>JAJGOT010000434.1:355000-733606 GCA_022457155.1 Cladopsammia gracilis | reverse complement strand
GAAGCTTCGTTGTCTTTTTGGCAAAAAACATTCCAGCAACACAGGTAAAGGAAAAAATATCGAACGCAGTCAAGATCACCCACCCCCTCCCCTCCCCTTCCCACCTCCACCCACAGCCCCTCAGAAATCTAGAGGTTGACCCCTAACAAAGAGTGAAAGGCTTGGAATGCTATAATATCACATTTACCTCTTTTGTTTTCGTTTTCTTTTCTAGCGTGGATCGGTTCTCTTGCCATCGCTGTCATGTTTTTTACTGGTCCTGTTTCTGGAGTCCTGGTCAACAAGTTCGGTTGCCGGTTAACAAATCTTCTTGGGGCTCTGATCTGCGCTGCAAGCCTGGCTGCCGCCTCACTGGCCGAAAGAGTCGTCACACTATATCTTTCCTACAGCATTCCATTCGGCATTGGAACCAGCTTTGTTTTCAACGCAAGCCTGGTAATCGTGAGCAACTACTTCAGCAAGCGAAGATCTCTGGCTCTTGCCCTTGTTACCGCTGGTGCAGGTCTTGGTGTGCTTATCCAAGTACCACTATTGCAAGCGCTTGTAGATAATTACGGCTGGAAAACAACCTATAGAATTATGGCCGGTGTGGTATTTGGCATCTGTTCGCTTGGAATCACTTTTGATCCTAATGTGAAGTCTGAAGACGACGAAAA
The DNA here is from genome assembly GCA_022457155.1 of Cladopsammia gracilis. NCBI lineage: Eukaryota > Metazoa > Cnidaria > Anthozoa > Scleractinia > Dendrophylliidae > Cladopsammia > Cladopsammia gracilis. Next base: position 732,950 of record JAJGOT010000434.1, on the reverse strand, counting down.
CAACCTGGAAAACCCCGAACAGTTGTCCTCGTCTGTTGACGATATCCAACCGCGTACAAGGAGACTGGAGAAGAGAGGAATATTTCTGGATGTGTCCGTTTGGAAGATCCCTGCTTTCGTGGCTATAACTTTGTCTGCGTCTGTTGCACAGTTTGGGCATTATGTACCGCAGATTCACCTGGTATGTTAAAGACATTTTTCGATATCAACTTAAAGTGAATACTGTATGAACTAAAAAATATGTTTTCGGTTTTTCGTAGCTCATTATTTATTTATTACGAATTGGCAAAATAAATTTTAAGAAAAGGATGAAAGATAGTTTTTTTTCCCGGCTGAAGTGCTAATCGACCAAGTTGATGTCCTCGGGACTGGTAACGAATTTGCGGTTTGGAAACTGGAAACGAATTCACTGAGGTTAGTAAACAACATTATGCCTGGTTTTGCTTAAGAAAATCCGATTTTTCTTGCGAACATCGCTTAGCTTTAGATGGCAGCGTTATATAACTTTTGTGTTTCTTGTGCCATGGTTAACCCAGACGTTCGCTGGAAGAAAGATGGCAATCGAAGATTTACTAGGACTTACTGTGGAGGAACTGTGGTCTAGTGGTTAGCGCGTCGGACTTTCAACCTGAAGGTCGGTGGTTCGAGCCTGATCTCTGTCGTCGTGTTGTTTCCTTAGACAAGAAACTTCTCTCTCCACCCAGGTGTATAAATGGGTACCGGCGACAAAATGCTGGGGGTAACCCTGCGATGAACTAGCATCCCATCCAGGGGAGAGTAGCAATATTCCTAGTCGCTTCATGCTACAGAAACAGGGTTAAGCTCCGGCCGTGTGGGCCATCTGGCTCGTGTGCGACTTTACTTTACTTATTGTGGCGTCAGTAAAGGTGATGTTTAGTAACTAGATGTTTTCCATAAGAGACTAAAATGTCCTAAAAACCCTGTCCTTTTCGGTTTGTCAGTACGCTAAAATTACTCCATTTAGACTTGTTTGTATTTTTAAACTCTGCGTGTTCATGCTATAGCTTTTGTTTCTATTCCGTCGGAGTTTGTGCCAAGAAAGATTGTGTCCGTTGTTTGGCGTTTATGGAATACGGATACAATGCAGTGTTCTCAGAGGTCAAACAGAAGCGTATTTTGGCGATAGTCTTATTATTGATCATGAGCAAGAAATATTTTGTAATTTAAAGATATTGATGTGACTCAAAACGCATGTTTATGATTCTGTCATTGCAAGTGAGGACATCCCAGAGGCATGTATATTAGTCTGTCCAATTGGCCAAGAGAAATCCTCTCAAAGGATAAATACGCAATAAACATAAAACAGTGTGTAAAATGTTAATGCCAGGATGAAACTCTTATACGACTAAAACAACTGAACTGGTATGGAAATTTTGAGGTGCCTATTTATGTGCGACCTTTTATTGCAACAACACTGCCTTTTTGCTTCCATCATACTTGGCTTTCAAGGAGGGTCTGTAGAACCGCAAAGGTTTTGTTGTTGATGTTGTTGTTGTGGAGAGCAGAAGTTAGGCCTTTCTTTGTTCAAGCTCTCAACAAAATTTGTATTGTCCTGAGTACCAGCTTCATGAATTCTTGGATCCATTTAGTACCCTCTCCAAATTATGCTATATAGTGGCAGATTTAGGGAAATTCAAGGGGATTCAGCTTATCCTACTCTATATTTTTAAACTTCTGAACAATTTCCAGGGAGGGGAGGGTACTCGACAGGTGCTTGGGTAGGAAGGTACGGCCAGGGCACTCAAACCCTGACCCTGTTTAACACACAACTCTCTGATTTCCCTAACCTATTTAAGATAGGACAGAATTCTGATTTTTGAGACCTCATCTAAGACTTTAATATATTTTTACAAATAAATTGTCCCACTGGCTTTGTTGTAGTGTAATTAAGTTTGGCATCAATGTTCAAATTGACAGAACAAAATACTGGTTGAAATTTGGCTTGCTTATCCTGTTTAACAATTAGACATTAGGCCATGTAAAAATACCAAGACAAAAAGTGATGAACCAAATAAGGAAGTAAACCCTTCCCCTCCCGTGAACCATTTCAACTCTTATAAGCAAGTCGGAAACCCCTTTTGATTTGGGCTTTACACACCAATCTCTTCTGGTGTCAAAAGATGGGTGCACCTCGATAACAGAAGTGTAATTAGAGAGCGATGTAATGCTGTATACCCATTTTGCACTTGGCTGCATAAGCACATATATCTTTTATTTATTTATTTATTTATTTTGAACAATACATTTTTTACATCACTGCATTACAATATGATGCTACACGAACTACGCAGACGTACGGTTACATTTACAAATTTACCAATACTAATAATAGAAGAACAAATTATAGGAGTACTATCCACTTTCGGCGAAAAGCAGGCAAGCATTTCTTTGCAATTTCAGTTTCTTTAATTATTTCAATTTTTTTTGAATTCGCAGCAGGAAGTTACAGAAGTATAGTTCACCTTGGAGCCTGTTTGACGTGCAGAATATATGGTATTTTGCTATTATAATTGAGTATATCTGATGCAAACACTCGAGGAAAAGTATTCATTCATATCTAAAGAACAGACATACAGGTTTTGAGAGTAAAAACCTTGATTCTTAAACAACGTCTCCCCTCTCTAGGCGGTGATCAGTGAAGAGAACTTGCATGTTATATTGGAACTATGGCTTAAACCCTTGTCTGAGGCTCACATAAATGACAAGCTTTTCAATTCCACTCCAAATTTGTTCCTGTGAATAGAAGTGTACTAATTTTTCATCAAAAAAGAGTTGTAAAGTCTTCATGAGCCAAGTGGCCCCAGATAGGATTCCATTCCCTGGTTAACATAAATGTAAAGGCGGCCTCACTGAAGCCGACATAATTACAAAAATATATATACAAAAATATATCACACACTTACTCTTCGACGGAAACCCTCTTCGTCGCTTTCGAACAATGAGCAGAGATTTATAGCGGAGCTCTCACGGGCCGAAGGCCCACTCGCCTAGCTCCATACTCATGGAACCCATGCCCGTCATTTTTTAGGGTCATGGCTAGCGGAATGTTTCGTGGGCACGCGTGTGTACATGTGTTTCCGTTGGGCAGGGCTAATTCGCGGGCGCGTATTACGTCGCAAAACATGCGCGTATGACGTCGCAAAACATGCGCGTATGACGTCGCGTAACATCCGGGATCCTAGCAATTTTGAAAGCAAAGCGAGGCTGTTTTTCGCGCGGCTATACAGCCGTCAGCTCGGTAAACACTAGTTGCGGAATCTTTTGCGCTGTTTAGCGGAGAATTAAAGTCGTTATTACTCAACATTTTTTCGCGGTTTGTTACTTAAGACAGGGACACTAATTAAGGGATACTAATTAAGGGATACTCAGAAGCCGCTTTAGTGGAAAAAGAAGAGCTTTCAGGGACAAAATCTTGCTTCGAGGAACTTCATACGTTTTTTATCAATGCGGGAGCTCAGCCTATCTATATGTATTATGGAATAACCGTCCATGTTGTGGAAATGGAACTTTAGTCCAATATTTTCTGAGATAAGTCTGCTGGGTTACACCGAGAACTGAGCTGTTCGAGTTCGATAGCCAGTTAATTACATGCTGTTTGAAGCTGTGTCGAGTCCGCCTCTGTTTTTAATCTTTTCCCTTTCGAAAATTAAGCCATATATATTCTTAGTGTGCGATTCTTGTCTTTGTAGCTCAATATATAACGGCCATAGGCCACACTAAAGTGCTGCGTGTCATCAAAACCCTCTTGTACGCCATGACACTCATGTCTCCAGAACCACTTCCTTTGAGCGTTTTGGCCACGCACAAAATGGACCCAGGTTCGATCGTCAAAATACGATCTTTGTGGCTTCAAAAACTCTCAATGAAATTGCTTCTGGTCGACGAAACCCAAATATTTGGGCTCATAAGGACATACACAAGCATATAAGACAAAAATATTTTATGGTACATATGCACATTAATAAATCTTGCCTTTTTTCATGGGCGGTTTTGAGAGGCTAGAAAGGGACGAGTCACACGACACACGACAAGAAGAGCGTGAAAGGCCTACGCGTGACTCATATTTCGAGCTCGATGTTCGTTTAAAGTGTCTATGACATGAATGAAAAGTTGTCTCATTTTAGAAAACGATCTTGCCACAAACAAAAATGTATATAATGAGTTTTTGCCAAAAACAATCGCACTTTTTTCTGCCCCATTTCGACCAAAATTGTGAGACAAAAAGACGGAGTACTGGGACGAGTTGTGACGTAATAACAATTGCAGTTAAAAGCTGATAGCAGGCTTTGGGTTACTTGTCGCTTTTATTTTGGGAAGAAAACATGAACAGCGATTAAAAAATTCCGAGTCAGAAATCTCCGAATGAAGATACTGCGGAAATGGATTTTCTCGACATCTAATGTTCTGTTCTGTATCAAAACCCCTTGTGAACGCCGTAGAAGACAGCGAATAAGTGGAAGATGTATAAGCTCTTTAAATGTATTAAAAGAGATATTTACCATTGCGTCTCCATGTAAAAGCAAACGGCAGAGACAAACACGTGATCATCATTTTTGGGCCATCTTTCTACGGTTACCCTCTGTCGCTTGCCTTTTGAACGCGAGGAGCTGGATTGTACAACTTTTAAAAAATTTGTGTTTGAATCGTTCAGCCACATAGACCACCTTATTTTTAACTCCAAAGCTATCTTAATATCATATCCATATGTAAAATAAAATGTAAACTTTTACCAAATAGAGCAATAAATGCGAAAAGATAGTCCAGAACAAACTGACGACAACGAAGCTTGGCATTTGTTTACACGTCGAGCAAATTTTACTTATCAAGGTTAAATCGTCAAGAAAACTTTTTAACACACGAGAAAATGCACTTGTTAAGGAAAATTGCTCATGCAGATCTTAGTACAGATAAAGGCGCTGTGACATAAGCTGATGTTACGATTGCAGAAATTTAAGTAGACCTTTAATTCTATTGTAATATTTTTGCAACTTTTCGCGTAACGATTTTGTCTGTGCCAAGATGTTATCTATTAAATGTTTCTCGCTATCCGTCGACGTGGGTTCGAATCCTGCTCGGGACACGAATTTTTTCTTTCGTTAATATAGTACGTCGAACGTGTACAGCAGACTTGATGTCGCATGAATATTCTATATGATGTTCTAACACGTTCTTGGCTTCGACACATAGGATTATTCAGACATTACGTCATCAGAATAGGAATTTGCCAAGATCGCTGTTTGAGCATGCGTGAACTTTCGAAACCACGCGCGAGGTTTTCCTTGAAATCAAGTCTCCTTTTCGCACACCAGTTTTCGTATCCCTGGCGCAATTTAAGCAGTGATTTTTGTTTGGTTTCCTCGTCCTTTCCGCTTTCTGGAAGCGACCGGACGCACCGCGGTCTTTATGTTTAGTCGTTTCAGGTGTTGAAGCAAGCACAGATTTCATTTTCTTCAAGGGTTGTTTATTGCTGCCCGCACAGGGCAGCCATCCTATTTCATCGAACGGTTACCTGTCTTTCGCACGCATATCATTATTTTGGTTAGAAATGTTTTGCTGAAATTAATCTCGTTCTCTACCGGGTCTGTTCACTGTGCCCCTGACGAGAATGACAGACCTTCTGAGCAGATAAATTTATTTTCATATTATCAATCCATGTTCTTTATTAATAAGTTTTTAGTGAGCTCACTAAAGTGCATGTAAGCTTATATAAATTACAAATTTTCAATGATCAAGAATTTTAGTTTGTTTTTGTTTTGGTTTGTTTTTTGTTTTGTTTGTTTTCAATCAAAATTATTATGGCGTTTTTTTTAACTCCTTCTTCTATTCATCTTCTTGCGTTTCTACATTTCTCCTTCACTTGGGGGCCTGTAGTTGCGTTTACATCCCTTTCCTTTCCCTTTATCTTCCATGCAATTTATATTTCCCTGTTTCTTTTGTCTTATTGTCCTCTCGGACTCTGGGTCTCATCTCCACTGTGCCGTGGTTCTGTATTTCTGCAATCTTGCAATTTGCGGTCCTGTTGGGCTTTGGTTATGTGCTGTCCTGTTTCTGTGGGGCTTTGGTTGGAGTCTCGGGGTCCTATAATTTTGCATTCAGTCCCAAACACATCCTAATTCTGTTCTGATTAGACCAATATCACGCTAGCATGGCATGAAAATATATTTAATTTAATGGGGAAAAGAGTCCAGTATCAAATTCAGCACATCAATATTAGTAAAACTGTAAAGTTTCGTAAAGGTTGCTCGTACACTGACGGAGATATGAACTTTTGAAACTTAGTACTCTAGCCTAATTTTTTACAAAGAAATGTATGGGAAAAACACGAAAACGAGGCTGGCCGGCAATCTATGCCCGTCCACCATACATTTCTTTGTAAAAGTGCTCAGTTTCAAAATTCCATATCTTCGTCAGTTTGTTAGCAATCTTTACAAAACTTTGTAGTTTTACTAATATCGATATGCTGAATTTGATACTGGGCTCTTTTCCCCAATAAACTAAATATATATTTTGTGCCATGCTAGCGTGATATTGGTCTATTACTGATGGAAAGGTAGATGGATGTTTGTTAGCAGTACCCAGTCCCCTCCGCGTGAATGTAATTGGTGGAGAGGGGGGGGGGGGGGGGGGGTTTCTTTTGTTGATGTGAAGTATCCGTCCGTCTGCGTGCGTGAATGTAAGCACTTTTGTTTCGTTGTGGAGTCAGTTACAGTTGTTATGTAAATAATGGACTGCAATTCACATGCAAGAATTAAAGAAAATCTATTTCATGACCAATTTTGATTATGAGGATCTTAGGGAGACAGCCACTTAAACTATTTCTCTCTGCTAACCTTGGATCTACATTTAGTTCACCGTGACATACTCCTGCAATAGCTGGGCCCAGCGTGATAAAAAACAGCAGGAAACACATTAAACGGTCAACATATCTTTTCAGATCCTATCACTACAAAGAGAGAAAAAACTATAAATGTTGAACCCTCTGTGTTAAAAATCAACATAAAACAACCCACTAACCGCAAAAGCAAAAGAAAAGGGACGTTATAAGAGGTCAAATACTTAAAGAACAAAATCACAGGAAAACATTACAGACATAACACAGTTGACCTCTAGTCCGTTACACGCTGCTTTTTTAAGAGGTTTTCAGTGAACATTAAACTCCTCCAATACCACAAGTAAATGATACCCGTTAAAATACATATATAGGTGGCAAACGGTATTCAACAACATTTTGTAAAATTCGTACAGGCCTACATGTCCTACCTCCATTTTACACGAGATACACTCGTTAGAAGAAAATATAAAAGGTTTTCAAATGTTTCACCCCGGTAGAGATTGTGCGGCCTGTCAACCCTTGCTATTTCCTACGATCGAGCCAGCAAACATTATCGGGAATTTGCTTTACATTTTGCTTCGAATGGCCCGAATAAATTTTCTATCGACGTTTCCCGTGTGTGAATTTTCCCGAAAGTTTCTCGGAGGTCGCGCTAAATTTTCAACCAATGAAGACACGGTAAATGTCCTACGTAATAGGATTAGCATAACCAATCATGATACGTTGCCAGCGTTCCGGAAAAGCCACCCGGAGCGAAGAGCAAGATTAGCGACGGCGTTACACAGACGCTTCTCTCCCCGATTTTTTTCTGAGGGGAGGAGGCGGCTGTCACAGGCTATCCAAAAGGTGGTCGTTGGTCGTAATAACGGGGTGGTCGGATCAACGAGTGGTCGTATGGCGGGGTTCCACTGTACTCTCTCAGAGAACGGTATTTGTGCGTTAAATTTGTAGGGTATGGACGTTCTCAGTTGTATAGGGATATTTTGGAGGGTTGTACAACTTAAAAAACGTCAATGATCTTTCTTTCGCAAACGTATGTACGTAAAAAATTCTTTCGGACGGATACTTTTACAACTGCCACTTTATCATGCGTGCATACTGTATACTTGTAAAACGCAATTTACTCGGCCATTTGTTCTTTTTATTTATTTATTTAACTCATATGGCGGCTTTAGAAAAATAAACGGGCGAGCGTGCTTTGTATTAAAAATAGAATCACGTGAAACCAAATACCTTCCTAACCCTGCTGACATAGGATATTGCATAATAAGTCATAATTTATGTGAAGGGTACAAATAAATGTTGAGCCACGTAGCACTGGTGATACAAGCAAGGAATCATAGAATTAACTCTGTGTGTAAATTGTGTATAATTTATGTGTCACGCAGTTTTCGGCACGGTACTCTATTCGGCATTTTGTAAGCCACCTTAAAAGCTTTAAAAGACATGTACTGGTCTATACTTTAATTGTATCTCTATCCTTGGCTGACTAGATCTGCTCCAGATCCGACGTACACCAGCAGCATCTTCGTTCGCGGTCCTTTGCTTCTTAATTACTTCTAAATAACCATTTACCACACACATGTTATGCGTAGAGTCTCCTTATCTTCTGGTCTGCAACATAAAGGACCGACAGCTCTGGGGATGTGACTGGCTTTAAATTCAAAAGTCGTACTCGTACTAAATCTAAAACAAAGACGATAGGTAGACAACCTATGCATCACGCGAAAATCACGGCTATTCCGGGACAGTTGCGTGACTGACACATCGGTCACGCAACTTTTTGGACTGAGTAAAATTACTGTCACTGCAGTAAATAAATCTGGCTGAACTTGTCTACTGTTTACTTTTAGTTGCTACTCTACAACTTTGCATCTGGTTAGCAGAAAAAAAGAAAGGAAGGTCGTCTTAACTTAAACTGCATTCTTGGATATACAGGTATGCAATGCCATAATGTTTTATTAGTTATTGCATGGAGCCAGACACCTGGCAATGCGGTCGACCCGTGTTGATTGTTGGTTTTGTGTGAAACTGTGGCTTCATTCTCAATGCATTCTCTATTTTGCAAATATATACATTCATTCAAGTGGACAAAAATAACTGTATAGATAACTAGGAACTTTGAGTTTTAAAAAGGGAAGCGAGGCAAGAATATTAAGTCGATTGCGGCTTTGCGCGCCGTGAATAGGGTATGTCAGTAAGTGGAAACATGGTCAAAAGAAACTGTCGATCGAAGAGAGAAGGCGCAATTCACCGGTATAAACTAGTTCGCTCTTGTCAGGACACATGTACCATAATTGTGTTTAATATACTGTAAACCAATGTTACTGTGGGCAAAGCAAATGTTGTGTTTTGTGTAAGGCAACAACGCCTCCTCCCTTTCGCCTCCTCCCCCCTCTCACCGTCCCCCTCCCCCTCCCACGATTAAGCTGCAAACTGATCATACTATATATACATATTAATGTAATCGGGAATGGTGTTGACATCCAGCTTTGTATACGACAACTGCACTGTGTTCTTTTGGTTTGTCACGAGATCTTTCCAGACTAATTTTTCATGCCTTAAAACCATTCATGCAGAAATAAGAGACGCAGAATTTAGAAGAGGGATTTGTCTTGTCATTCAGAAGGACACCGAACGAAACCAAGCCATGCAAGGACATTGTTTTCTTCTTTCAAACAATAACAGATTAGTTTTCGCATTGTTTTGACACTGTGACCTTTCCCTTTCGCTCTCTTGCCAACAACACGCCGTGTCGGTAGTCTCTCTTTTCTCTGGTCAGGTGTAGTAGATGAGAAATAGAACACAAACCGCGGTGATAAACATACAGTCCCTTTTTACTACTATATTAGTATCGTTTTTTAACACTAACGGTCACTTTTGAAAATGTATGTAGTAGCATACGAAACGTCAAGTTTTTATCAAAAATGAATAAGTTCAATATGTTTATCACCGCGGTTTGTGTTCTATTTCTCATCAAACTTCGATGGCCCAAGAATAAAAATCTTTACGATACAGGTGTAGTAGAGTCCTTGCGGGAGGGGGGGGGGGGAGGGGGATGAGGGGAGGAATGGGAGGGATGAGGGGAGGAATGGGAGGGATGAGGGGAGGAATGGGGGGGGGGTGGGGTTGTACTTGACAGACTCTCAGGTTGGGAGGTGCGACTCATTATTTGCTGTAGTATGCATCAATTAACGTGTATGATTATCCTGTTTTAATACACTAGGCCATGTAAAGATACCCCACCCCCCTTGAGACAAAACCCATCTGAAAACCATACCGTATTGGGTCGCACGCAACCGTGCTCTCTCCCCCCCCACCGGAGTAGAGCGAGCGAGGTAATGTAATATATACGTTAAAGGTTTAATTGCTATAATGTCCATAATCACCAGACATCGCGTTTTGCATGTAATTGTAGACAAGCTAGCCTTCTATCGATTAGTTAATTCATTTGACATCCTTGTAGAAGCGATAGCAGGAGCAGAAACTACGGTGTTTTCTTTAGCCTGTGAACAGGCTTCTTTTTGGGGAGTTAGGTTAGGTTAAAATCGGCGAGCAAAGCGAGCCGAGCGCGGACTGGGGAAGGGGGAAGGGGCGACGCCCCTTCCTTCTTCCCAGTCCGCGATTTTCACCTAACCCAATTCCCCAAAAAGAAGCCTGTTCACAGGCTATGTTTTCTTCTTTGCCATAATTCAATTAGGAAGAACCAGAAATTCAAAATGGTCGAAGTCGTCAAGGATCGAGAGACTTGGTCTGCGAAGTTTGATTTCATTCTGGCTTTGATGGGCTTCTCCATCGGTCTTGGTAACATATGGCGGTTTCCTTACTTGTGTTTTAAAAATGGCGGTGGTAAGTATGCTTTCTTTCTTTTCTCGTCTGTTTTCTGATACGTGTTGCTTTTACAAAACGAAGACGCCTTTGGTAAGTCCTAGATTGACTCGAACATTCTGAAAGGTAGTGGACATTTTATTTCTCCCTACATAAGCAGGGGTTAAAAGGGCAGTGTCTTTAAGATTTCCAGATATCATTGAACCTGGGTGTCACACAGCTCTATTGTTTTCAGGGATAGGGTCCATTGTTGTGTTGTTTGTTCTATTGTTTTCTCAGCAGCAAATCAGAGAAGATCTTGTAAGAGCTGCGTACTGCCCCAGGATTTGGTGTCATTTCATGATTTCAGGGGCGGATCCAGGAATTTCTGAAAGGGGTGGGGGGGGGGGGGGGAGGTAGGGGTCCGGGTGCATGTCCCCCGGAAAATGTTTCCGATTTTACCCTCTAAAAGGGGCAGTACGCAGCTCTTACAAGGTCTTCTCTGATTTGCTGAGAAAACAATAGAACAAACAACACAACAATGGCTAACAATAGACCTTAGACCTAAAAACAATAGAGCTGCATGGTATACAGGTCCAATGAAATTAGAGGTTGGAAAGAGCTGCGTGGTATCTGCTCTAAAACGCCATTTCCGGCATCCCTGAGAGTTGAAAAGCGTTTGTTAAGTCAAAAACTTGACAACCAGTCAATTGGTGGAAGTGAAAAAACTAAGTATAATACAATTTTAATCTATTATTTTTATGAACCACATGGGAGACACAAGTCTGATAGGGGTGGGGGGGGGGGGGGGGGCCGGACCCCCCGACGGTCCCCCTGGATCCGCCACTGGATTTGGTGTCAATCAGTGCTCCTTTCAAAGGAATCATTGATCATCCATTGGGATAAGCCCTCCTTAAATCAACAGCGCAAACCGACGTCAATTTAAAACTTTCTGTGTAGCTTAGTTATGCATTAATTTCCTTTATTGTTGATGTTACTATTTTCATTAGCATTTCTTATTACTGTTAAATATTTATTTAAAATTTAATTCTGTACCTTATTTCGTAACCGATGATGGCAGGTTAAACCGCCGAAACATGCCTTCAAAATTAAAAAGTGTTGTGTGTCTCCTTAGAATTTTTGTATTTATAGAAACGGAGAAATAATTGTCCAGTTTTGTGATAAATTACCATCCCAGTGTACCAATACAGTCGACGAGTGTCTGTGAGTCATGGACGAACGGGTGTGAATGGATTGCAACTTGAAAAAAATTAGCCTAACTGTTTTCAAGTGCTTGCATTTTCGTTTCCAAAATGGGCTAGAACAGACAGTGATTTGTTTCTCTTTCAAGAATTGGTTGATTACTTTCTCTTGGTGTTTTAGTATCATTTTGTAAATAAGTAAAGGTATTCGATTATATGTTAGTATTAGTTCATTTGTATCAGTTATGTATGGTTACGAACTGTGATTAAAGATTAAAGAATTGTAACATGGTTTTGACCAAAAAAGGCCAAACTCCACGTGACACTGCCCCTTTAAATCGAGTGAAAACTAAAACTGCCTTTGCACTGTATTTGCGCAATTTACACCAAAGGCTGGCCAAACGCCATCCTCAGAGACCCAGGGGTAGGTAATCGGGATTATCATCCTCCCGTCCTTTTAATCCCATTTCTGTCTCAATTTGTCTCTGTTTCAGGCCCCGTCCACACGTATCCGGATATTTTTGAATCCGCAACTTTTTTGTTGCGGATTGGCCTTCCGTCCACACGTATCCGGCGAATTCGGGCAAATACGATTCGAATACGCTACGTGTGGACGCAAATATTTTCTAATCCGTAAGAAAAAAGTTGCGGATTCAAAAATATCCGGATACGTGTGGACGGGGCCTCAATCTCTTCTCTCCTCTTGCTGTATTAGTAAGGATGAGTTTGCCGTTTATTACTTATCTTTTACCGATTATCTGCCCAGAAACATGTTCTGTTCTCGTTACAGTCCTTCAAATTAAAGTGTTTGAGCAAAGCGTTTGAAACCAGTTTACATCACCAAACAGTTTGATCAAAGAATCTTTGACAGTAGCCTGCACAATTGAGGCGCTCCAGCGAGTTTTGAGGTGCGCTGGGTGCGCGAGCAACGAGCGCGGAGTGCGAGGCACGAAAGGGAGAGAAGGAAAGCGCATTTTTTTCATTCCCTCCCCTCGCGTTCCTCGAGCACTCCCAAACCCCGCTCGTGCACCCCAAGAGCGTCCGTTGGGTAGGCTACTTTGACTGTGTCGACCGGCCCTATGCATGGCTACGTGACCGTTGAATTGTTCTAACTGGAAAGATTTTGCCCTACTTTAGCTTAGAATTCAGTCAATTTATGATAAGACTATTTGGTAAGCTTACGCAAGGAAAATTGAGTTGTCTTAATACTGTTGGCTGCAATTCGTATGACAATTAGCCCAGCCGGCCCGCCCGCCCCCTAGAAAGAACTTTGAGTTCTCCCTATAACCGAATGACTTGCTCCTCAACGAAGTTATGATCCACTTCATGCAAAAGGATCTCAGTATGTGGCAGTTTATCTCTTGCTCAGGCATGGAGGCTAAATTCCCTGAAAGCCCCTACTACGGTGGTAGGAGCAAACGAAAATCAGTTTTGACTTTAGTGAAATTCGTATGCTTCCTTTCAAGCATTCTTGTAAATATCGAAATGAAATATTGCTTGATATATTCCACGTTTTATTGGCAAAATCGTGCCACATTAGAACTTAATTTAAAGGGAATTGCTTGACATCGGATCTCGTTTTTTCCGCCATACAAACACTGTATTCCGTGGCCGGTTTGCCTCATTTTTAAAATGGCGGATCTTACTTCGAAAAAGACTATAAAGGTTACCATTGAAAAATAAGACCTCCATAACGAAATCATGCCACAAAAAGAGATATATTATGATCGTCAGGGGCGGATCCAGGAATTTCTGAAAGGGGCGGGGGGGGGGGGGGGGGGGAGTGTACACCTTAATAACTTTCGGGCGTGGACAGCGAGCGCTGAAGGCGCGAGCTTCTAGGGGGGTTTGGAGGCATGACCCCTAGAAAACGTTTCCGATTTTACACGTTTAACGTTGCATAAGTCAATCTTCTGAATCTTGTACGAATAAAATACTTCAAAAGTCATAATGAAAAAAATATTTTCGTTGCGGAATTTTATTGTTTAACAAAAGCTAGCAACACATACTACAGACGTTTATAATATGGTTTCCAATTTGCAGGTTGTTTTCTCATTCCCTACCTAACTTGCCTGATCTTGGCTGGAGTACCAATTTTAGTTTTGGAGATCGGTTTGGGGCAGTACACAAGCCAAGGAGCAATCACAGCATGGAAAATCTGTCCCCTTTTTCAAGGTATAAAGTAATATGCAATTAAAAATCCTTAATACACAGTGGAGCCTCTACTTTGGGACACCTCTATTAAGGGGACACTTCTTCTGGACCCGGCCGGTAAAACGCTCGTATAATCTTTGTAATTATCACCTCTATTAAAGGGACACCTTTATTAAGGGGACACTTCTCCTGGTCCCGGCCGGTAAACCGCTCATATAATCTTTGTAATTACCACCTGTATTAAAGGGACACCTCCATTAGGGGGACACTTCTCCTTGTCCCGGCCGGCAAAACGCTCATATAATCTTTGTAATTATCACCTTAGGACAATTCTCCCGGACCCGATGGTGTCACCTTAATTGAGATTCCACTGTACTTATGTTATATATTGCACATTTTTTTCAAATGTGAATTACAATCATCAATTGTAAAAAGTGTTTACAACACGAACGGCCGTGTTGTATCAGCGGACGCGAATGTTGTAGACTACTTATGACTTGAGTCTGTGGATGAAATCCTAAAGTGTTATCATTCAAATGAAAGCTACCAAGCAATACTTTCCTGTGGTGTTGTTTGTTGCTTGCTTAGTTCCTTTCTCCCAGGTGGGGAATAGGGCCAGTTTTTCCTGGTTTCCGTAATAATGGATTTTTCTTTCGGGATGGAGGGATTGGCCCCATGCCCAACTCCCAACCTGGAGGGTCAGGGTTTTTCTGTCGGGGTGTTCTTCCCCTAGCCACAGATTTCAGATATTTAAAGGCGCTGAAGGCTCACCTTTCGCCATTGCCACTCAGCTACACTGTATTACCAGGGTCACCAAACGAGGGAGTGGGGCATATGACTTGCTGGCAGAGCCGTTTGGAGACGGTAGGCATTTCCCGGCAGGTAGCGAGAGCTACCTAATGGCAACAGTAGCTCCCACCGAGACCTTTTACTAGCCTTTGTTCATTATGCTGTACAATATGCTGTACAAGAAAGAAGAAGGTTTTATGCACTTTAGCGGTTTCGTGGTGTTCCTGTGCTTGTGACGTAATATTCTTGTCATGATCCTGTTGGTTTTGTTTTCAGTTATTCCAAAGAAGAGTTTATTTCTTCGACACATTGGCGGTGTTAATATTGGGTGTTTTTTTCGTTATCAGGAATTGGTTATGCAGGTGTGCTCGTCATGCAGTGGGTTAATATTTACTACACGGTGATTCTAGGCTGGGCCTTGTTTTACATGTTCGCTTCATTCCAATCAACACTTCCATGGTCACATTGTGGCAATGAATGGAACACGCCAAACTGCGTGGATTACAGAAATGTCACCCTCGTCGCTAACAGAACAGTGGCGAATGCGTCCAAGCCGGTGTCAGCAAGCCAGGAATACTGGGAGTAAGTGCTGTCTTTGTTTAGTGATTAACCAGTTCACATACAATTTGTTAAGAAAGGGCAGGTATCACCATGAATGAGTCACTCGGACTGTAAGACCGGACGTTAAAACTTTTACAATTTTATACCCATAGTCTTATAGAGGCCTTTACTTTCGTCTCATGGCGCTTTAAAATTACACTTGAGATCGAACATCAGCGATTGTGGCAGCCGCTAAAAACGAAAAGAAAACAAACTTTTAAATACCCAATTGCAATTTCCTTAGAACCACAATTGTAAAAAAGTCTTGATTTATTTTAGTTCTTGTTTAATTTACAGGACCCCATTGATAACAGTGTTTCATACACTGATGGGTTATATCCTGTTAACTGAATATTCGTTTTTATTATTATTATTATTATTATTATTATTATTCACACCTGAATTGTTTTCGCAGTTGCGTTTTTATCTTTTAACATAGCCTAACTTTCAGCCATGTCTTCTGATCTTTTAAGAGTCGAGAGCAGGTGGCTAAATTAAAGCGACCTTTAAACGAGCATTCATTTGGTCATTAGACCAAAACCAAAGTAATTACTCTGGCCAATCATAACAGACGCAGACAATCCAATGAACCAATCAGAGCTCGAAGCAAATACATGTAGCCGGCACCAAGCGCGGGAAAAAAGCGTGTCAGTAAGTCGCGATTTGTTTTGGTTTTACTTGTGATTGGTTGAGAAAGTGACGCGAGATTTTTTAGCCAATCATAGAGCGTAGCAATGCAAAACCAAAGGAAATGAAATTATCTTCAATATCAATTCAAACCCGCTATTTTATAATTAATCATTCACAACTTTCTAAAACAGCTACAGGGTTTTACGCCTCTCTGGTGGTTTGGGCGAACCAGGAGCAGTGAACTGGGACCTGGCTTTGTGCTTATTATTGGCGTGGATCATTTGTTACCTGTGTGTGTGTAAAGGAGTCAAGTCCAGTGGCAAGGTAAACGACAGAATTGTCACATTTTAAGCTATAAATGTCAGTAAACGACTCTATTGGTCTGCCTTAATGGAGAACAGGAATCTATGGTAGCGTTCCTTTTTGACAACCGGTTTCGGATTTAGGTAATCCAGATTGTTTGGATTTTCATGTTAGCTGGAACAAAAATCCAATTAAAGATCGATCCTCCCCGTTCATCATCCCCAGGCCCGTCTGCGAAGGGCCTCGGTTTGTTTGTCAGATACCAATGTGAACGATCCACCTCTTGATGTGGATCGTTCTCATGGCAATCTAAGATTGGCTTGGCCCTTAATGGAACGGAAAATCCAATCTTTAATCGCAGAATCCGGATTTAGATTGGTTGAAAGGAACGCAACCTATATTGAAAGAAATACCTAGAAAACAGACTCCTTCGCAGACAACACTATCCAAACAACTGGGAATGTTCAAATTGATCAAGAAACTACACGCTCTGGATTTTTACCTACAAAGAGCTTTGAAGGTCAACAATATAAAGCCACAACGCAAGCACAAGCATAAGCACAACTCTTCCTCGTCCGCCATGTTGGATTTAATTTTGACTGCAGTCTTGCGCCAAGACTAACTCACTTTAGCTAACTTATGCAAACTCACTTTAGACTGCAAAGCCGGTGTATTTGGGGGGGGGGGGGGGGGTGGGGGGTGGTGAACGAGTACTGAGTTAAACCGCGGACTGAGGCGCAAGTCAATAGATGCGACCAAGGGTGTGGGGGTCAGGCTGGAAGGCCTCCCTACCCCTTTCACTCCTCCCAGCCCCTGACGTTTTACAAAACCAAAATGATAACCAAATATTGAATTCAGTTCTCGCCCAACAAACAACGACTGCACTGCAGGCTAATCTCACGTGGAAACATCCTTGTGCTTATGCTTGCGTCGTACGTGTAAACCAGGCTTAACGAACGCCAAATGTCTTTGCTGACTGCAAGTCGCCTTTTGCCAGGTTGTGTACTTCACAGCAACAGCTCCCTATGTGTTGCTGACAGTTATCTTGATTCGTGGCCTCACTTTGCCAGGAGCTATGGATGGGATCAAGTTTTATCTCACCCCTGACTTGTCAAGACTTAACGATGGCCAGGTAAGCTCTTTTACCTTATAAATATGAAGAATTATATAGTTTCTTTCCAATATGCAGGGTATGATAACGTGAAAGTTCAGTAAACGTATAAAAAGCACTATATGAAAATATGTGAAATCACCGGCGAGCCGCAGGGCCGTAGCCAGAAAAAAAAAAGGACTGAGGCGATATCCATGTTTGTTTGCTGGTAGTGTCTCACTTTCTCCCCCCCAAAAAAAATCTTACTTTCCCCGGAAAAAAGAAAAGAAAAAATGACTGAGGCAAGTGTCTCGGTTTGTCTCATACTGGCTACGGCCATACGAGGAATCGAACCTCGGTCTCCTGCTTACAAGGCAGACATGATTACCACTACACCACAGGTGAAACAACAGAGATAATGGGTGAAAGAACCAAACCATTTACTTATCACGACACTAAGATCACGAGGTCGTTCACACGGGGAGTCTGATTTCACCAAGGATCGACTAAGCTACCTGAATATTCAGATAAATGCATAACATATTACTAAGTGAATCAGCCATATAAAAGCGCTATATAACATACTATGTGAAAATATGGTTTATCGGAGGAATCGAACCTCGGTCACCTGCTTACAAAGCAGACGTGATCACCACTACACCACAGGCGAAACAACAGAGATCATGTCGGGGAAATTCAAGTTACGTAACCACAATAGAGGTGCAGTGGTGAAGTGGTTGGCGCGTCGGACTTTCAACCTAAAGGCCTAGGCATTTCCTAATGTGTAGTTGACGGTAAAAACAACAGCATTTAGTCGGTGACGGTTAAATTTCTATCCATCGGATCTTTGACGATTAAGCCTGCCCAGGTCCAACGCTGATTGTTGACATTAAAGTGAAGTTCCAAAAGATAGCCACAACGACAACGGCAGCGATAGCGGCACAAAACAATCATAGGTTTAATGAGCGAAAACAATGCCTCTGCACGTGAGTTTGATATTTTTAATACATTTCTTTACCGTTCCCTGCAAAACAACAACTCCGAAGTGAGGACTTGTTGAGTCTCTGGCGTCGCTTTTGGAACTATAGGAACATGCAAATTTAATGGCGGCCGTGCAAATGCGAAAAGGACGGGCGAAAAAAAAATTCGTTCTCCTTTGATCGTTTTGAAAAACGGTTTGGACAGGTTCCATTATTTCCTATCGAAAAGCGCCTACGTTGGTTCATCCGCCATTTTCAGCCGGGCCCCCGAAAGTCCATACTGTATTGTAGGTGAGAAATTCACTCGTGCAAGAGGTGATATGCTTGCCCAAATATGCAATAGCGCCGTATCATAACAATAAAAGAGGCGCGCAATGCAAACTGGGTGGGTCAGACTCTTTAAAGCGCCCACAACCTTTTCACTTTGAAAGTATCCTCATTTGTTGGAGAAATTTCCGTTCATTTGACGCCAAATGCTTCACCTTTCTTTGAGGATCGACCATAAACATTCCTTAAAGTCACATGTATTTATCGGTCTACGATTACAATTTAAGCCTTTTGGCGGTTTACTCCATTAGACCCGATGAGGTCCCTTTAACACTGCTTACTTCCAACTAATGCAAGCTTGATAATAAAGTTTGTCTTTTTAGGTGTGGATCGACGCTGCTACGCAAGTATTTTTCTCGTACTCTATCGGAAACGGAACCTTAACGGCACTGGGAAGCTATAACAAATACAAGAACAACTTTTACAGGTGGAGTAAAAAAGAAACACGTCTGGAACAACAGGGTTTCTTAAAAAAAAACCTTTTTATCTGTGCCTCCGTCTACCGCAAAATGTAACATAGATTGATAAAAGAGCACGCGCTTGATCGGTAGTAATTGCGGGATATCTGGGGTAACTTGAGACCATCATCTCTCTCGAGCATTGTGATCCGCTCTGACGAAGGACTGGCGCTACAAACATCAGCTTTTTTAATCTTTCTTACGGTGGCCAATTTACTTTATCAACTCAGTCGATAAAACCAAATTTAAAAATTTTTGTTGCCTTTTTCAAAACATTATTTAACAATCAGGGAAAGTTTCGAAAACATTGTTCGACAACTTTCAAGGCTCAGTATCAATTTAGGAATAATGATTTTACCCATATCATATGTGGCGCAATATCCGTCTCAAAATGCTTTACCTTTGGCTAACTGAAGATGTCTATTTTTCTTTTAATCAGTGATTTTCTTCCTTGTAGGGATTCCATACTGTTCTCATTTTTTAACAGCGGAACAAGTTTCTATGGCGGATTTCTGATTTTCTCTGTATTGGGTTTTATGGCTAAAAATCAGGGATGGACATACAAGATGTAGCTAAATCAGGTGACAAGAGTACTTTTAAAACTGTAGTGCCTTCACATGCACTTAATGATTAAGAGTTTTCCAAAGTTAAACGTTCATTCAGTGGTGAACAGGGGCAGTCGGCAGCTCCTTTACAAGGTATTCTCTGATTGGCTGAGAAAACAGTAGAACAAACAACACAACAATGGACCCTAGCCCTGAAAACAATAGAGCTGTGAGATACCCAGGTCCAATTAAATTAGACGTTGTAAAGAGCTGCGTGGTATCTGGGTGAACACGGGTTATGGAATAAAAGTATACAAAAACAAAATTGCCCAAATAAAGACAAGCGTAAATGTAAGTGCAAAAAGCCCCTGTTTAAAAACATTTTGGCGTATTTTGGGAGTTCCGTTGTTGCAGTGATCACCAAATGACGTACCACAAAAGATTCAAAAGACAATATACAATACCCACACCACAACACAATACCCACAACACAATACCCACACCACACAACACAATACCCACACCACACAACACAATACCCAAACCACAACACAATACCCACACCACACAACACAATACCCACACCACACAACACACCCACACCACACAACACAATACCACACCACACAACACAATACCCACACCACAACACAATACCCACACCACAACACAATACCCACACCACACAACACAATACCCACACCACAACACAATACCCACACCACACAACACAATACCCACACCACAACACAATACCCACACCACAACACAATACCCACACCATAACACAATACCCACACCAATACCCACACCACACACAATACCCACACCACAACACAATACCCACACCACAACACAATACCCACACCACAACACAATACCCACACCACAACACAATACCCACACCACACAACACAATACCCACACCAATACCCACACCACAACACAATACCCACACCATAACACAATGGCTAAGCAACAATAGTTCATGTCAATCTTTTGCAACACTTACTGTTAAATTGGAGGCTGTCTATTGTGCATACCTGTCTATTGCGCTTTGTTTTACGTTTAGGCCACGGGTTTTGTATAATTTTATGCTTTCGCTTTCTCCGCTAGTGAAACACAGGCCTCAATAACCTTTCAAAAGAAAATGGCGCTCTCAGAAAATGAGATGAGATTCGAACATAAAAATGTGAACAAAGCGTCATCAAGATAACGGCGACATGGGGATGGGAGTCTCAACAACGTAGAGAAACTGGAATGACTGAGCAAAACCAACCCAATTTCTGCCTTTCGTTACTATATCTTAACAGGCTGACAAATTTTGTTACTTACATACATAAGCTTATAACATCTTCTGCATACCATCCTGTTCATACTTTTTTAGGTCCGGGACTTGCTTTCATAGTTTATCCTGAAGCAGTTGCCCAGATGCCTTTAGCTCCGCTGTGGTCTGCATTGTTTTTCTTCATGGTGCTCTTGCTTGGTCTGGACAGTGAGGTAAATAGATAAACAGATTAATCGTATCAATAGAAAAATTCTCGATTGTGATTGGTCTTCCGCGTACCTATTTCTTTTAATTTGTTTTAAGACATTTTTGTTGTTAACGCGATTGATTAGTTATTAGTCGTACTACAATTGATCGTAATTTGAAATAATAATACTAATAATAGAGACTAAATTTAACGAGTCGGGAATAAAACAGCCGAGGGGTGAGCCCCTTTACTAATTGGGGACATTTAAAGCAGTCATAAAATCAAATGGTACCTGTTTACAGTTATACAATTATAACGTCTAATTACATTAAATCTTTTATTACAAGTAACTAGAAAAGTAGAAAATTTCTCGCTCGATTACTCCCTGAATTGTACTTCACTCAGTCCAACTACCATTACTAATTCAAAAACTGATTAATAATTCATGAGTATATCAGCAGATCACACGAAGCAAATAAATCACGTGAATAAACCTTTATACCTGTTAATCTACCGTCATTCTGAACAGCCCGGAGAGGGGGGAAATGGGGTTAAATGTCTAAACATTTAATAAAGGTGTTTTTAATCGTCGCCTTGATATTTACATAAATATCACAGTGATCTTTATATAAAGAACACTAATATGAGTAGTAATTATTCAGGATTGTTAAAATAACAGATGTGACTTTTATATTTTTGTTCACAGTACATCTTATACGATATATTTTGTTAGGTGAGCAAGTGGATTCAGCGGTGGAAACTGCTTATTTCAACTTGTTCTCTACAACTAAAAAAAAATTGTCAAAGTTGTTTTATCCACCGTACCTTTCAATCTTGATATAGCAGTTTTTAGGAGATTATTTTTACCTCAGAACTTTAAAATCCCAAAACATTCAACAGGACGCGAGACGCCATGGTCGCTTCGTCGAAGCCAGTTGGTACATGTGGCACGTTTGTTTTATGCTAATCAGTCTACATGTTTTTCTTGTATGCTAATTTCCTCTTTGCACAAAAGAGCAGTTGTTTAATCTCTTTAGGGACACGCTTCGTGAGGAATGTCGTTCAAAAAATTCGCAGTCCGTGCGTTATCAGGTGTAAAACTGAACTCTCGGCTTCGTCTTGAGTTGTTAAAGGGTGTCAGTAAAACGCGGGGTCGGGCCGGGGTCGGGGTGGGATTAGGTCTAGGACTAGGTATGGGATTAGGCATAGTGTTAGGATTAGGTAAAGGGATTATATTTAATCCCATACCTAATCCTAGACCTAATCCCACCCCGACCCTGGCCCCGACCCCGCGTTTTACTGACACCCGTTGTTAAACCTGATAAAACACTTCAGCTAATTTTTTAAATAGTACTTAACGTTTGTTTCACCGGCCGTATTTTTCCTTGTGGAAACGTTTTCGAAATCGGTGGGTAGGCCAAAGTTTTGTTCGATATTTGCGAGAACCATTTCCTCGGTTTGTTGTATAGACATCTGGCAAAATCGAACCGATCATCTTCTTTGAGGAATATTTCTTATGGTACAAGCTGGAAGACCTTGTTTAAAATTACCTTTGGAGTTGATTTTTGTTATTCTCATGATCTGTCAGTATTGACCAGTATTGACCAGTATTGAATCCTTTAACTCCCAAGAGTGCCAAGTAAAGAGGAGAATTCATGTAAAATCCCAAAATTTCATTTTGTAAACTATTGAAAAACAAATAGTATCATCCAAACGTACCGCCGAACGGGTTTCATTTGAATGGTCACACCATAGTTGACAGACTCAAACGTTAGAACTAAATTACATGTCTCTCTAATATCCTCTGGGAGTGAAAGGGTTAATCATGTGATATTGCAAGAAAAAAATCAAGTTCTGATCATACATCTTGTGGTCCCACTCCCCATTTATAGTTTTTTTATATCTATTGTTTTACTTACATTAGATAAGTTGACTTACGTGGCAGGCACTAGGGAAGGCAAGGTTTTTTCCCCTTTCTCTTTTTATCTCGTGAATACGCGAATTGAGCGATGTATAGTACAGTTGAATCCCGATAACTCGAACCCTCGATGACTCGAACCATCGATGACTCGATCCATCGATGACTCGAACCCTCGATAACTCGAACCCTCGATAACTCGAACCCTCGATAACTCGAACCATCGATAACTCGAACCATCGATAACTTGAACCCTCGACAACTTGAACCCTCGATAACTCGAACCCTCGATAACTCGAACCACCGATAACTCGAACCCTCGATAACTCGAACCATCGATAACTCGAACCATCGATAACTTGAACCCTCGACAACTTGAACCCTCGATAACTCGAACCCTCGATAACTCGAACCATCGATAACTCGAACCATCGATAACTTGAACCCTCGACAACTTGAACCCTCGATAACTCGAACCATCGATAACTCGAACCAAACGTTTTATCCCTTGAAGATTGATTTCTCGAACCAAATTTTCCTCTTCCCCGGAGATTCGAGTTATCAGGATTCTATTGTATACGGGAACAGATCCACTCGTTCCATCATTTCTAAACTTTTTCATTCCCCAGTGTATTAGGTGTTAAAAGATGACTGCTGGATTTTAATTTCCCAGCGTATTATGTCATTCAGTTATCTGGACAGTCTCGTTTCACACAATGCATAATATGTCACGCTAGTAGTAGATCTTTATTTAAACTCGGTTAAAAAAATCTTCAGTTATACTAATAATATTTTAATTACAATCATTTGTAAAAAATAAAATAACTATAAAAACTGATTTACAAGATTGCCGAGTGGGAATCGAATGTTTCAAGTGCGCGGTTGATTTCCTTCTTAAACTGCCCAATTGATCTAATCGCCCTGAGATGTTTTGGTCGTTTTAAATCTGTTTTACTCTCCAATTCTTTGACTTGAAACTCGGTATGGAAAATTTAAACCGATCTGTGGACTTGACCTTACGTTGTTTCGTATTCACGAGATGGCTCTTAAGAGCCCTTTGATTAGGACCTGCTACGTAGGATATAGATACGTTTACGCCCAAAATAATTTGCACTTATACTGGGGTGGAGCCACTGGGGGTGGAGTCTAAAGCCTACGCGAGTGACTCGGCACTTGAAGTGCATGCTCTTATTGCAGGCTGAGCGGCTGTAATAACTCTAATTAATAAGCACTAAATGTATCGGCCGATTATCACTTTGGTCAAGTTTGTAGGTATCGAAGGCGTTGTGACGGCCATTGTTGATTGGTTTCCACAACATCTCAGACGAGGCTATCGCAAGGAGCTCTTCACGGCTTGTATCTGTGCTGTTTGGTTTTTGATTGGACTGTGCATGGTCACTAAGGTACACACTTTACCATGCTTTTTATTTTCACTTTTACATGACAGAAGACCCAAACGTGAAGTAGAACATTTGTTCTTAAATTCATTAATAATTTATGACGAGAACTCAAAGGAAATCACTACCGTGAAGGAGGTTAGGATACCTTAATTTGCATAGATTTTGGCGTTTTTATTCCTTCTTTTTCCCGCATTTAATGATCAGTTTAAGAAGCTATATCAAACACTCGAGAAAGTGTTTCATCGCCAATCAAAACACCTCGGAGTGGGTTTAAAAAACTCGGCTGCGCCTTGTGTTTCAACCCACTTCTCGGTGTTTGGATATCCTGATGAAACAGTCTTCTTCGTGTTTGATATATTTCATGAACATCGTTGCTAACAAGAGGTATTAGAGACATTTAGCATCAGGTTCTCCGGCAAAACCCCTTCATTTTGAATATTTATGACGTCATATAGTTGCCCAATTATCGCATACAAAAGAAGCGGCAACCAAATGACGTCATAAATATTCAAAATGGCGGCGCGCGGGAAGTTTAAAAGTGAAAATAGGCGATATTGATATCCAAATTTTATGTACACTAAAATGGACGTTCCCTCTTTTTTAACCTATGGTCCTTTGACTTGTTGCAGGGTGGGATGTATGTCCTCCAGCTGTTCGACACCTATTCTGGCAGCGGTACAGTTCTTTTGATGGTGGTCGTCTGCGAAAGTGTGGCCATCGGATGGCTTTATGGTGAGAAATAATCTGTCAAAGGGACACTGGCCCGCCGACATAACGAAATTTTGCTTACTTAATTTTTATGTTATACGGCCAAATACTACCAGAATACTTTAATCGATCACAATCTCCATCTTGAACGTTTCTGGGAGCTAATGCCACCAGGTAACCTTTTGGCGACTTAGGGCGATTTGAAGCGACTCAAGGCGACTTAACCAATAGCCCTTATGCAGCATGTTTACGTCAGACTAGCTAATTTCACCCCCAAGCCTCGCTTTCGAAGTGTAAACCTGTGACAGTCTCATCAATTTATTCTCAAAGGAGCAAAGTTGAAAAGAATACCCACTCAATAACAACGTGAACTTGTCAAAGCTTTCCAAGGAATTTCGGACAAAAGAGGCTGGGTGGTGAATTTTGAGCTGATGACGTCATCATGCATAAGGCTTATTGATGGAAATAAAGGCGACGATTAGTAGAAAGTAGAAAACACTTCCTGCAGAGGCATTGAGGAAACAAAATGAGCAAAGGTCTGGACAATAAAAATGGTTCGGAATGTCCTATTAGGGCAATTTGAAGAAGCTCAGGCCTTCTCAGACCAAAGTGACTCAAGGTGACGTATCGCTAAACGTCTTGATTAAACTAGGCCAAAAGCCAATGTTGGGAACAACTGTCTATTGGCACTAAAAAAAGACTATATATTTTTGGTACGTTTGTGTGAAAACATGCATTGGTCGTGGAGTGATGTACTGGAAATCAGAAATGAAACAAACGAAAATGGCAAAATGAACAAAAGTATGCATCAAATGAAAGAATATGAACGGGACATATAAATATGAATACATATTAATATTACATATAAATATTAATGATATGTGTGTCTTCAATGATTTCTGATCTTAGGTCGGGATCGTTTCTATGACAGCATGGAAAGTATGGTGGGATTTCGTATCAATCCCTGGATTGGCTGGTGTTGGTGTTTTTTTGCGCCAATATTTTGTTCGGTGAGCTAACAAATTTCACGTATCGTTACGTAGGAGTGTCAAATGTCACGCTATGAAGGTGGCTTCTATAATTTAAATTTCAAACTCTTCATTACAACTTTATCGTAAACGATATTTCCAGTCATCATGCTTATCAATGGTGTTTGTTTATTCAGTTTAATTATGTTTACACGGAATCAGAAAACAATTCAGGGGCGGATCCAGGATTTTGAAATGGGGGGTGAAATTTTAAATGCAATAGAACCAAAGCCTGGTTGAGGCCCGCTTTGAGGTGTTTGAGGTCAGTGCATCAGAAAGAAAGGGTCTCAGAAAGGGGGGGGGTTGAAAATTCTCCCATTTCACCCCCCCTGGATCCGCCCCTGCAATTGATCGTCTTGTTTTAATAATAAAGTGCCGCCCGCTGTCAACAGTAAATGTGGTTTTTGAGCCGTTTTAGTATGAAAATTGGCAACGAATTTGAAGTGAGAATGGCCATGTAAATGGGTATAGATGTTTGCCATTCTGGCTTTTAGAAAAGGAAGATTTGAAGTGTCAGGTGAGAAAATCCCATATGTAGATCTGAAAATGGGTAAGGGCTGCACAACACTACTAAAAACTTTAACCTTTTAATTTCCAAGAGCGCCAAACATCAAAATTCAAGGAAAATCCCAATTTTCATTTTGTAAACTACTGAAAAACAAATGGTACCACCCAAAAATACTACCAAAGAGGTTTTATTTGAATAGTCACATCATAGGATTTTGTATAAAAATGTTTTTTTTTAATTGACAGTTTATCTTCATCTTCAACCTCGCGACGTATTCCCCACTCAAATATGGCACCTATGAGTATCCTGGCTGGGGAGAGGCGATTGGCTGGCTTTTCACAGTATCATCATTGTCCCTTATTCCTGGCGTGATGATATACAAACTGGTGAATACCACTGGGACTTTTAAAGAGGTAAATATTAACAAATATTAAAAAATATTAAATAGGACAAAATTTCCAAATTATGTTCAGCAAAACATTAAAATAAAAACAGAGAGCACTGATAAAAGTACTTATGAACTGAAAGGCTTTTATTTGAATAGTCATACTAAAGAATACTAAAGAATTTGAAAGCCCATATGATCAGCTGAAACGATTCTGGGAACACGACGATATTGGAATAGTAGACAAAAAAGATCAAAGAACAGCCGAGGAGAAGGATGCACTCGATCAGTTCAACAGCTTTGGCAACTTTCACATGCTTTCATGGAGAACGATATGAAGTTGGCCTTCCGTGGAAGAAAGACTATTTACATCTCGCTGACAACTACAGACAAGCTTATCAGAGACTGTCTGCGGAACGAAACCTGGCGAGGGGCTGCGAATGTGCTGCGAGGAAGTGATAGATGAAGAAGACGACCAGGCCCCAGTTGTTCAAAAGGTGGATAGCGCTATCCACGGGATAAATCACTATCCAGCGGATAACACAATGGATTTTGTTAATACTTACTTATTTATTTATATATTATAATCCGCAAAGCTGTTGGCATGAAAGCGGATATATTAAATACAATGTAAAATAAAACAAAATAAAATAAAATAAACTGACAGGTGTTGCGTGTTCATTAATTAAACTACTTCACAAGTTCCATGGTGACCATCTCCTTGAACTTAGCAAGGGTGGGGGCCTCAAGTATATTGTTAGGGAGCAGGTTCCACTCCTTTAGTGATCTTGTTATAAAGCTGAATTTACGGGTGTTAGTAGAGCTATACAGGTTGATAAATCTCTTGGGTTGTGAGGAGCGCGTAGAGCGTTGAGATGTTCTCAAGAGGTCATCTGGTAGATCAATGTTCACGAGACCATTTACCATCTTATAAAACATGGTGAGTCTTGCAATTTTACGTCTCGTTTCAAGGGAGGGCCATTTAAGATCTTTAAGTAGACCCGTCACAGTCCCTTTATCCACTTGATAGTGATTTATCCGGTGGTTAGCGCTATCCACATTTTGAACAACAGGGGCCAGGCGGATAAAACAAGGTACATCCCTCATCAGGCAGTATTTTAGTATTTTCGATTGAACTGAGAAGATTTGATCAGTCTGCTTTCTAATGGTGGTTTCGAAGTTACAAAGTGGGCCTCAAATTCCCAAAGGGCAATGGCAGAAACACCTCGGAATAGGGAAAAGATGTCCGATTCACTTGTTATGTTGAGAGTATCCAGGTTTTATTATCTAATTAATTGATGCATTTAATAATTTCTAATAATTTTAACTTCTGGGCCGGCGATAATTGGCTATGCTGTTGCGAAGCTGATAAAATAATAGCAAAACGTGATCGGAAACTCATGGAACACCCACGATGACGTATTAATGCTGACAAGTGTTTCAAGCGTTGTGGCATAAGATGATCCTATGATCAAGAGAAGTCTCATTAGAATGTTTAGCCAATACTCGATAATGTTTGTTCCAATGGGTCTATTAACAATGTTTTTTATAACACTAAAGTTGCTGTTTCAAGCACTGCGGGCACGAGGAATTGGTCGTTGCACAGATGGTTATTTCAGGGGATATCCTCTGTTGTTAATGTGGAAATTCACGGATTTGCTGATGCCAGTCAGAAAGCCTATGGCCTAGAGAAAGCGTAGAGGCTACGATCAACTTGCGTTCCCTGATGTACATCGGCGATGACATCAGAGATGGGAGAATCATCACCCTGGCGTTGTTGGCGATTGGTGGAGATCTGGAAAGCCCTCCTGATGATCTGCCAAAGAGAACAGACGTAACCTTGACAGAGCGTTATCGGTACTAACAAAGACTTCAAACCCATTTTTGGTGTCGGTGGTTACGAGATTATCTAACAGCACTCACCGTTCACTAAACGTGGACTAAAGAAGAGGTTCCACTAAAAGAGAAGGATGTCGTTTTGGTCGCGGACTACAACGCCTCCAAAGGAAAATGGTGAATCGGGAAAGTTGCAGAAACCTTTCCGGGGAAGGATGGAAGATTCGTACCGTCAGGGTCTTGGCCAAAAAGGGGATGATCAATAGATCGGAACATAAACTATACTTTTTGGAGAAGTATGAAGAGCAAGTCAAGAATGAAGAGCGATTCCCAGTTGGTACTACCGGTCAAAGAAATGTGCGAGGTCCGAAAGGAGGTACAGTCTACTGATGTTCAGAGAGATGTTAATAACCGTTCGTCATGGTGGGAAGGAAGTACAAGTCAAGACGCGCTATGGAGTCTAATTATTATTCTGTTCCTTTGTTATTTTCTTTACTTTTATGAGTGTGTTAGGCCCCGGTTCAAACGTCGAACTTCACATGTGCCGAATCTAATGCAAATGAGAAAAATCTATTGTTCTTGCTCATTTGCATTAGATTCGGCACATGTGAAGTTCGACGTTTGAACCGGGCCTTAGTTTATGTTGCACGTTTTCCAAATCGCTTCGAGAAAATAGACCGTACAGAATAAAAATGCTGATGCGGGGAAATAAGTGCGAATATCGCGGCAAGTTGGCACTGATTTCAATGCGACGTGACCTATCGAATGCACGCTCCACCTCCGATAAAATAACTCTTTGATCTTGCGCACAAGTAGTTCAAGTTGGCGACCACTGAAAAGTAATCAATCTGGTTGCAAGTTATTCTGCTGTTCTGTACTGAATGGTGTTATGTTCAGCATCACAGTTTAACCTTTATGAAAACAAGTACATATTAAATATGTGGAAGAGACTTACAAGAAGCATACACTACACACACAAAAAAGAAAGAAAGAAAGAAAGAAAGGAAGGAAGAAATAAAAACACCACGGGAGGCTTTTGCATTTTTTTAGCCGGGGATTTACCGGGCAATGAAGTAAGTGGTAAGTTGTCATAAACGCTGCATTTTTTCAGGGGGGGAGGTGTGAGGACAAAACTTCATATATGGCCTAAATTTTGATTTTGGTTGAGTGCTTATCAAATTGAAATTGGGTTCAACACTTGGTGTCACGAGCATGCAACTGCGAAGGAAAAATTCGAGTCTTTTTCATTTCATTATCTAGCTTAAAATTTACCATCGTTATCTATCAACCAATTTGCAGCACGAGTGAGCAACATTTTTCTTCCCTTTCCGTGACGATAAGCAACTTCTAAACCTAGAAATTAAGTTCTTACGTTGAGACGAGTGCTTGTAGAAAGAAGACATTACCTGTATAGTTGTGTCTACATTGTAACAGTTTTTTCTTTTCGTTTTATAGCGTCTAAACAAGTTGGTAATACCTGACTTGGTGGAGAGAAAAGTCGACGAGATTGTGATGCAAAGTGATCCAGAAAAAAATGCAGATATTAGCAATACCGTGATGTTCTATAGTACTTTGTAAATATACCATATTCGTATTCTTGGTATTGAATTGAACTAGCTTGCAATGGAGGATTATGCGGGGGAATATCATTTAAAATATTTGCATGTGAAAAGATTGTCCCGCACGAGTCTCGACTGCAAGGTAGTTCCCGTTCCGTAGTACCGAGAATACGAATATTGTCTAATTACTT
The DNA here is from genome assembly GCA_022457155.1 of Cladopsammia gracilis. NCBI lineage: Eukaryota > Metazoa > Cnidaria > Anthozoa > Scleractinia > Dendrophylliidae > Cladopsammia > Cladopsammia gracilis. The sequence continues at coordinate 702,204 of JAJGOT010000434.1, read as the reverse complement.
TTTAATGTAGGTCATTTAGTTCCACCTGGGGAAACGTGTTCCCCTGTATAAGCTATGTAGACATGTACGGCCCAACTGTGTATGGTTTTGGAGCCGTTTTGGCCTGAAGTTAGGTGTAGATGTTTCAATTCGATTTTGGTCTGAAATGTACTGTTGTAGGTTCCCCCTGGGGAACGTTTTTCTTGTATAAGCTATGTAGACATGTACGGCCCAACTGTGTATGGTTTTTGGAGCCGTTTTGGTCTGAAGTTAGGTGTAGATGTTTAAGATTTTGGTCAGAAATGTGGTGTGTTTTGCTTACGATTTCGAAGTTGGGTATAGATTCTTTTGGCTCGAAAAAGGATGATATTCTAAGACGAAGGGCTGAAGATGAATCGATACCTTTTTTTTAACAACAACAAAAACAATTTATTGTCAGCGATTAAAGCAGAACAATATTGATTGTCCCACAAAAAGCTACGAAAATGACGGCGAATTTCAGAATAGAGCCGTACACCCGAGGGGGGTGAATAGGGGTATGCAAATCTGCCGATCCGTTACACTTTGATAGAAAAAACGTTTACTCTTCTTTAGTTTTCTCACGCAATGCGCGTGAACGTCCACGAAATAGCAATACAGGTTGACTGCACGTGATCTCGGCCTGACGAAAACAAAAGAACTTAAGGGTTCCGAACTATATAAGAAGCAAAAGCCAAAATCCGGGCCCATAAACGGGATAAATTTGTAAACCGCTGCATTGGTAGGATCCACAAATCTGTTCACATTTTTCTCTGAATCCGAAATCCGGGCAAAATTATTTACAAAATCCGCCGATCCGGCCGTGGACCTATTCACCCCCTCACACCCCCAACTCAAAATTTCGAGGAGTATCACCCTATGGTTACGCACAATAGCCAGTCGGGTTACGCTCCTTTTTTAAGTCAGTGTTTGGTAGTGCATAATTGCCAACCGGAGTAAAAAAACTACCCGACAGTCCAATGGTACACTGCAGCTCAGAATTAATTTTAATTAAAATACAACTGAAAACCCGTGAAACAAAATTTAACCGGCATGGTCTAATAGCCGAAGTAAATAAAAGAAAGCAAAGGAATTAGTGTCTTATTTTGTCTATTTGTCTGATGTCTGTGAAACTCTAATGTCTTGCGATTTGCGCGCTTCTTTTTGCCCTTTTTCTAAACCTTTGCTACAGCTAAATAATAAGTAATTCTTCCATTGTCTTTTTATCATAGGTTTTAATCGATAAAAGAGGCCATGAAAGATGGCCAAATTTCATACATCGTTTGAAGTGTTTTCTTGTGCTCTAACAAACCTCGTCAGCAGCCTTTTTTTGTGTTGATTGGATGACGTCATCCAATTCTTTGGCCATTTGAATCAAGTAATGGCGGCAAGCCGAAGCTGAACTTTACGCTTGAAATAACTGGTTTTCCCGTTGGAATTTGAACTTAAATTTTAGCATGGGAAGTAGAGAAAGGAAAAGGCAAAATTATGATCATTGTAGCAGTTAAATGATAGTTGGGATGAGATCGTTGATCCCAACTATCATTCACCATCGTTGGTTATCAAGCTACTGCGATCAAACCGAGCACGAAAGTGATAATAGTAAAAGCGTTGTCGCATTAGCGGGGTTCGACTATATTTTGCATTGCTGATCTGAACTTTCGCTAGGACAAAAGCTTCTTTTTCTGAATAAAGAAAAAGTTTAATAATAAATGTTGCATTTCAAGACTTAGGTCTTTGTTGCGTCCTAAAATAACCCTTTCATTACAGAGTCAATTATGGAGACATGTGGTGTAGTTCTAACTTTTGAGTCTGTCGGTGGTGAAATCCTATGATGTGAGCATTCAAATGAAACCTTTTTGGCAGTACTTTTGCATGGTACCATTTGTTCTAACTTTTGAGTCTGTTGATAAAATCCTATGGTGTGACCATTCAAATGAAACCTTTTTGGCAGTACTTTTGCATGGTACCATTTGTTCTAACTTTTGAGTCTGTCGATGAAAATTTTTAATTTTGTCACTCTTCAGAGTTAAGGAGTTAAAGAAACCTTGAATACGAAAACAAACACATACACAAAGTAAATAATGAGAAAAACTCTAACAAGAATTTTATTCTCTTTACACCACGGGTGCCTGTTGAGGAACAGAACAGGAATACAAGAATCCAATAGCCACAAAATACAATATTGGCACAGAAGAACTGAAATACATAAAGGCAAGGCTACAAGATAACAATTAACACAAATTGAACTTTGTAAAAGAACGTGCTTAAGCTCTCAGCATTACAGCATTAACTCTTTTCCTAAAGGTACTGTTACAAGAGGACGCATGCAACGCTGACAAGAGCATCGCAAGACAAGTTGCAGATACATGTTAAGGCCCGGACAACCTGTGTAACGTTGCGCGCAACAAGATTTTTTTTTTTTTTTTTGGAGGGGGGGGGGGGGGGTGGGGTTGGGGAGGGGGGTGTCACACGCTGCAATTTGTTGCGCATATCGTCGCAAAAGTAAAAAAAAGTAGAGAAGTGTTCAACTTTTTCTGCAACTCGCGAGACAAGTTGCGAAGAGAGGGTGTTACATGCGCAATTTCATCTGCAATATGTCACGCCACAGCTCTCGTCGGCGTTGGGTTGGAAGTTGCAGAATAAATTGCCTCATGTTACATCACCTTAATTTCTAACTGCAATGTATAACCGCTATCACACTACATTTCAAGAAAACAACAGTTTTCGATACTTAAATACAGTGAATTCATGCCAGCTCAAGTAAGTCGATAAAAATGTTATTGGAAGACGCTTTAAGTTTCGCATTTGTAGTAATCCTTCAGTGGGGACAGAAGGTGTCTGATTACAGGAACACTCCAAGACTTCCCCAGCAACCGCTGTCGCTGTGACCGACCCATGTTGCTGACGTCAGTGTAATGAGAAGGCAAACCAAACAACCTGAGAATTACATAACACTTATCAACAAACACGAGGTCAATAACGGGTCTTGGTTCCGTGATGAATTTTGCGGTATGCAGCAATAAGATGGACTGGTATTACACTACAGTTTTTGCCAAATTAAGTTCATTGTAATTATATTTTAGTACTTTTTTGCAAGTGTGGCAAAAACAAATGGTTTTCGTTGTCGTTGGCCAAGAACTAATTTAATAGTTGACGAAAGATTGTTTATTTCGCGCGTTTTACTGATAACTGAGTTTATTATACATTGGTGTCACTAGCTCGATTTTGATTGGCTATAAGCACGCAGCTAATTATTGCTTGCTGTTTCTGTTACGTCATACCTACAGACAATAGTTTTATGCATGCAGAAGTCACGTCATACCTACAGACAATAGTTTTATGCATGCAGAAGTGCGCGCTCTTGTCTCTACAAGTGCAGCTCAGGAATATGCATAATAAAATAATTACTGGATTCGGTTTTCGCATGATACCAACAATATTTCCCCAATGCGGACCTATTCGTCAATAACTTCTATTCATAATCGAAGCAAACAAACAAACAAACAAACAAACAAACAAACAGACAACTTTAATTAAATTGCCCACTCCTGAATGGTGAATAAGTACCTTTCCATCTCTGTAATCCATAGAATATCTTCTTTCTCTTGTCCATCACTGGCTACATACTGAACTGGAAGCAAGGCTTTCTTGGTTTGAAGCATTGAATTGGCGTTGGTGGTCAGAGTTTGCACCTTGGTAAACTGAGAAAACCATACAAAACTTAGGTTCAGATGCGCGCCATTAGTATGCTGAACCTAATACACTGAAAAATGGTAGAGTAATTCCTTGATTCTTGGTTGAAATAAGAGTACAACATAACTATTCAAATGAAAGCCATTGAGCAGTACTTTCCTGTGGTACTGTTTATTATGCTGTAAATGGTACTTCTACCTTTTGAGTCTATGACTGATGAACTCCAACAGTTTGACCATTCAAATGAAAGCTATTGAGCAGTACTTTCCTGTGGTGCTGTTTATTATGCTGTACAAGGTGGTTCTAATTTTTGAGTCTGTGGATGAAATCCTACAGTGTGACCATTCAAATGAAAGCTAGTGAGCAGTACTTTCCTGTGGTACTGTTTATTATGCTGTACAAGGTGGTTCTAACTTTTGAGTTTGTGGATGAAATCCTAAAGTGTGACCATTCGAATGAAAGCTACTGAGCAGTACTTTCCTGTAGTACTGTTTATTATGCTGTGCAAGGCGATTGGTACTTTTCAGTCTGTGGAATAAATCTTAAAGTGTGACCATTCGAATGAAAGCTACTGAGCAGTACTTTCCTGTAGTACTGTTTATTATGCTGTGCAAGGCGATTGGTACTTTTCAGTCTGTGGAATAAATCTTAAAGTGTGACCATTCGAATGAAAGCTACTGAGCAGTACTTTCCTGTAGTACTGTTTATTATGCTGTGCAAGGCGATTGGTACTTTTCAGTCTGCGGAATAAATCCTTAAGTGTGGCTTTTGGTGAACCATACTGATATGTACCTTGGCTTGTCGTCCACAGTTTGGTTCTAGACATTCCTGCAAGCACAGTTTGTCGCCTGGTAAAGGGATGGTTGGCCTGCAGAATCAAAGACACAACAATGCTATACTCAGTGAAACAGGTTCACATTCGAATTGAAAATCAATCCCCCAACAATAACCATCCGTCGAATTATCCCCCCCCGAGAAATCCCCCCCTGTTAAGGGAATTTTTCAGAATAATTGCCCTGCCCCCACCCAAAAAAATAAAGCAACTTATCTAAATCACTTCCGTTTGGGGCAGATAAAAGAAATAATATCCCCCGGCTATTATTCGTAAACAACAAGAAAGAAACAATACGATAAGGCTTAACTGTGTGGTTTCAACTGACTCACGATCTAAGTTCATCCTTCAATAATTAGGGTTATTTAGTTGACACGAATTCAGTTCATCCCACGGATACTCCCTATCACGTGACAGCTACTGTGATAACCACCCGAAACTTGTCCTAAAATAGGCAAGATAACACGGGAAAAACGATAGATATCTGGATATTCACAACAAATTTGAATAGCCTGTCCAGGTTGTCGCGTTGTGGAAGAACTGAACGAGCCAAAAGTGCGCCAACAGGCAAGTAAATGCTGGATATGTGTAGGATGTCAAGCAAGTCTGATTTTGGTGACAGGATTGTGTTCCTAAAACGCGATCTTGGATTATGATTGAAAAACAAACTTAAACACATTCACCTATTCATTCCAGGCAGGTTTCCCCAGAAATAGCGCGCTCTGTGAGCAGGGGAGATTTCTTTGGCGTCTACTACCACAGGATTACACTGCAATTAAAATACAACACAATTGTTGGCACATGCTGATTGACCGACGGATAGTTTTCTGGGTCCCGGCAGAAAGCCCATACATTTTCTGTAAAATTAACCCGCGACACCCGTTAATACGGACAACGGACAGTTTCCCCTGTCCAGATTGAAACAATATCCTACCAAATTAACATCCTTTTAAGGACGTTAATTTGGTAGGATATTGTTTCAATCTGGACAGGAGAAACTGACTGATCATGACTGACTGATCATGACTTGTGCAATCGTTATTTTCTATTGATTTGTGGGGATGAGATGTGGCACTACACAGTATCTTTCTTAGAAACAATAAAGTACATCCATTAAGTTATTCCAAGAACCTGTTTAATACGGACACCCCACTAATACGGACAGTTTCAGTGGTCCCTTCAGTGTCCGAATTAAAAAGATTTGACTGGATATTTTTCTTCATTAAGTCTACACAGACGAATTTCCTTCTTATATTGATCAGTAAAATGGGACTCATTTAAGAAGCACCAGATAATGTCCAATAACAAGCTGTTAACCTTTTTTAAATGCCAAAAATCACAATTCAATAAAAATCCCGAATTGCATTTGGTAAAATATTGAAAAAACAAATGGTACCATGTAAAAGTACTGCCGAAGAGGTTTCATTTGAATGGTCACACCATAGGATTTCATCAACAGACTCAAAAATTAGAACAAATGTTACCATGCAAAAGTACTGCTGAAGAGGTTTCATTTGAATGGTCACACCATAGGATTTCATCAACAGACTCAAAAGTTAGAACAAATGGTACCATGCAAAAGTACTGCCGAAGAGGTTTCATTTGAATGGTCACACCATAGGATTTCATCCACAGACTCAAAAGTTAGAACTACATTACATGTCTCTGAACTGAATCTGGGAGTGAATGGGTTAAAAATGGCGGTATTCACATATGTAGAGAAAATGGATAAACTTTCAATACCTCCAGAAATCTTGAAATAACGCTTTTGTCTTCAGCTCTCATGCCAACAACATTCTCAAAAAGCCAAAAGAAAGGTCTGTCCAGCTCTGACTTGGGCCGTGCGCATTCAAGGAGCCGGAAAAAGTCGAAGAACAGACGACCAGTACCCTCTGCAAACAACAAACATTCCGTGCTTTAATCAAGTGGTCACGTGGTCATCAGTTCGTTTGTACCTGCTATTCAAAGGCCCGGGGGGGGGAGGGGGGGGGGGGGGGGAAGGGGGGGGGGGGGACTCCCCGATAAAAGTGACGAGGGTGATTAACAAACCTTTTTTAGGGGTTAAAAGTTGTCAATTTCAAATGGGAGTCCCGCGTCCACAAAGCGCCCCTACCCCCCACCCCTTTGAGTGAACTTTTCATTTTGAATGAATTGAAAAACCGTTTTAAAATGCGCGCGCGGGTGTGTGTGGGATAATGTTGTCGATGCGTTCGGAGCTGCAACAGTTTAAGGTGATTCCTCAGAAATAAAAGTTGTCGAACGATTTTTTTAAAATTTTCCCTAACAGCTCCCTACCATAAGTTGTTTCGAAAAATTCAATAAAAAAGATAGGTCACCATGCTCGGTAAAGGGATATGATGGACCAATGTTGCCCCATTTATGCCTATAGCAATACCGATCACGCACGTCATTATTTGATCGGTTCATGTTTCTTTTCCCGGTAACCCGTGAAAGCAAAGTTTACAATTCTTAAAAAAAACTTGATAGGTTAAAGTCTCCACCATATGGGAACACTTTGAAATAAAATTTCTGAAAAAGTCACACAACTTCAAATGACACGGACTCAAAACGTTCCTCGCGTCCATGTTTTCAAGGTCAACAATTTGCTCCCACGAGTAACTGATTTGAGAACGTTTTTAGCGATATCTTTTTTTCCTGTCGAGGAATTTTTTTTTAACTTTGTTAACTTAAAAAGCATTAATTTAACATCAAAATGATGCAATAAAAAATATAGGTCACCATGCTCGTTAGAGAGAAAAAGACAGTCGTATTTTCTAACGAGCTTGCGGGCCTTTGATAAAAAACATTCCATCCTCCGAAATGTGCGCGCGCTCATTTTGCTCAACCGCGCTCGCTCATTGCTTATAAATCATGGTAATTCTCCTTTTGAAAAATACTCGTAAGAAAATTAAATTTCCAGCTGCGTGTTTTAAAAACCGTTCACTAAAAAGAGTGTTGTTATCAACTGGCTGTCATGAAAGGACTATTACGTGTGTTATGCGCAGTACAGGATGCGCAGTGCAATACTGAGGAATCACCTTAAGGAAAAGAAACTGCTTTGAGTTTTCTAGCAAAACAGATATAAAATAAAACTGAATAGATTCATGCTGTAACATTTCAAGATGGTCATTACTTGGAAGGGGACATATGCCCTTTCAAACCGTCATTTTACAAAATTGGTCGGCCATTTTGGATTTTTCCGAGACACAATCTGTTAGCATATATGACGTACTTTAAGAAGTTTTGCGGTTTTGCGATACATTATTGGGCGATTTTGAGAGAGCCTTTATAGCAAAATAAACGGTACAAACGGCGAAAAATTCTTATTTTAATGTTTTTGGAATCAAATGCGATGGGTTAACTAGAGTACTGCATATCCATTGATGGCAAACGCTTACTCATTAGTCTCATTACTGACTGCTCACCATAAATTCCTCTTCTCGCTGGATTTGCGATGGAGAGGTCGTTACACGGGCTTCCGCCAAAAACAAAATCGAATGGTCCTAGTTGTTCAATCTACAAAAGCAAAATAAAAAAAATAAAAACTTTTTAAATTACAAACTGGGTTAGCGCTCGAGACGTCATGATGTTATTTTACCAGGTTGACCTCATCAGCATAAAAGTGCTGTTATCAATACATGTAAGGGCCCTGGAAATTTAAAACAAAAGACTATGCACTAAAAATTATGAAACGGTTAAAACTAAATCAAAATACGAGCGATAATATAAAAGCATTATAAAGCTAAGCTTAGTAAACTGACAATCTTGAATCTGTTTAGATTCAAGATTTTACTCTCCCGTCGACGCAGCACCACAGTTTAGAAAGAAACAAACTAACCCCTTTACACATACTAGTTCAACGAGTTTGACGGAGGAAGCACTGTCTGCATTGTAAACCAATCACGCTTAAAAGCCTGTAAGACAAATGAACCTGAAAAACGATAAACTACTCTTTCTGTGCATTGCGATAAAACGCTGCAAGATTTAAGAGAATACAAGTCCTAAAGATATCCGAGTACTGATGGAGAATGACAACCACACTACATGTATAGAACAATAGTGGGTTAGTTTTTCGCTCTTCAGTTTCGTTTTATAGTGGTCAATATGTCACCCTTAGCTACCAAATACAAGCGATCAATTCCAAGAAAGGTGTACAATTCTTCAATAAATCTGTATTTGCCGGTCTAGAAATATTTCCACTAGTTCAGAGTATTTTCGCTTGAAGAGAACGAGTCTGTGTGAAGTTTTAAGGTCATACTTTCATTTGAAGAGGGGTTATGTTTTTCTTTATACATTGTAAAAAAAAAAACATTACCAAGATTTTCACAGAGATCAGCGAATGCAAATTTGTCATCCATGAAAATTAAAACTAACTGGAAAGCAAGGTGACGGGTGGCAATTGAAAAAAATTGTGACCTTTTTCTGCCTGACGACACCCTCGTCTATGCAATAACGACAACACACACCGATCTATATATGAAAATCAACGCAACCCGCAACTTACTTGGGCTCTAGAAATCTTATGTATGTCACCAATATGATGGATTTTATCTCCATGCTGAACTTTGGCAACCTGGTAAAAAATATACAATTACAATTAAAAAATAATTACTCGGATCAATCACAACAGACGCAGAAAATCAAATGAACCAATCATATCTTGTAGCAAATACATGCAGCCGGCGCCAAGCGCGGGAAAACGCGTGCGAGCAAGTCACGATTGGTTTTGATTTGACTTCTGATTGGTTGAGAAAGTGGCGTGTTTTTTTTAGCCAATCACAAAGCGTAGCAATGCAAAACCAAAGCAATTGTGTAATTACTTTCGAAACTCAATCGAAAACCGCTCTAATAACTGGCATCTACATATTTTTATCATTTTGTAAAATTAGGGAAATCAAAATAAGCGACAATGAACATGTTATAACATAACCTTCTTAGGCTAAGTTTAATAGGCCATTTGCACGATGGCATCATTTGACTACAACTACCAGAATTCATTTCGTTTTTCCTTTCTTATTTAAATTTTGTAATCAGTGCCGGGTTTAAATAACAATAGCCCTAATTTGCACTACAAAACAAAAAACTGAAGGATTCTGGTAGTTGTAGTCATATGACGTCATCGTGCAAATGGCCTATTAACAAATTTACACCGGTTTTCCGTGGTGTGGACTCTTATTTACCACGATTTACGTCATCACATGGTCAAAATGTTGAGGACTCACGAGGCGCAGCCGAGTGAGTCAGCAACAAATTTTGACCATGTGATGACGTAAATCGTGGTAAATAAGAGTCCACACCACGGAAAACCGGTGTAAATTTGTTTTTTACAACAATATTTAGAAAAAATACAAGGAAAAATCGAAGTCTTGTTACAAAACGTGACAGCAAAGAAAGAGCAAGCTTTGTCTATAACTTTCTCGCAATCTGATTGGTTGTTTTCAAGCGCGCGTTGTCTGGACTCTCATTTGCCACTCACGTCGAACAATCAGATTGCGAGTTTAGCGGCAATTGTGGTAAAAAGGTCTTTAGACTAGAAGAAAAATCTCCGGATTCGTCTCGAGATTTTTGACTATTTATTGTTATTGCGACTTTTCACCTTTATACTGCAAAGAAAAACTGGGAGAAGTACTCCCGAGAAAGGGTTCATAACGTCGTTTGCCAAATTTCTACTTTCTGTCCAAGATGAACATCTTTTATTTACATTTTGGTGGACGACTGCCTCGCCAGGCAACCACATATCTCCGGATTCATACTGCAGTGTAAACTATTTAGGAATCCGAATAACGTGTAATGTGAACTCTTAATGAATCCGAATGCTCTGCATATGACGAATCCGGTGGCGTTTGGGAATCCGGAGACGTTTTCTCTAGTGTAAACTTAGCCTTAGGGCCAGGAGATTATTTTAAGCTTGCTTTATTACCTTGTAATAGGTAGAAAAAATTGCCAAAAGCGATGAACGCAAAATATTATTATTTAAGTAATGCTCCACATAAGAACTACGGTAAACCTCACTGTTCTTCGGCATTGGCTCTTTCCCACATAGAATGCCTTTGATTTCAAGAACAAGGTTCCTGTCACTATGGCCCTAACTTATCATTATCACTGTTGTAACCGATTTATACATGTTCACTAGCTTTATATAAGGAAGATGGAAAGGAATTTCACGGAGAATTAACACCAACCTGGATGGCTTGTTCATCAATTTCGGAAGCGGAGTACAGCTCTATTTCAATACCGAGTTCCTTCAGGGCTTGCAATCCTGTCCAAATTCCACGATAATAACTTTTAATCAATAGTCCTTCAAGTAGGTTCAGTCCACTAAATCAGCAATGGCGTTGTCTGTGGTTGTGGCTATGCCATATTAGTATCACCCAACTAGTGGACTAATGCAAATCCTGCATTTTGATTGGCTACGCTACTAGGGGTCTAATAGTAATAGTCATCGAGTAGCGAAATTCGCCGGTTTTATTTTTCGTTTTATTCCCAAATAAATATTTCTTCAACTTGCAATTGCTTTTTTTATTATTGCCTTTTTCTGTCCGACTAGTTGGGTGATACTAAAACAATTAGACCCTTCGCCCTCAAGGGCCACGGGTCAATAGCCCATTCGGCTTCGCCTCATGGGCTATTGACCCGTAGCCCTTTCGGGCTACGGGTCTAATTGTTAATTTTTAGCAGCATTTATCAATACATATATCTACCTGGTTTTTGAAAACATGGTTGATGAAAATAGGAGCATTTTCACTAAATGTATGCTCAGGTAAGGGTTTTATGACTCCAGTCAGCCTGAAAATCACACAAAGATAAAGAAAAGGGAAAGGGAGAGAGAGCGGAGAAGAAAAAAACGACTAGCAATACCCATGTTTTTTTACATTGTGGACTTGTACGACAAGCGACGAAGACAACGCACACTTTCAGATAAATCAACAAGGCAGCATGGTTTTCAAAAATCCAGGTATATAAATGTATAAAAGTAAGGTATAAGCTATTGGTCATTGATGGCCAATCGGATACAGCATTGCTCACTTTTGCTTATCATGATGAACTTCCAAGGCTCAAAAGCCTGATTGGGACATCCCAACTTGTTTCTTTCTTTATTCTTTCACTTACCTTATTATAGGAAATAAACGCTCTGTGAAATTAAGGTATTGGAAATTAACGCGACTAAAATTAACGCGAATTTAATGGAAACGACTTTCGAATAAAGAAAATTAACGCGAAAGAGGAGGCAGAATTTCACAATAAAGGAAATTAACGCGATTAAGACACAGTTGGTGGTGACAACTGGAACAAATTTATTTCAACACTGGATGCAAAGAAATTCAAATCTGGAGAAAACTGTCGAGAAAGACTATGTCGACGACTCAAAATCTATCTTGGCCGAAATCAAAGGAAACTATTGAAAACATCACTTCTGACAGCGACAACGATGAAGATGACTTGAAATATTGTAAACCTTCACTTTAGCTTTTGTGAAAGATTAAAATAAAGGGTAAACGGAAAGAAAGAAAGCTTGTAGTTACTGTTTTTTAGGTGTCAAGAATGTCTAGACAGATTCCAAAATTGGGGTTAAAATATTGGAAATTAAGAACGCGGAAATTAGCGCTGCTCTTAATTAACGTCGCGGAAATTAACGCTTAACAAAATTAACGCGAATTTTAACGATTGGCGTTAATTTCATGGAGCGTTAATTTCCTATAATAAGGTATTATTATTTTTTGGATCTTTTAGCGCCCTATTGCTTTCGGCAATATGGTTCAATCTCGATAGCTCGAACCGTAAGAGAAACAAAAATTCCAGTTATCGGGGACAAAGTTACTGCATGGACAAAATGAAGCAGGCGAATTACGTATGTTCATCCCTGTAGTTTTTCCAAATTTTTAAATTCGGCTCCAATAGTTAAACAATCGATACAGTTAATAAATATAGTTAATTAGTAGTATATATTACTTAGTTTATTATTATTATTATTATTAATTATTTTTTTTCACCGGTAATATGTCCAGTCGGGTCTCCTCCCGAGACCTTAGACTTCCATCACTTTCCTTAGGATATGGGCCGATATATTTTTATTTTTATTATTATTATTATTATTATTATTATTATTATTATTATTATTATTATTATTATTATTATTATATACATACAAGCCTCTGTAATTCAGTTTCTACTGTAAATAAAGAGTTTAATATACTATTTATCCCTATCTTATCTCTCTTTCACAGGTGGGAAGAGCACCTTAAAATTAGGAAACCTTGTATATTTGAGTGTTATAACTTGCCTAAAGCGCAGATATAGCTTAGTGAATTCGGAAGTGTTTACCAAACACTTTAGTAACGTGGTACGCGAATCTTGCATACCCTGTTTGTAAGAAATTGCTTCCGCCATAAAAATGTCTGTCAAAGCTAAAACATTCTCTGACCTATATCTCCGATTCTAGGTAAGATAGAATGCCATACAATTTACAAGGTTTGCTAATTTTAAGCTGCTCTTTCCAGTAGTACTAATGGTTTTTCTGTAAGAGCAGAAATTAAAAATTTAGACAAACTACAAGGTAATCTACCCTTTAATCCCCAATACTGATCAAAATACAAATTCTCCTTTCTTTTCCCCATACATTTGTTGCAGCAGCAGTGAGGAGAAGTTGTTCAAATATCTTGAGAATTCATCTTAGGTGATGAAATCCTTAATTCTCATGACCTATCTGATTGATTTAGCATTGATATTACAAGGAGAAATTTGATGCTGATCACTATTGGAACTAAAGGGTTGCAGTCGATTTCAGCTTACTTTGGCCGCGCTGGTTGCCAAGTTCATTGGGAAATTCAAAATTTTATTGCTAATTTGCTAATTACATTTGTCAGTTAGCTAACCAAATTGCGAACTTAGAAATGAAGTTGGTTACTTCGGTGCCAACAAAGCTCGTTAACTTTGAAGTTGTCGTTGTTTTTTTTTTTGTGAAGGCAAAACATTTTTTGGCTCTGCATGGGTGGTTTTCTTTAAGATTTAAGCTAGATTTTATTAGCTTTAGCGACAAAAATGGAGCAATATTGCAACTTCTGAACAGATGTTTTGCTTGTCAAAGCGTATTGTGCATTTCCTTTTGTCCGTTGATCTGATTTTCCAAATAAATATTAAAATGATGCACAATTGAATAAAATTGTCTTATTTTCAAAAACAGATCACAGCAACTTTTGAGTTATAACCAACCTCTTTACGCCAAGATCGCGAACTTTAAAACAAAGTTTGCAATTTGGGTAGCTAACTGACAAATGTAATTGGCAAATTAGCAATAAAGTTTTGAATTTCCCAATGAACTTGGCAACCAGCGCGGCCAATGTAAGTTGAAATCCGCTGTAATACTGTTACCTCATCTATATTGGTATTAAAGCATAAAGCTAGATCATAATCTGGAGTCACAACAAGTCTTTCAGCGAATCCATTTTTTTAAACAAAGGGGTTCACTAACCAGAAGCTATTCCATCAAACAGTGACAGCACTCTGATTGGTTGACGTTCCTCTGGAGAAATAGCTGGAAAGGTGTAGGGTGATTTCTGCAAAGGTAATAATATTTATTATGTCAAGTAGTTAGCTAATAGAATGCTTTGGTTTCTGTGAATTGCTAAAAACCCCACACCCCACTTTCCCAACCGGTGAGAAGTAAAATCAAAAGTAATTGTGATGTAAATGTACAAATGTACTCATGGATGTTACTTGTTAGGTCTAGAGGACACTTCATGATGTCTATCATAAAGAGCGTGAATCTCATTAGTGTGCATTTCTCGCTTCCACTACGTTGTTTGCTTTATTGAGATTGGCTAGATGTTATTGCCTTATTTCACGTATGTCCAGGATTGCATGCAAGTATTGTTTAACAAATACTTCATATTTGACAGAGTTGTTTGTCACTTTCATATTACTTCATACAATGTATGTGACAGGGATTTCATGTGTTTTAGTGAAATTTTATAGATGAGGACACTTTGTGATGCCAGTCATGGAGTAGCATGCCCCTTCCACCTGCAATCTTTATTTGGGCATTCATAGAAATAATGAATAACAAACATAGTAAGGCAGTAAGGCCTTTAAGCCTGGCAGTAACATTGCTTATGGTTGGGCTGTTAATCAAATGTCCTGCTACATCCTTCAAGAGTTTGCCGGTCATATTTCCTCAAATAAAAGACAATCTGCTGTGCAGTACTTTCGCTTTTTTTGTTTCATTTATTTTTATCATCCCTAGTAAAGCATTACCGAATCAAAAGGAAATAGCGCTCTATTAGTTATCATGATTATTATGTATAAATGAAATTCTCAATTTAGAATATTACTTCAAGGAGTTATCCAAAAGATGAACAATGAAAAAGCTTCATACAAAATCCTGTTCTTTGTCATTCATAAACAATTCCTGCAGCCTGGCTGACCAATCCTTGCGAGGAGTGAGGAGTCCTTGGGATTTTCCTGAACACATGTAACACACCCACTCTTCACATGCCGCAATCTAACAAACAGACAAAAAGAATGATGATGATGATTTCTCTGAATTATGAGCTGACATTACAGACGTTCCTGCTTTTACACTGTAATATATTTACAACTCGTGATTTGATGTCAGCATAATTTATAAAAGGCATCTCACTGCTACCCCATGCACAGAGCACAAGGCAAGTTGGGTGAATTAATGAATAGATATAGCAATACAATAATACAATACAATTTTATTTTACTCATAACAATAGATATACATTTTACAAGAACACAATAAACAAGAAAAACTACAGATAATATAATACTTATAAAATATAGATTAACTTTAGAGCCTGGAGGCTAAATTAACCAAACTAAACTACAACAAAAATTATTTAAACTCTCTGTCACTGATAAAAAAGGCAATAAGGCTCTCAAATGGTAACAAGACTTACCTTTGTAACAACACTTACACCGCATAGCATGCCAATACACAAGCTGCAGTATGACCTATAAAAACACAGAAGACAGACAAGATAAATATCATGCCCCCACCATGCAATTAGTTGTAAATAAAATAGGAGACTATCTTTTAATAATTGAAAGAATACCCAATTCCTTCAGCCAAGTTACCTGTACATTTGAAATAATAATAATAATAATAATAATAATAATAATAATAATAATAGTAATAATTGGCCTTTATATAATGCCCTTTCCCAAGGTCCAAAGGCGCTAGTTACAAAGTTAAAATTTAAAACTACATTAAGATGTCCTAAATGTATAAAACTCCTATTCTAATCACATTAAAAGCGAATAAAAACTAAGATATCAATTAAAATATAAAACACTACGACATGCGTGCATTATAAAAAGGCACGTCTATACAGTATTACTTGAAATGTTACATTTATTTTAATACAATAGACTTTACTGGTTTTGAGAGGAAACATTTTTTATTAAGGGGCAGCTACTTTTGGAGAGACGATTACTTTCAAAGTTGGGGGGGGGGGGAGGGCGGAGTTACTTTTGGGGGTTTAACAGAAAGGTGAACATTTAACTGGTAAGGTAAGGTAAAGTCGTGGCCCGAGTGCGACTTTACATTTAACTGGGAAGTGTTACTTTTGAAATTTTTGTTATCATGAATGAATTTTTTTGTTATCATGAATGAATTTTTTGTTATCATTAATAACTAAAATACCAGTCATGGATTATTTCTTACCTAAAGCAACCAGTTTTATCACACATAAAAACCTCCTTTCCGTCACCACAGATAGTACAATACATCTATTATACAAAAACAGTCCATTAAGACTAATTCCATAACAGAAATGCAGAAAGATCAGGATTTAAACAACTAGCCAAAAGTAGACCATATAACTTTGGTGCATGCCCTATGTACATGTATGCAATACTGGACATGCTTAAAAAGAAACTGATGATCAATAATAATGAACCTCTCATAAATCCTTTTTAATGTGGATACAGAGGTCAAGGTTACACTGATAAACAGTATTTTGTATATGTAATGCTGTTTGATAAATGAGACAAGGATGTAGTAGTGTCCGGTGGAAGGTAGGAGATGGGGGAGGGGAGGGGAGGGGAGGGGAGGGGAAGGGAGGGGAGGGGCTATTTTACCCCTTAAAATGGTGCATGCACAACTGCAAAAGAAAAGCACTAAATGTGACCATATCAAAATGAAAAGTCCAAATACATGTTATGTACTTATTGACTAAGTGGGAGGGCCGGATGGGAAAATATTTGGCTCGAGGTCATGGCGTACGGACCAAGCGCAGCGAGGTCCGTGCGCCATGACCGAGAGCCAAATATTTTCCCATCCGGCCCGACCTAACTTAGTCAATAAGTATTTTATCATATGACCAATTTGGAGACAAAATTACTTGAAATTTTAGCGCGCAAGGCCGTCCGCTTTTGTAGTAGGGCCGTACGGCTTTTTCCGGCCCTGCTCGCGCAAATGCGTACGGCCCTCATACGGGACTTTTCATCAATGGTTTTGCAAAGAAAAGGCTCGCAGGGCCGTACGGGTCATATGGTAAATAAGACTAAGGTGTCAAAACAAGAAAGTACATCACTGTACAATGTAGATACTGTAAAATGTATCTGTTGTGTTTCAAATTTTGTTTTGGTCTAAAAATTCTTAAACCAGTTTAATGTTGACATGTCATAATCATAACCTGAGACAAAGGAAAACAAAAAGGAAACTGGTTGGAAAATATTCAAACTAAAGAAACATCTGAACCATAACATATATGTCCCAACATACCTGTGAGCCATCCTCGTCATACAGATAAACATTCTCCAAGAAAGAAGTCTAAACAACACAAAACAATTATTGCACATGTCAAAACAATTAATCTATACAAGTATTTGTATGTGGAGGTGTAGTGGTCTTGTTGTTAGTGTGTCAGACTTTCAACCTGAAGGTCGGTTGTTCAAGCCTGGTCTAGCTCTGCCATTGTGTTGTTTCCTTAGACAAGAAACTTTGCTCCACATGGTCTCTCTCCACCCCAGTGCATAAATGGATACCAGCAACATATTGCTGGGTATGTGGTAACCTTGCGATGGACTAGCAGCCCATCCAGGGGGAGTAGGCTGTATAATACTTTCAGTTGGTTAAGCTCCGGCAGTTGTGAGCCATTAGGCTTGTGAAGACTTACCCCCTGTATTTGTTCCTGTGTGTTCATACACTAATGATAATGTGAACTTGAACAGTACCTTACATTCTTTACAGAGTCCACCCTCAAACAGTGGGTGTTTGGCACAGACTTTAAAGTCACCACAGGCCAGACAGATTCCTGAAGTATAAGTTATAAATTAAATCAATAAGAGGACTTGCACTGGAATCATTTATCTTTATTAGTTATGTAACTGGATTTAAATACTAACCCTGAATTAATGAGTGCACGCATGTTAATTGTTTGTTATACAAATCTATGCAAACTTAAACAGATTTGAAACGATTTTTTAATGCAGATTCTAGGACAGTTAAGCAAATTTTAAAGTGCCTATGAAATTAAATTTTTGACCTGTTTTTTTATACTAAAAAATTGAAGTCCATGTTCCACTGATTCATAATTTTCCAATTTAAGTTATGGTCAAGTTATGTATCATTTTGAGTGCAAATTCTTTCTGAAACGGGGTCCAAATTTGGAGACCCGGGCAGCACATACCCACCAAAAATATACCCGAGTACCCCCCCTGGGTTAAATATATAAACAGTATACCAATGCCAGGAAAGCTTAAAGCCCCATTTTCAGTTGGAATACACCCAACACTTTCACAATGGATACCTCATTGCTGTCTACGTGACATACTAGTACATTCAAGCTCTGCGTGTACTGACCTTCAACACTTCTTTTCCCAGCAGCTACCTCATCAAACAGAGCTTAAACAGATCCAAATACAACAAAAAAATTAAACAATGTAATTTAATGGGAGTCTTTCCAAATGTAAAAAGAAAAAGAAAACAGTACACAGTTTTCTTTGCACATAATTATTATTTTAATACCAAAAGATGACCATTTACAGTGTTGGAAACTTAATTTTGAGAGCACTCGCCATTTGGGTGAGTGACTCCCAGAATGCACTCGCCCGTATTAGTTTTCACTTGCCTAAAAGATACCCCAGTCTCTTCAACTTGCCATTTCGCATTAAATTTTTTGGTCCTCGTTCCGAGATGCCTCCTATAAATGTGCTATGGAAATGTGAAATAAAGTATTGTATTGTATAAATCACAGCCTGTTTTTAACGTTTTATCTTCCCTTTTCTCATTCAATACTTTTCCGCATTTTGGCAAAAGCCACACAAGGGAACAGCAATCGAGAACAGTGAAAGTTTTTTAAAATAATTATATAATTTATTTAACTTCACTTACGGTATACAGAAAACGTTTACAGTACCTTTAATATTTTCTGCCAGATTTGGTTCAGTGACTGGTTTTCCAAACCTTGACTTGTGGTCGACAATTGAATCTATGTTGTCTGATGTCAGATCCATTGTTGCTGCAACAGTGCTGCCATGTGTGCTGGATGACATATTATCTGTGAAATCAGTAAAATGTAGTTACATGTATAACATTTACTGCAGGGTGGCACAAATGAAAAAACTCTGTCTAATATAATGCTGCAGGTAACTGTTTCTATAGTCAATCACAATCTAAGGCAAACAGTTAGAGTTGGTCCTGAGGGTGTGTTGCTTAACTCTCTATAAGGTGGACACCTCTCTAAGGCAGATAGTTAGAGTTGGTCTTGAGGGTGTCTTGCTTAACTCTCTATAAGATGGACACCTCTCTAAGGCAGATAGTTAGAGCTGGTCCTGAGGGTGTCTTGCTTAACTCTCTATAAGGTGGACACCTCTCTAAGACAGACAGTTAGAGCTGGTCCTGTGGGTGTCTGGCTTAACTCTTTATAAGGTGGACACCTCTCTAAGACAGACAGTTAAAGCTGGTCCTGAGGGTGTCTGGCTTAACTCTCTATAAGGTGGACACCTCTCCAAGACAGACAGTTAGAGCTGGTCCAGAGGGTGTCTGGCTTAACTCTCTATAAGGTGGACACCTCTCTAAGGCAGACAGTTAGAGCTGGTCCTGAGGGTGTCTTGCTTAACTCTCTATAAGGTGGACACCTCTCTAAGGCAGACAGTTAGAGCTGGTCCTGTGGGTGTCTGGCTTAACTCTTTACAAGGTGGACACCTCTCTAAGACAGACAGTTAAAGCTGATCCTGTGGGTGTCTGGCTTAACTCTCTATAAGGTGGACACCTCTCTAAGGCAGGCAGTTAGAGCTGTTCCTGAGGGTGTCTTGCTTAACTCTCTATAAGATGGACACCTCTCTAAGGCAGACAGTTAGAGCTGGTCCAGAGGGTGTCTTGCTTAACTCTCTATAAGGTGGACACCTCTCTAAGGCAGACAGTTAGAGCTGGTCCAGAGGGTGTCTTGCTTAACTCTCTATAAGGTGGACACCTCTCTTAGGCAGACAGTAAGAGCTGGTCCTGAGGGTGTCTTGCTTAACTCTCTATAAGATGGACACCTCTCTTAGGCAGACAGTTAGAGCTGGTCCTGAGGGTGTCTTGCTTAACTGTCTATAAGGTGGACACCTCTCTAAGGCAGACAGTTAGAGCTGGTCCTGAGGGTGTCTCGCTTA
Source organism: Cladopsammia gracilis (assembly GCA_022457155.1). Lineage (NCBI taxonomy): Eukaryota > Metazoa > Cnidaria > Anthozoa > Scleractinia > Dendrophylliidae > Cladopsammia > Cladopsammia gracilis. The sequence goes on along the minus strand of JAJGOT010000434.1, from coordinate 682,058 downwards.
ACTCTCTATAAGGTGGACACCTCTCTAAGGCAGACAGTTAGAGCTGGTCCTGAGGGTGTCTTGCTTAACTCTCTATAAGGTGGACACCTCTCTAAGGCAGACAGTTAGAGCTGGTCCTGAGGGTGTCTTGCTTAACTCTCTATAAGGTGGACACCTCTCTAAGGCAGACAGTTAGAGCTGGTCCTGAGGGAGTCTTGCTTAACTCTCTATAAGGTGGACACCTCTCTAAGGCAGACAGTTAGAGCTGGTCCTGAGGGTGTCTTGCTTAACTCTCTATAAGATGGACACCTCTCTTAGGCAGACAGTTAGAGCTGGTCCTGAGGGTGTCTTGCTTAACTCTCTATAAGGTGGACACCTCTCTTAGGCAGACAGTTAGAGCTGGTCCTGAGGGTGTCTTGCTTAACTCTCTATAAGGTGGACACCTCTCTAAGGCAGACAGTTAGAGCTGGTCCTGAGGGTGTCTTGCTTAACTCTCTATAAGGTGGACACCTCTCTAAGGCAGACAGTTAGAGCTGGTCCTGAGAGTGTCTTGCTTAACTCTCTATAAGGTGGACACCTCTCTTAGGCAGACAGTTAGAGCTGGTCCTGAGGGTGTCGTGCTTAACTCTCTATAAGGTGGACACCTCTCTTAGGCAGACAGTAAGAGCTGGTCCTGAGGGTGTCTTGCTTAACTCTCTATAAGGTGGACACCTCTCTTAGGCAGACAGTTAGAGCTGGTCCTGAGGGTGTCTTGCTTAACTCTCTATAAGATGGACACCTCTCTTAGGCAGACAGTTAGAGCTGGTCCTGAGGGTGTCTTGCTTAACTCTCTATAAGGTGGACACCTCTCTAAGGCAGACAGTTGGAGCTGGTCCTGAGGGTGTCCAACTTATTTCTCTATAAGGTGGACACCTCTCTAAGGTGGACAGTCACAGCTGGTCCCGAACGTGGAACTTTAACAGTAATTGTTTTCCGTGATAAGATAAATGGTGTATTTCATAAGCTTGTATTCTCCTTACCTTCAGTTGGGGCGAAACCTTTAGGGCCACTTGGTTTAAACCCATTCACTGCCCATTGCACCATCATCTCTTGCCTCTCTCTGTCGTTCAATGGTTCATCCTTTTGCTCCAAGGTGTCCTGCTTTGCTTCCATCTTTGCTTGCCTAGTTCTGCTACTTTGTTTAGTCCTTGGTGCCTGTTTGTCCTGATTTTTTGTGAAAACTTTCCCACATCTTCTAGCAGCCACCTTAGAGATGAGTCAAACAATAATAATTACTAAACACATGGGGGGGGGGGGGGGATTTTCATAACAGTTTAAGTGTCCCAAAATTAGGAGGATTTGTTTGGGGAGGGCAGAACCATTGCCTTCTCCTTTTCTCCTTTTCTCCTTTTCTCCTTTCCTTTTCCTTTTCTCCTTTCTCCTTTCTCCTTTTCTCCTTTTCTCCTTCATCCTTTTCTTCTCCTTTCCAATGGCTTTTCATACAAATCCTTGTAAATTATTTTCAATCTGCCATAAATCGCTTCCTTGCAGTTTATTAATAATCCTAAACATCTGTATTCTGTAGCTGGCCTAACCGTTTAGTTCCACTGCCAAATATAGACAAATTATCCTTACTGTTCTCCATACATTTGACATAATTATAGAGTTCTAAAGTTGTGGGAAGTTGTTTAAATATCAAGGCAGTTCACCTTTGATGATCATTTAGTAAATGATTGAGCTTGCATTGGTTATACAAGGAGAATTAAAATTGAACCAAGGATAAAATTGAACTACAACACATATATTCCTGTACATGTAATTATATAATACCAGCTCTTCTTATTGTAGGGATAAAATAATGAAAGGAGTTTATGTGGGTGGCTGGGTGCTCCACATTCATACAAAACCTGCAATTTTCCTAATATTCAAACCGTCAAAAAAAATAACCCTTAAATTGTACTCATCTGGACATTTGTGTTCTGGCTATTTGAAATATGTTAATATAATATTTAAATTATTTTATGGTCCAGTCACACTGCTCCATTGTACATATGTTTTGATATGATATCAACCATTAAGAATCAAGAAGAATCTTGGTTATTTATTTTAGCGCTTAGTGTGTCTTGTGTTCAATGTGTGTCTGTTAAGGTGTATGTTGAGGTGGGGATTAGTTTACAAAGGTGGGCTTGAATGGGGTTTGGGATCTATGTGTATCAATACTAAGGGCAGCAGGGGATGCATATGATAGGGGAGTTACAATGGTGAGTAGTGTGAGGGGGGGCATAGTACTTGGTAAGGTCGGGAGGGGCAGGTTAAGGTTACAGTGTACCTTCGGGGGTGTCTCCAGTTTAACAGCTCTAGTGTCTTAAGATTACACTTAATATACCTAAACCCAGATATCAAATTAAAGCTTATAGAGCTGGCTATCTAAATATGGAAACCATTTGCTAATAAAATGAATTGTCGAATTTTTTACGACGTCTAAATTCGAACGTCCGAATCAGCTTTAAAACGCTATAACTCAAAGCGATTATTATATTTTGCTAATTTGATTTGTTCTCGGATTTCCGGACACGAAGCGCTAAAAAAACGTGTCGGCGATTTCCCATATTCAATTGCAGTGAAAAGTTACAGAATATTTTCGAAAAGGGGAGAAAAAAAATTGGAATGATCGCACGGAAATGGCTCTTGACGAAAAAGTTTTCGGAATTAAGAAATTCGCCGACACGTTTTTGTTGATTATATGTTAGCCTAGCTTCTGTCCAAATTTAAGGAAAATCGAACAAATTCCCTTTGAGTTGTAGCTCTTTAAAGTGTCCCCAACAAGCGAAAAATTAACTTTGAGAAAACGGCGCTTAAAAAAACATATCGCTTAATAAACAAACTCCGCCCACAAAAGTTATACTGTCATTTCTCCGTCAATTTTCACTATTTTTCGATAATTTTTTTTTTTGGAAGAAAGTTCATTCTGTAAACTTTATTTTAACGCCAAAAAAAAAATTTTCAACAAATTTTCGATCTGAAGGTACACTGTAACCTTAAACGTGAGTGGGAATTCAACTTGTATGGGATGTCACTGGGGTGGGTCAAGGGTGGGCAGTACACTTATAGGTTAATAATTATATATCTGTATTATGAATAAAAAAACTAATAAAATAAAAAAAAAAAACAAAAAACATTAAGAATCTCATCAAGACAGGAAATATATAGCAATAAAGAGACTCAAGAAGTATTTACAAATCACCTCTCCCCACCCCACCTGGTATTGATGCGAATCTACCAAAGTTTACCACCCAGCATTTTCAGGGCTGAATCATTAGGAGGCGGCAAATCAGCTATTATGGTCGACAACTACAGTAAAGATAACTGGCAACTTAAAGTTTGTAAATACAACAAGCATGGAAAACTTTCTTAATTTTTTTTTTTTATGACCAGCTACTTTTCTTGTGGAGCTGGCTTCTTCAAAGTGTAATAACAGCTATGATTTTGCTAGGATCTGGTTCCTTACCTCCAAACTGTCAATAATACCTTTCTTGTACATTCCTCTCATCTTTCCACGGTTGAAACTGTCTTTGAATTTAGACAGTGGACGTAAAAATAGAATAGGGAGCTATAATAAATTGTGTAAAAGATTCCAATAAGTAATTTGAAAGTACTAAGAACTTAAAGCTTAAGACACATAATGTAACCAAAATACAGGCGACATTCAATAATTAAAACAACAATAACTGTCAAATTGTATGCATGTTCATTGGCTATTTTTTATTGTCAATGAGAGTACAGATGTGTAGCTGGCATCATCAGCTAAAGTTTTGCCAAAATTCTATAGCGCTGTATTCTTGATGTAGCAAGAATGAATTCCGCCTCAAAACTAGAGTTCTTAAATTAATGAGAAAATCATCAAAAATTAAAGTTGGTCAATACAAAAAGGCTACATTATGCAGCTCAGGAGCAGAAAGTTGAAGGAGTTTGTTGAGGTTTAATCTGGGTGTTGTCAGTGAGCAGGAATTAGTGCTGTGAGTGAAATTAACCACAGCTCAACTGAACCCTTACACCGCAGTATAAGCAACTTTTGGTAGAAATCAAACCATCAACCTTCGGATTGAAAATCAAATGCAACAGCCACAACTGAGACTAGTTGTACTTCTGTGGATGATATTATAATCCATAACAACAACAACAACAACAACAACAACAATTTATTTTTCAAATAATAAAACAAAATATAGTAGCAACCTGCAAATAACTAGAGTTAATCGTGGTGGGTTGCTATGCACTAAACAGTTACAGAAGCTCACTATAAAATAGAAGACTGATAACAATTGGTAAGAAAATAATGAATCGATAATTTATGATTAGTTACAGCATCAAATAAATAAATTAATAATAGAAATAAATATATAAATTAAGGAGAAGGGGTAATAAAATGCAGATTAAAGTCAATTAAGTGTCATATTATCAACACACATTTGTCACTGTAAATTAACTACTTAAAAAGGTATACATGTACAAACCAGTGAAAATTTGTTATCCCCAAACCACTTTATCCAATAGTTGCCTGGAGCAGGTGGGGCTTTTTGTGCCTCAATGTAGGAAACAATACGCCCAGGCCACCAGTCATAACCCTTCAGTCTGCCCCATACTAACTGGCCGATCACAAAGTCTTCTGTGGACTGAGATGGAAAAAATAGATAAAGTGGGTTACAGGAGGTCTATATCATGGGCGGAGCTTATGTGTTTCTGTCCCTTGGGATGAGATGCTAGCCCATTGCAGGGTATTCCCAGCATGATACGGGGAGACGGGGACAGGGGGCAATCAGGGTTAAAAGTGATGGGGAGGTGTAAATGAAGCCAAATTTTAACACACCCAAAAATCTCTTGGGCTAAAATCTGACACCCAAAAAATCCTGATAGGTCAAACCAAAACCCCAAAAGATGCCAATTTTATTTCATATCATTTTCCATATTTAAAAAAATCCTCATAAAATTTAAACATGGTAACAGACGTGAAATACTGTCTAGACATGGTGTCCGGCTTTGTTTGTTCATTTAAGCAGTTGGATATTATGCTAATCCAGGGCTCGAAATTGCGCCTGTATCGGGTGCATTTGCGACTAAAGATTTTGCTTTTGCGACTAAAATTTGTCTATTAGTCGCGATTTTGCGACTGTTTTACGGCCTAGCTTATAAAGAAATTACAGTGTATTCAACAGTCTTGTGTCTTACTTGTTTATACTGGTAGTTGTAATTTTATCTGAAAAATCCTGCGAAATTCACGTTGAATGAATTGTCGATTTCATGCTCCATTAACGCAGTTTCCAAGAAGTGTATCATGGGCGCACTAACCTTTTTCAGACTTTCTCAGAAATTTCTAATTTCTCATTTCCGGTTACGGTAGTAGTAGTTAGTTTTTTTTTTAAGACTAAAATTTTCGAACTTGTGACTAAATTTTAGGAATTACTCGCAAATTGCGATTGAAAATTTCTTTTAATTTTGAGCGCTGTAACATGGAGTAATTTAGCACAAAATCATAAATTAATCAAAACCCCCAAAAATCCCCAACAGAATTCACCTTCCCCCAAAAATAAGGAGCAGAATTTTTAAACCCCATGCAAAACCCCTCAAACTTGAGAATTTCAAACCAAAATCCTTTGCACCTCCCCGGGTGACACCTTAAAACTTGTGTACCACTTGCTATTTTTTTAATCAACAACATGTCTAATGATCTGAATTCCTCAATCAAACAATGTTTAAAAAAAGTATCAATAAAATTTTTTATACAGGCTTAATGAAATGATAACTATAACATAACCCTAGAAAGGAGAATTTCAGCATTAATACTCACCTCCTCCTCGGAGGTAACTTGATCATTAGCAGATACATGTGTATCATTTATGGGGGTGACAGATATGACTAAGTTACTCTTCACGCGGATCTTTTTCTTCGATTTGTAGTCTGAAGCAGAGAACTCAAGTCGCCTCTTGACTTTCGTCTTTTTCTTTGAAGTTTCTAGGGCAGGTGAGGATGTTGACTGTGACAAGGAAAAGTATAAATTAATGCCACAAATGAACATCAATGTGCATAATGTGCACAAATGAACACCAGAAAAATTCCACTGGAAGGAAACTGTATCCAGTTTGTTGCTAACATGTATACATGCAACTACACATGCATGTTATTGTATGCAACTACAAAGGAAAAATTCTAAATCCTTGATGAGATTTGAGCTCGTAATCCTCCCACATGCTGGTTGCCTTGCCCTAACAACTGAACTACTCATTTTATACATGTACGAGATTCATGGCGAGTTAACATTCAATATGAACAATGTCAATGTCAACTGTACATCATTATATATATAGTGCCTATATATATCCTATGCAAATCTATATGAAAGACCAAAATGTTCTTCATACCTTTGAATAATTAAATCTGATTAAAAAAAATACAAATGGGCAATAATCTCCTTCTTTTCGACGATAAATACGAGGCATTATTGAGTTGCAATATGACTTAATTGATGTAGATTTTCATGCGCAGAAAGAAATGATATATGAATTTTCAACAAATTATTGCAAAATTGAAATTAGTTTGAGTCAGCCCTAAACTGAATCATGCATTTGTTTTAGACATCCCGGACGACGTGATTACGATCCATTTTTATCCCTGCCATCCTTGGCCATCTTCACTTCTTAAGGGGCTCTTACCATTTTTTGAGTGCTATTTCACAAGATCAAATGATATTTTGGCCCTGATACCTAAGATCTTGATACGTTTTGAAGCTTCTCAAAAGATCAAGTGATAAATGAGTGAGATCACCTTTATAAACCTGCTAAAATCACGTATTTGGCAATTTTTAGCTGACCCCTTAGTTTGATGATTATGGTGGTGTTTAAGCTGTATATTATATTTCCATTAAAGCCACAGGTTTATTTTAAAGCTTAGTGAGCTTTTCTGCAGCGTTGAATATTAAACAATATTAGCTCACAAAACCACTCCCAGCTGTGAGAAAGGAACTTTAAAATTTGCATAATCTTACCAAGCTCATATCAGCAAATTTATGAATTGAGCTTAGTTTTACAAGTTGTACAAATAACAATACATAGGCTATGCTAGAGCTATTAAAAAACTGCAAACTTGCAAAGGATTTTGAAACAAAACTAATCTCATAGCTAAACTTCAACATAAGCTTAAGTTAATTCCTTATGTTGAGATTACAAGCTCAGCTCACAATGGGCATGTCATTTAAAAAATATCTGAATACATCAGTGCATTTTAAAACAAATCCCGCTGTTCTAAGCAATTACTTTGTGGAATTAAGCATGACCTCTAGCTGAGCATTCGCTCAACACACAATTATACCGAACAATATCGATTTTACCAACTTACCTCCATGCTTAAGAGTGGAACACGAAGCGATCCGGCTTGCATGCAGCTTTCAAGATATGAACTTGATTTGCTCCACTGCCGGCGGCCGGATGGGCGGGGGGAGTGAAATTGACCCTGGGAACAAGGGGACCTTTCTTTGAAGCCTTTTAGCCTCCATTTGCACAGGAAAACCGGTGTTCTCGATAGTAAATCCAATAAAGTAGCAGTTATCGCCGGAAAAGGCTCGCAAAAAGCCGAACTTTTTGAGGAATAACAGCTTTTCTTCCCGTTGCCAAATGACCACGAAAGACCGCGAAATGTTTTGTAAATCTGACTCGTGCCAGTCCTTGAACTAAAGGCGCGGTCTGATTCAACAACAACAACAATTTATTCAGTATTCCCATATATATACATGGCATTACCTACTTAATAAATCTGAATTACATTAAATAATTATGTCTAATAATTAAACTAGCATTGATTGTCGATTTAGCATTGAGTCATAAATATAAGCAGCAATGGTTCTACAAACAAAAGGATCAACGTTATTAAAAAGAAACAGGATTTTTGAAATGTTGTCGAGATCATTAAAATTTCGATATTTGTCGTTTATTTCATCAAAAAATTTCTTACGTGAAGCATTATAATGATTGCAAGAGAATAGAAAATGGAATTCGTCTTCGATTTGATTTGAATTACAGAGAGAGCAGGTTCTTAAATTTTCAGGTGTCTTGTTGTGCCGGCCAGTTTCAATTCGCAGATTGTGATTTCCAAGACGAAATTTATTGATTTGTTTTTTGTGGCGTACATTTTTTATCGAATCCAAGGAGCCAGATTTGTGACAATCTTGTTTAAAGATAGAGTAGAATTTAAGTTTTTTATTTAGATTTAGTAAACTAAGTTGGTGATTAGTTGAAGTTTTATTAACACTTAGCCGAATACGTTCAGTGAAGTTGTTAATGTTTAAATTTGAAATGTTTAAATTCGAAAGATAACACAGAGTTGACTCTTTGCATAATGCTCAGTTGGTTTTTGTCGGACATTTCTTTAGATAGATAAAGGCATTGTTTGGCAATGTTATCTTCTGGTAAACTTTCCAGGTGTAACCAAAATTTAATGATATTTATGTCAATTTTTGCTTTTAATGATAATCTACCAAGTTCATTTCTACATGCTACATTTGGGCATTGTTTATTGATTCCCTAGTCCCTAACGGGATCTGTCGCGACCAAAAGAAATCGGAACAAAGTTTTACATCGAAAAAGAAGTTATAATGAATTTTTTCCAAAACTTTGCACAGTTTCACGGTCTTTCGTGGTCATGTGGGTCAAGGGAGGGAAAAGCTGCTATTCCTCAGAAAGTTCGGCTTTTTCCGAGCCTTTTCCGGCGCGGCGATAACTTCTACTTTATTGGATTACTATCGAGTAAGCTGGCGTGCGTCCATATTTAGGGCTTAACAGAGTGTACGGGTCATTTTTGTCCATCAGTTATGCCGTACTGATGAGTTCTAATAAGAACGAAACAGCCGTCTACGGCTACGATCCTACTGTGTTGGGTTCTATCTCGTGTCATGTTAATGTCTTGCAAAGTTTTTATACGTAGTATCAGCCTTGCCTTTCAGTTTGTTTGCCTATTGCTATTTTTGGCTGTTTAGATCTTTTACAGATCCTACGTTCACTAGCAGCATTTTCATTTGCGGTCCTGTGCTTATTCTATTGTTACTTACTATCGAGTACACGGGTTTTCCTGTGCAAATAGCCGGGGGGGGGGGGGGGATACTCCCTTATATGACCTATACGGGGACGTGCCGCTGGACAGGGTATGGTTTTTGGCATTTTTGTCCTGAACAGGGTTTATAATTTAACGTGAGTCTGTCCTAAACAGGGTCTGAATCTGTCCTAAACAGGGTATGGTTCCAGTTAACTAAGCGCTTGTGGTGACTTCCCTTGTCGTGATTAGTATATTCATGCGAAGGCGAAGTCGTTTTCTTTCAAAGGATCCGTCTACCATTTTTTTAAAGCTCAGATCGATAACCACGCACCAGCTGTGTCCTAGACAGGGTCCTAAAATAGAGGGTGTTGTCCTACACAGGGTAGATATTTTCGTTTATTTTTGTCCTAAACAGGATCAGGGTTTCAGACCCTCAGCGGCACCCCTATATCCAAATATTGATCAAGTTCCCCCCGGGGGCAAATGGAGGCTACAAATATACATACAAAATATAATAAAAAGAGGGGGTCACCATGCCCGTTTTCACGTTATAGCCCTGTAGTATAAAACTATTTGATAAAAAAGCACGGCTGATAAACGGTACGGAAACGACTATATTTTTAAAATATCCAATATTTCGAAAGGCAAAGCGAAAACAAGCAGGCCTCCTAAAATAAGCAGGTCTACCACTGACCACCCCAGTGTCGGATTAGGGTCTCCTATTGACACTTGATTTGCTAGCTTGTGACGACAATATTGAAAATCCTAGCCTTGAGCTAAAGACAACCGTTACTTTCCAGAAAGTTATTATTGGCAATGAAATATTAATATTATTATTATTATTATTATTATCATGATAGCGGAACATTGTCTAAAAGTTACCGAAAAAGAGAAACTAATGAAGTAACAGGGCATCTGCACGTTCCCAGTGAACGCTAAAGGCTAGATTGTAAAAGTGATTCCATGAGAATATTTCAAAATCTATTAAAGACAATTTCTTTGAATTTGGGAATACATAATAGGGAGTAGTATTTTCTTCAAATACAAGGAATAAAAAGATAGGCCACCATGCTTATTTAGGAGAAAACAACCACTTATTTTCTGAGGGAACCGAATCCTCAAAGGAAACCCTCTTGCTTCGGAATGCACGTGCGCTCGTGCACGCACAAAAGACGCAAGATATTATGCGCAGTAGTGATGCGCAATGCAAAAAAATATAGATGGCAAGACTGATCCTAATGCAAGCTGGGCAATCACATTACTTCTTAGTAAAAACCCTATTAAAATTTACTTTGGATCTCGAGAGGTCTAATCATCTAAAGCGACAAACAACAAGTGAAAACTAAAGTGAAAAAAAAAAAAAAAAAAATCCGAAGACTACTGCGCGCACAGCTGATACAATGTATATTGGTTATTTCACAATATTTCGTCTGGCCAGACCAGCCCCTTCAAGTTATAGATGGAAGTATACAGCTATTTCAATAGGCCATTTGCACGATGACGTCATTTGACTACTACTACTACTACCAGAATCCTTCAGTTTTTTGTTTTGTAGTGCAAATTAGGGCTATTGTTATTTAAACCGCACTGGGATTACAAAGTTTAAATAAGAAAGGAAAAACGAAATGAATTCTGGTAGTAGTAGTCAAATGACGTCATCGTGTAAATGGCCTATTAACTTTGTCGGATGAAAGCTTAAAGCCAAGACCGCAAGGTAGTATGGGTTAGGGTTAATAGCAATTGCATAAAAATCCCATACTACCTTGCGGTCTTGGCTTTTCCCTTATTCGATGGTTTAACAGAATTAAATTATCTTTAACACCAATGTCAGACCAGAATCTTGGAGATTCCCTAAAGCCAACGAGATAAGCTTGCAACGAAACCTTCTAGGTGTATTCACCAGAGGCATGTTGACCGGACACTGTCACACAGTAGCACTGACCGCGGCTAACCGCCATCAATCTATTGTTGGTCTCATCGTACCCGTCTAACCCATATCGGAATGTCAGTAAGGATGGTCACAGCCATTTGATCTGTAAAGGCCACCTTTGTACGTCAAACTGAAACTCACTCAAAAATCGAATCTGTCTCGCAGTCAGAGCAGCCGGACGCCAAAAATAATTTGCGATTAAGGCAATTTTGATTGGGCCAGTCTAACAGTGTTCGAATCGGACATAGACCATTGACGATTAAACTGGGACTGATATAGGATATTTGAGTTTGGAAGCTGAATCTTATATTAGGGGGTTACTGAATAGACACCGACTTTACCTGAAACTATTCCGTGTCCCCTAAATAATTCCGACAAATGTCTAATATCGTGTTTACTCGAATAGTCGACCTGAATGTCTAATACAAAGTCAACACCTTTTAGGGGACGTTTTCATCCAAGCGAGGTGCTTAATTTTGAGCATTTTATTTTCAAATCATTGTCGTGTTTTCAGTGGCGGTTGTGTTTTTGGTATCGTGTTTTGTGATTATGGCCAGGAGCTTGCAATATTATTTTGAATTAGGAAGAACAAATTACTAAAAGTGACGAACACAAATAGAGCAGTTTTCAATTGAGTGTCGTAAAACCAAAACCAAAGTAATTACTCTGACCAATCACAGCAGTCGTAAACAATCCAATGAACAAATCAGAGCTCGAAGCAATTACATGTCGGCGGCGCCAAGCGCGGGAAAACGCGTGCGAGCAAGTCACGATTGGTTTTGATTTTACTTCTGTAACAAGTTTGACTGATTATATGTGTGCACAGACCCTGACACCTCCACCATCACCATCACCTCCACCATCACCACAACATCAAAAACGACAACAGTACTGAAAGTAAACTGTACTCAGTCCCCTTCAGCTCCTTCGCCATTCTCGTCCCCAGAGCCGCTTGGCCCTCTTAACCGTCGGAGCCTGAGTACGAGGGTCAAGGAGCCCTTGATCCTCGTACTCAGGCTCCGGCGGTTAAGTGGGCCAAGCGGCTCTAGGGACGAGAATGCCGACTTTAAAGTATAACCTCGTCCCCATGGTCTACTCGGTATTTAAAATGACGTTGACGAGATAAGATGATCATTGAGTCATTATTCTCTTAGTCTACAAAGCATGCGTTTTCATTTTTAGTTGGCGAGCGCTGAATTTTGAAAGTTGCATAGCGTTTGCCATTTTGGTTTCGCAAAGCGTCGAGGCTGGGAGGAGTGAAAGAGGGAAAAGAGGGGGCGGGGAAAGAGAAAGAAAAAACCTCCCCCATCCCGCTAATTCGCCTTTCAGCGTGACTCCCACACCCTTGGTCGCGTCTGTTGACTCTTTTTGCTTCTAAAATATGCCCGGCTATTATTCTCTTTCCCTTCAACGTATAAAAGTACAAAAATGTCAACTGTACCATACCGTATATTGCATCCGAATGTTCTAAATGAACGCCAGTCTTTATAAACTCATTTTGGCACTTATTTCGTTTTGGGCGATATTCAAAGAGGCGTCAAGGAAAGGAGGTTTTTGTTTTAGTAAATACGGCATCTGTAATAGACTTTCACAAATGGCATATTAGTCACACATCATTAAATATCTGTTATGTTTTTATTCCAGCTTTCAAGTTCGCCTCACAAATGTTACAAATTTAATTTCATAGATATTCAGTCAAAACGTATTTTACATGTTATAAACAATAATAATAATAATTGATAATAATGACATTTTTTTGTAACATATATAGACAAAACGAACAGTGGTACCACTCGTGTCCATATTTTCGCATTTATCCTATGACAGTCTCATACGCAGCCGCAATAGCTTAGCTTCTCTTGGGGAGAAATATTGCGTGACGCTTGTTTTGGGGATAAGTGTTACGTGACACTTCTCTTGGAGTGTGTCGCCTTGACTACATCTACATTTATTCAGTCGGTAAAGTCCATTCGGACTTCACACCAACGGCTGCGTAGGAGACTGTTTTTATCGGCGATCAGTATAACTTTACAAAGGCCACCTGTACATATAAAATATTTACTGCTTGTCCGGTCTTAAAACACTTGGAAGACTAGACCATGGATCAGTTGGCCGGATAAATATCACAATTTATAGCGTGTTCCAGGCAATCTTAGCGCGCAGACAACAAGCAAAACGAGGGCCGCATTAAGTTGTGTTATGTGATTCTCAATTTGAGTCCGTGCATGAAACTAAACATGACATAGATAATCCCCAAATACACCGAAACCAACCACTCCTTTACACGTCACAGAAGTGAAGTATTCTGATTTGTCCTGAAGTCGACACACAAAAAGTAAAAAAAAAAATAGGGTGTTAAAGTGTTAAAAGGAAAGTCTAAACCCCTTTCCAGAATCGAACCTGTCACCTCGACTAGTGTCTCGGATGTTCGAGAGCATACACTACAAGAGCACGGATGAAATGTTCTCTTCTATTCGGTTTAAACTTTATTATACGACCTGCTATATTGTATGGTAGAGTCTTGATTCCATAGCTCAGAAGGAGGTCGGACACCTTATTCAGACTTATATAACGGAGTAACTGGTTAGCTTTCAGTTGAGCTTAGGGGTAGCAGTTTATATAGTTAAATTTAGGACTAAGCAACCCGAGAAGCTAGGTGGTACAGTGGTACGGTAGACTATGTAAGTCTAAGCCTAGCTGAGGTCGCAGGTTCAATCCTGAGTGGGGATTTTAGATTTTCTTTTTTACACTTAAAAATTTATTGAAAATACAATTCTAAGTGTCGACATTACGTTATATAACCGTCATTAAGTGTACGACCTCCTTCTGAGATATAGAAGGTAGACTCTACCATATTGTATGCCCTTCCTGAGAACGGTTTTCCTTGTTCCGTTTTTCACGTTATATAATTCTCAGTAAGGTGTCCGTGAGGTGGTGCAGGTGCACCGCCTGGCGCCTCCATACTTTCATGTCTACTATTTGTTAATTTTCTCCGACAGGAAACTTTTGAAAATTCAACAAGGTTATAATTTAATACTATTTGAAGGCAAAGGGTTGAATGTGAGAAAACCAGCTCTCGATTTTTTTCTCGCTTGCCGTCTCTTTTTATCTTCTTGCCCACTAAGTTTTGCCTGTTTTTCTCCTTGTCTCTGGAACTGGCTATCTTATTTGTTTTTACTTTCATTTGCGTTTTAAATATCGATCAAAAAACTAAAGGCCCTTGTAATATTGGCCGAATCAGATTTAATAACGGTCGCTATTATAACGTATTTACTAAGCATGCATGCAATAACAAACTTGATCAAAACTTTAAGTCTGTGGATGAAATTTAAAGGTGCGACTACTGAAAAAGCAGGAAGTGTTTAGCTGCAATTTCTTGTAGTACTTTTATGTTGTTGTTGTTGTTTCGTATTTTGCAAAGGAAATTGTGATGTTTTCGGCTTTAATGGTGTTGACATTTAGGGTTAAATAAAATCGCTTTCATTTAAAAAAATATACCTGCTGAGTAGGTGCTGAGTGTGTAAGAGTTACAGGCGCGCGTGATTTAATTGCAAGATACATGATCTTGAAAGCGATCATCCATGGGCAGATCATACGTAGGAGTACATTCTCCCATGACCTGCAGAGCTTATTGCGTGTGTTATTTATCATCGGACATCTCAGTTGGACTAATATGAAGCATCGGTCAAATGTCTCTGCTTCGCGCGTAACGATCAATGGGTTCCACAGTTAACTAGTAGACACATGTAGTGTCCAGGTCCCACTCCGCTTGATAGCAGCTGCCTGCGGGACTGACGTAATGCTGTTGCGGAAAAGGTTGTTTGGGGTATGACTCCTTTGGCATAGGAAGAAGCTGCTGGCTTGCGTGCGGGCTCACGGGTTTGGGTTCCCTGCATTCTGGTTTGATGTAAGGTTTCTGTGAATCAGGGAAGGCCATGCTGAATAGAGCTTCGGGGCTGCACACGAATTTATACACATACCGCTCCCCCGCAACCTTCTGCATAATTCCCTTCTCGTAGTAATAACGAAGGGAGCGACTCAGTTTATCGTAGTTCAT
Source organism: Cladopsammia gracilis (assembly GCA_022457155.1). Lineage (NCBI taxonomy): Eukaryota > Metazoa > Cnidaria > Anthozoa > Scleractinia > Dendrophylliidae > Cladopsammia > Cladopsammia gracilis. The sequence continues at coordinate 667,035 of JAJGOT010000434.1, read as the reverse complement.
AGCTGGTCGGTTCTTTTGAATGCCCCATCTGCGAGCCACTTCTTCGGGGTCAATAAGTTTGAACTCCATGCCACGCCCCGTCCAGGCGATAAACGAGGAACATTCGGGCTCGTCTAAGAGGGCCACTAGGAATTGCCAGAGCTGTAATGAGCCCCTTCTTTGGAAGGCCCTGGGTTCTGGATACGTCACTCCATTTGGTACCTTAAATTCGGGAGCTGAAAAAAAAACATAATAAGGATGTGGTTTAGCTTTGTTATCTTTGTCGTTTGTGAGGGTTGGATGGGAAGGGGGAAAGCAGGAGGGATAGGAGCGTCGGCATGAGGTAGGGAGGGGGGGGGGGGGGGTGTTCATGGCCTAAAGTTTAATGCGCCAGACCAATTGGAGTTCGAACCCGAGCTGTCGTCATCTCGTACTCTTAGTCAATCGTTCCCTTCTTACTTCTCCCAGGGGTTTACTGTCGCAACCCCAGCGATTGATAGGGTCATGGTCCCTCATCGGATAGGGGATAAAAATGAAATTGTTTTTTCAATTTTCTCTTGATAACGATAATTGGACTAAAGAAGAGAAATGGTACTGCTCAATAGCGGTCTTCATTTAAATCCCGGGGGTGGGGGTACCCAACAAAGTTTTGTACGGGGATGCTCCGCCCCAAGGTCCAAACCCTTACCCTTTCATATACCGTTTTTGACAGAAAAGGTACCCCTTTCATATACCTTTCATTGAAAATTGTACCCCTTTGATATACCTTTCACTGAAAATGGCACCCCTTTCATATAGCCTTTAAGTGCGTCTGTTTGATATATTTTGAAAGGCGCTTTTTATAATACTTAAATGGTCGTTTTCCCTACCCTTTTTTATACTTCAACTCGTGTTTTCCCTACCTTTTCCTATACTTCGTGAAATCCCTTCCCTTTCATATACTTCAACTCGTGAAATCCCTACCCTTTCATATACCGCCAGCCTAAGAAAGGTACCCCTTTCGGGCGGAGCATCCCCGTATAGCCCATTATAGGGAGTACCCCCCGGGATTTAAATAGTCACACTGTGGGATTTTATCCACAGACAAAAAACTAGAATCACCTTGAACAAGGTAACAAATAGTACCACAGGAAAGTACTGCTCAGTAGCTTTCATTTGAATGGTCACGCTGTAGGATTTCATCCACAGACTCAAAAGTTAGAACCACCTTGTACAGCATAATAAACAGTACCACAGAAAAGTACTGCTCAGTAGCTTTCATTTGAATGGTCACGCTGTAGGATTTCATCCACAGACTCAAAAGTTAGAACCACCTTGTACAGCATAATAAACAGTACCACAGGAAAGTACTGCTCAGTAGCTTTCATTTGAATGGTCACGCTGTAGGATTTCATCCACAGACTCAAAAATTAGAACCACCTTGTACAGCATAATAAACAGCACCACAGGAAAGTACTGCTCAGTAGCTTTCATTTGAATGTTCAAACTGTTGGAGTTCATCAGTCATAGACTCAAAAGGTAGAAGTACCATTTACAGTATAATAAACAGTACCACAGGAAAGTACTGCTCAATGGCTTTCATTTGAATGTTCAAACTGTTGGAGTTCATCAGTCATAGACTCAAGAGGTAGAAGTACCATTTACAGCATAATAAACAGTACCACAGGAAAGTACTGCTCAATAGCTTTCATTTGAATGTTCACACTGTAGGAGTTCATCAGTCATAGACTCAAAAGGTAGAAGTACCATCTACAGTATAATAAACAGTTCCACAGAAAAGTGGCTTTCATTTGAATGTTCACACTTATAAATTACAGTCAAAGAGGAAAAATAGGGTTACATAATCATCGAGATCTACTGAACATAACGGATCACGCCGGAAGATTGGAAGAGAGAACCCGGGAAAATAAAATGAATAAAATCCAGTTAGAAGAGAAAGAGAGAAAAGAAGAGAAAGCGAGACAGCAGCAGCTTAGAACAAACATAAAACGTTTTGACACAGAAAATGTTGACGTATTTATAAAGCGCAAATTTCAGACCTTGTTCAAATGCGCTTTGAAATTTAGTATAGACGCAAGACCATCATCGAGATGTCAGCAATTCAGATGTGCGTTTATCCCCTAAAGCTTTCGTTTTCATCTGGCTCCGTTGCGCGCTTCGAAAACAAAGAGCCTTGAAGCATGAAACACGTTCGAAAAGAGCCATGGGGCAGATGTCAGTACACTGGTTCAGTACTGTTCATACCGTCTAATAATACTTTAGTTTTGTTTTTACGTTGTTGCGTGCTTTAAGGGCCTTGAAACATGAAACATGAAACATGGCCAAAAAGGCCAAACATTATAAACATGGGCCCGTATAAACATCTGTCAGCCTGCTGGCTTGGCAAACAAACTGAAATAAGCGCACAAATAGAGGTTTCTGTTCTAGTTTCATGTGTAAATACCATATTTGCGTACGTACTTATCTAGGTTTTGCGTACGTGCGATGTTAATGACATCTTCTTGCACAAACACTGCATTTTTGCTCCATCTTATTTTAGCTGTTGTGCTAAGCGTTTTTTGGTGGATATATTAATGGTGGACCGTGTTCTAATATACTACTTTGCGCAAATGATGGATTTTGCTTTATTTAAAAATCGTGAGGTTTTTTTTTTACCATTTGCGGCGAATCAATCTTCATATGTTTCTTGTGAATTGAAATCTTACTCATCACTGAGCATTTTTCTCACTTTCGTATTTTCCGCTTCTAATTTTTTTTAGTCTACAACATACTCGTCATTTTAAATAAATATTGTTTTCTTTCTTTACTCTGTCTTCACCGATCCCTGTGTACGTCCAATAAATTTCACCAGGTAACTTTTATACCACTGTTGTGTGTAGATCTGGGTTTACCGTCTATTATTCGGCTGTCATGATTCGCCCATAGCCAAAGACGACAATCAAAGATATGAGCAGATATTCCATCTTTTTCTTCACCATTTTTTTTATTTTAAAATGCTAGTTTTACTCTTTGAACGCATTTTAAAGGCAAATATTCTTCTGCGTTTTTCGAACTTGACCATGGAAGAATTGCATAGCTGACTGGGCAATTCATTTCTAAAATACTAGGACTGCGAAAACGGCTGTAATTTGAACAGCAAACTGAACGAGACAATAAAATATAACATATTTTGCAATCACTTCTAGGATCGCTGCTCAAAAAAGATCGTGAAGTATAGATCTGTATTCTTGCATGGAAATTAAATTGGTCACTGAAACCTACAAAAAAAAAAAAAATAATAATAATAAAAAATATATCTCTATATATTTTTTTCCGCATCCAAAAAGGCATTTGACTTAACTTGAAAGCTGAGGTAAAAAAGAATAGAAATAAAACTAGGCTTTCTTTCTGACGAAGGCTATCGGAAATAAAAGCGAGTGTGTTCCAACGGTTCCCGTAAACTGAACACTTGGTTTCATTTTTTAATGTTTATGCTTTTACTCAGACGATAAAAAAAATGAACATGAATTTTAATAGATATCAATAAATTTTAGGGAAGTTCTGGACATTTCCTACATTTAATTTCTTTTTCTTTTTACTCCGCAGGGTAAAAGTTGTACCTAATAAAAAAGAATCCTTTTCTAATTTCGTGCATCTAGAATGGAGTAGAAATTATTTGTTGATCCGCCACGAAATAAGAGTCAAATTAGAGTTCTCATAAAAAAGCTACTTTTCAGCTGTTATTCATACTTAGTAATTCAAAATAACTGAGAGCAGCGAAAAGCCATGTGTATGCGAATTGGTCCAGAGCTTATCATATAAAAAAAATGGAAAAAAGCGTGATTAATTACAAGAAAACACCATTAGCTGGAATATTTGACAAAGCGCCCAAAGATATGAAATGGCTCCTATAACATCCATTGATATTCAAAACACTTTTAGTCGATTAAGAAACTTCAACATATAGCAGATGACGCATTTGTTTGGCCGAAAGAACGTTCTGTTTGCATAATGTAGTTGAGTTGGTGATCTTTTTTTTTATCGCCACATCCCATAGATTTTTTAGGCAATAGTATTTTTGTCAAATTGTAAACGTCGCGTGTGGGGCAATTTAGCGATCGGTGGGTGATCCCCGCGAAAACGTTTGCATTTCACGTTTTAATTAAGTTACAAAACAAAAATAACAAATAAAAGATCGAAATTAAGCTTGCGACGTGCAAAGTTTCCTTAACTGAATACAAATCAAATGATTTTGACATTTGTCACGACTTAAGAGAAGTTTGGCGTCTCAATGTTTGATTTTGCTAAAAGTAATTTATCTCGTAATTATTCAAAAAAAGAGCAAAGAAACGTTGTTTTCTAGAAAATAAGGTCGAATCTGATTAAAAAGACATTGAATTTCCCACTGTTTTTTCGAACAAAAACGTATTCACACAACTTAGTTGATTTTGCGTTTATTGTCTATTTTCGCTGTTTCAAGCGATGTATAACATCCGGGTAATTCAATTTCGCTTTTCACACCCATTTTGAAGCTCGCCTCACATCTAGCTCAGCCATCATAGTTTACACCTCTTGCAGAGAAACTTGTCCTTTTGAAGAATATTTATGTCTTAATCGACAAGAAAACTTCCTGGAATTAATTGATGATATAGAATCGAAAAAGAAGCGAATTTTCGACCAATTTAAGCAATTAAATCTAAGCAGCAAGTTGCGCTTTCTCAAAGCCAAATTCTTACGACAAAAATTGATCGGGAAAAAAGAATGGTTAAGCAAAGATCACAATGTAGCTTTTATCCGGAAAACGGTTTTCTTCGTTTAATGACAGTGTAATGGCAAAGTGTTTGATAAATATCTCCCCGGCGCTTCAGAGCGCGTCGCTTTGAATTTGCGTCAGGCCGCTCACTGTTTCGTGAGCGTAATGAAAATAGCGCCAGTAATTAGTGCAGCCGAGAGATAGCGAGCGAGCTTTTAAGACGTACCTCATATCGCGATTTATCATCACAGTATATGGGATTTTGTCAGACTTTACGGGCTTATCATTAAATATCAGTTTAGAGTAGGATTCAACACACTGAAAAGGCCCTTGTCTACAAAAAAACCCCGCTAATTCTGGGAAACAGTTCTGGAAAACCAAACAAAAATCTATGTTCGTTTTTTGTTTTATGTTATCCGCGCGCGTGTGTCGCCAGACAGGTGCATTTCAACGTTTGATGTTTTTTTTTTCTACTCTCATCTTTGACATGGCGTTATAATTGAGGAATATAAACCCTAGATCGTACACGCTGTGTGTTATGCGTAATATATGGTTGGCAGATTGAAGCCTGGCTATATTAATCATATTAATTTAACCAGCAAGAATTCTTCCGCTTCCTCAAGTAGTTCCACAAATATTTTTTAGCGTACGTTGATGTTCAGTTTGGTGTCAGGTATAAAAATAAAAAGCGATAGAAAAATCCACGACACATGTTTTGTTTCATTGTGAACACACAGCCCTGCATGCATGGAAAATCGAATTTCTCGTATTTTATGAGGGAAAATATGCGTGAAGCGAAGCCTTTGCGAAAAGAAAAAAACGAAAAGCAAACTCCGATAGATGCTTACATTTAAACTCACCATCTCTGTAACTTGGTTTGTGTTCTTTGAAGTCCGTGTATTTGTGATATCTCTCCGTGTAGGGTAAAGGTTCGTCGTAAAACGAATGAACGTTGGGATCATAAACGGCAGCTAAAACGAGAACACACAAAAAATTATTACAAGGGAGTTTAAAACATTATTATAAAAATAATTCAATTTCGCACTCAGACAAAGATTACATTGAATTTGTCTTTTGGACTAAATAAAAAGTTCACTGCCTCTTGTGTAGTCTAAAGTCAAGAAAATGGGAAAAAAGGACGATCATGTTTCTTTCTGACCGAATTTTTGAATGGAAGCCATTTTAATAGCGCGCCGAGGCTCATGGCAGGCTAACAACAACTGGGATAAATGAAACATTTTTTAAACGCCGGAGATCTATTATTTGGCTACTAGTAAGCACAGGTTGAATTTTGTTTTGTAACGTATTATGTCCGGTCATATTTTAGCGCAAATAAAAGACAAAATGGTAAGTCCTTAAAGGCAGTGTTTTGGTGAAAAGGACGTTCGGATCTCGTGAGGTTGTTGCGACACGGAGCGGCTATCATTTGCTAAACTTTCCATATTAAATACCACTTTGTCACTGGTATTATAATATTTTTCATGCGAAGCGGATTTAACATTACGTACGTCCGTTCGATAACAGAAAAGTTTAAACAGGAAAGGAAAAGACCTTGTCGCCCTGAATCCGTAAATCGCACAGGAATCTCGACCAAATATCGGGCTACAAATAAGGGATTTTTACTCGAGCGCGGATTATTAACTCATTCTTCGCTCGTTTATTCTTCAAAAGGCGTAGATTAAAAATGCCGAGACAAAGCTTCAAGCTTCTAATGTTGCCAATCTCTTTCTTTTTCAAAGCACAAGTAAAAATTAACCCGTTTCCCGTTTTCGGAGTGTTTTAAAGTATAGACTCTTAAATCTCCTGATCGTTTCCGCCCTTTCTTGTTGACACATCGCTTCCCGTTTACCACAGTAAATATCCTGTCTTTGGTATAAATTGAGGCATCTCTTCCTCTTTATTCCAATATTCTAATGTATTTCAAGACCTTGAACACTTTTGCTGTGCATGTTCAAGCTAAAGCGACGTTTTAGCGGTGAGCGAAGAAAATTTATAGCTCAGTTTTGTCATGGCGAAGCCGTCGTCAAAACAAAGTTGAAGTCGTTTTCTCGACGACATTCATGGCTGTTTTGGACGCGTATCTACAAAAGAAAAACAACTTGTGGGTGAGCTCTATTTTTCAAGCTCTTGCGAGTTACAATCTTGAGCTAGGAAAGTTTTAAGATGAAAGGAAGCAGGGAAAAGTTCAACCGCATCACCGAGTTACAGGCATGCAAAATTCTAATGCTCTGAACGAGTGTCTCACAGCGTGGCACTATGATTAACAACAGAATCCGTAAAATTACCTTAACATTGTTTTGAAGAGGAATTATAAAAGTTTTTATTTTATAACAAGCGGGATCAGTGTAGCTTCAACTCGGGTGAAAGAAGCGTGCTCGGCAAAAACGCAGGTGATTTTATAACAAGCCTCGAGGTCAAGTTCTTTCATTTTTTGACGGACTGAAAGAGCACTCACTCGTGGTTCCCGTTTGCGAATCATAAAATATATTGACAGTGTTTTGTGTGCATGAATTTCTTTTTTGTACATCAAAACACAAGATTCATTATCAAGATTATGATAATTTTATACTCTTCATAACACAGTGCGCGCTGCGAAAGGGCAAATCCAATTGACACTTTTTCGAAACTTCGACTTATTGAGTTGTGAGTAAAGTGATTCAGCTAACCATGACAAAACCAAACTGCCTACTTATTCAATTAACCGAATGAAAAGAACTAAAATTCGCTCGAACAAGGACAAAATGTAGAATGTTTCTAATCGCAGACTATTTTTTTACTATTTCAGATTTCAATTTTTTCGCGATCCTTCATAAAGACAGTTAAAAGTCAATACATTATAAAGCGAGACTTTATAATGCTTCTTTCCATACCATAGCCCTCTTTAAAAATTGTGCGAGCGATAAACGGCTACAAACAAACTAGGCAGCATCGTGCCCGAACATCAACACACCCAATTTTATTTGTGGAATAAAAATTAGCAGAGTAAAGAAGGGAAAGTGTTTTTATTTTATTCACTGGCAATAAATGATGCTCTTTTTTTGTATAGCCTATGTGATCGTTAAAAATGAACAAATCTCTTCTCTCTCATTTGAGCGCAATTGAGAAATTAAAAGGTCATGTACGACACTTGCAACTAATTTTCTACCGGTAAGGAAAGAACTTTTTTGTGCGCATTCAATAGATGGTCAGAGGAAGAGGCCCCTAAAACGATAATCAGGCAAAATTTAGCCCATTCAACGACGAAATACACCTGCCCTGCGATTGTGAATTTAAACGACTGTCTTGCACGGAGCAAATTAAATTACCTTTGACAATGCCGAGTAAATGGCTCTCAAAAACTAAACTAATTTTAAAAAGTTTGGAAAAGGCCTATCATGTTTTAGCATGCTCCAAGGCTTAAAATGTCCTACTGAATGTACCGCTGTCAACGTATAATTTAATTACAGAAATACAAAATGCAAACAATGGCATCTTAGCCTGTGTGAAATCTGAGAAGCAAGTTTGGATTGTAACACTGCTAGGCAAGTGAATTTAACGATCGGTAGGGAATGGATTTGTTAGCTGGGCTTCATCTCAAATGTAAACTGCAGGATATTCCAAAGACCTTTTGAAAATGTTTTACCTCAATTAGCGAGTATTTTTTTTGTTAAGAATTTTAAGTGGGAGAAGAGCATCATAACTCATGCTAAACAACAGAGAATGCAGGACAGAAGACAGAAAAATGAGAATTTCATTCCGCGAGAGCAAATGTTTGAAAAATAAAATTTTTTGGAAAGGGCAAAAGAAGAAATGAACATGGAATTGCTTGGGGATATGGAAAGCATCTGCCTTTGGCCTGTCACAGTTCATATGTGTTTGCGAAGAAAATATTAAAGCGATGCAGCGATCAAGCAAAAAAACATCTGCCTTGCAAATTTGAGATATTGTGTTCAGTTCACTCCATAACAATTAAAATTAATTTCAGCATTTTCTATCATAAAATCAAAGCCCTATGAATATTCATAATGTGTGGGCTATCAAACTGTCTAATTAGAATGAAAAACAATTCGCCGAGTGCTATTTCACAATGGAAAAAAAATTTACCTTCGCTTGAAGAGCCCTGTAAACCATAACATTCGCCCTGTTGGTGAGTTTGATGATGGAAAGACGCGAGGCTCTGCAAACGCTCTGTGAAAAAACAAAAAAAAAAACAAAACTTGAAAACAAAATAAACGACACAGTCATTTCTAGGTAGCGTAGGCAATTTGTTAGTGTATTTGCCACAAAGGTATATATACTTTATCAAAGCTCCAAGACAAAAGAGCAAGCTTAAAAAGTTTACAACATGTTCGTTTGTATGTTATCTAACAATTTCACAAAAAAATGAGCAACAGTGAGGCTTTAGCATTTTTCTCGCTCGACACGTGACAGCTAACGCACCGCTGTTAATCTTACCAGGGAATTGAGGTTGAAAAACTTTAGTAATTGTCATAAAGATAGCAAAAAAGGGCTTATTAAAAAATAACTTTCACTCTTCATAAAAATTTCATTCCTAAATGAGTGAAGAAGAATTGAAGAGCTATAGGAGGTCGTGGATTTAAAAATGTCTTTACGTTTGTCAGTGGGGAAAAAATCAAATAAAGATGTGATACACGCCAACAAAAGTGATTCTTTCAACAAGTGTACATTTCAAGTGAGGAAAAAAAATTAAATTAACGCTGAAAAATACAAGGCTTGATTTTATTTATCTCCTGTAAAGAAAATCGAAGGAGCAGGCGAAAAATTGCTACAAATTAAAAAGAAAAACAACGGGGAGAACAAATTGAAGATTGAAAATGATTGAAGAAGAAAACGTATATAATGATTTCTCGGCGCGACTTACCTTGTTCGTAAGGATTTTCACAAGTTGTGTAATCGATGGGTTCTTGCTTGATCGAAGGGTAGTTTGCTGCCGGGGAAGAATCAAACGGCGTGTTGTCGTACGCTGCTGTTAGCTGTCTGTATCCCTTCATGCAGTGAAAGCTTGAAGGTTGACTTGAGCAGGTGTAAATAAGAGGAGAGCTGCTTGAAGCATGGCTTTCACTGATCATTCTCATGTATGAAGAGCTCTCGCTTCCCTTGTCCATCTTGCTGTGCTTGAGTGTTGATCGTCGGTGTTGTTCTGGGTCTTGACACGCGCGCTCTCTGGGCTCCGGTTTAACGTGTATGGCATAGCTGCCTACAAAACGAGGGAAAATATACCTCTAGACAAAAATGCCTATTCATTTTCAAAACAAAACTAACGTTATGAATGGCCTAAACAAAAAAGAATGCCTTATTTACATAATGAAAAAATGGGATGGGGGCTGACCAGAGAAAACAAGTCAAATGTACAACTTTTGTTGGCAAAATAATACGAGCGGCGTTTGCATTATAACCACAAACGTAAGCCTCACAACAAAACAAGAAAAAAACTGTTATTTAACCTCATCTTAGGCAAATAGAGACCTGAAAAATATTCATGGATATTTAAGGCCATTTATCGATGCGGATCGTTTGATGCGGTTTTTAGTGAGCTTGCCTCCAGTAAGCGCGAGTCTCCAAATTTATGAGCATCGCTACATTACAGCGGTCTTTTTTAGCCATATATAAATCAAGCCTGAGGCAAGAATTTAGAAAAGATTGTGAAAGAGACTGTCATCAAAGATAACGCTAATTGCGCTGCTGTTTCAGTGGTTAGAAATTGAACGAACGTTTGGCACGTGTTTACCGACAAAATTCTACTTAATTAACGTTTCTTTAACAACTTCACGGAGAAGCTGCGAGAAAGAATTTTCCAGAGCCTTCGAAATCTAGGACACCGGAAAACTCACTCAAGTTGAATCATAAGGTAGTTTTAGACCTTTTTTTATCTGTACCTGTTGCTTACTGGAAAACGTAGACTTAATTTCCTTTGAATATTTTTTAAGGTAACACAACATTCTATTTGACAGATACCTTCGGTTTTGGGATTTATCGAGTTGCCTTCGATTTCTGGCACAAACTGTTCATCCGTGGTGCTTGACTGGTACGGCCGAGCTGAAAAAGCCACGCGTACAAAGCAAAATTAAACGTTTTGCCTCTAAAATCTAAGTTTAATGAATTCGGCGCTTTTTCATCAATTATTCAGTACATTTCATGCTCAACGTTAATAAAATTATCTCTAAGTCGCCGCAAAGTTCACGTTAAAATAGTTAGTTATGTTACTTACCTTCGATCATCCAATGTTCCTGCATTTGGCAGAGATCTTGAAACAATTCTAAGAAGGAAAAGTCGAATCGCTCAGGTTTTAACTAAATTACAAAATTTTCTTGACGCCAAAAAAACATCATAGACGTGATGTGAGTATTGTAAACGACGCTAAAGAGAGTATTACCTTGCGAGTCTAAAGAAAGATTTTCACCTTGTCCGCGAATTCTCTCCGCGGGACTACAAGGCTTGCGTTCGGGATAAGTGCAACGTGAAGAAAGCTGCCGAGAATAAATTCAGAAATAGTTATCGGTGAAGTGTTTCGATTTATAAGCGTGGTTTAACAGTGTAAGCGACGCGATGTTTTCTCTGTTACCTGTGGGTACATGTGAGGAACCTCTTGGTCATACGACGAATCGAATTGGTACATTCTACTCGATGTGTAACTTACACACCGTGTTATTAAGAAGATCTCGCGATGCTGTAACGTCTACAGAGCTATCGGCTCTGTGTTTTGCCACTTAAAACTAATAAAACGAACACGGCTTAAATAAAAACTAAAAAGATGGATCCCGCGTTGGTATGAATTGATTGAGATCTCGTAGTAAAAAAAAAATGGCGAATGGTGCTACAATCTACTGTATATTATTTGCCAGACTTTGTCACTTCACACAAGATCATAGTTGTATTTTTTAGCTGTCCCCTTTTGATCAAATCTTTCATTTATAGCGAACGCGCTTGCCATTGGCTTACCAATTTAGTCCTTTTGATGTATGATTGGTCATTTGCAAGTAGCAATTCAGCGAGTGTCAATTTCTGTCTATTGACCAATCAAAACAATGAAAACAATTAGTCCCATTTGGCACACGTTAGCTGTCGCGGCAAGTTTTCCAAACGCGTGCCTCGTTTGTCATTCTGCTTTTCAACTAATAATATCATCATATTCAACAATGATTTCTCATACACGGTAAAAACCACCTAAGGGGATGAGCAAGGAGAGAAAAACCTAAATGCCCATAACACGAATGGGGTTGTTCTCGTCACACCGCGAGCGTTTACCGAGTTCCGCTTGCAGACGCAAGATTACAGAAAGACAAATTTAAAATAGCTATTTATTTTGTTCTTTTTGGTGAAAATGCGAAATGCGTGCAATTTAATTTGCAGGTCAATCTCGGGGGGTGGTGCTATGGGGACGTAAGGACGCGGAAAGTTTGAATGGCAGGCGAAGTGGGATTTACAATCATTTAGCACACTGAATGCGAGATCCTGATGAGAAATGATTTTTAATGCTCTTGCTGAAAAGAGGCTAAGCTTTAAAACAAAAAAGCCCGTGGAAGACGAACATCAAGCTCGCTAATTGGTATTGTGTGACGAGAAAATGAGTTAGCATTTTATTGTTCGTCCAAAATACAGGTGCCAGTCAATTTCAGTTTTTCATAATTTCTCAAAAAAAAAATCTTTTCCAAACTTGACGATTATATTAGCAAACAATCTTTGTCTGTTTTGATAATTTCTGGCGACAATTAAACGAACGAATTTTGATCAAAAAGCTTTCTAAATAGTCTCGGTCTTCAACTTTTTTGCAATTTATCTCTGCATCAAATGAATTTCTGAAGCTTCGAGAGCGCCTTGCTGTTTATTGTGGATTTTTTCCCACGCTTAATACGAATTGATGAGAACAGATACACAATTTTTTTTTGCACAAATTCTCCAAAAATTGGACATCTTCAACTGCTCGGCAAACGTATTGTCCAGCTTTCTATCGGTAAAGTGGCATCTATTTCCGGGTCTTGCATACGCTCTGATGTTGTTTGACCAAGATATCAGCGCTATATTGAAGTCAGTCTTATTCTCTAGTAGATGCTAGATATAGCGACGACCGCATTCATTAACAACCACTCTGCCCGGTCTGATTATGTTTTTCATCAAGCTTTATTTGCCTCTGTATGTGATGTGGCTCCTTTGTTTGCTGTACGTAGAAACCTACGTTTCGTATGTACGCAGTTTAGGTCTTTTGAAAGCTAAACCAAGACGACGCAATGATAACAAAAGTGATTAATGCGCGTAGGCGCGTCAAACGCCTCGCACGGCTCACGTCACGCATATTAGCGGAAAAATCGAACGAAAAACACGTTGTCACGTATCGAAAACGACAGGCACGTTGCAAGCCAAAACCGCGTAATTTTTTGCTATAGAAATTAATAGAGTAACGTTTTGAAAGGGTCTTAGTGTTATAACCTATCAATATTCGAAAGAGTCAGGGTTTTTATCAACACAAGCTGCAAATGATCAATTTTTCAATAAATAAAACACAATCGAAGACTAAAGAACATAGCTTAATATGCACAAAATTGGAATTTGAAAAACAAAAACAATCACACCATTTGATATTTCCCACAAAATTTGCTGTTCTCTAAGTTAAAATGTTTAGAACTGATATAGAAGTGTATTGTAACTGAGCTGCGGTTTGCGCGGTGTGTTTAATAAAGACACCGACTTATTTACCACGATCGCTAAATTCACGTTAAGCCATTGAAAATGTTCGCGGAATAAAAACTAATCTCTTTTTTCTTCAGTGTTCCTTTGATGAACGAAATTTTCTTTTTGTGACAAATAGAGAAATAAGTGTTAAACGGTTCGTCTTTAGTAACTCCGACTTGAATAACATGCGAAGTTAATTCTGCCGTCCGTACACCTTTAGTAAACAAGCATTTCGCGGAATGATGTAATGAGGCTGTATTTCAGATCTCTTTTTTAGTGGTTAGATGTGATCTAGTAACCATTTAAGTCGCTGTCACTTAGTCCTTCGGCTACAGGCGAGCGCCACCTGACTCATCCCGATAAAAAAAAACATTAGAAATTCAGTCGCCAAGACCTGTGAAAATCTTGAACGCTAGCAGCTGCATTTCGAGTTTACCTTTTCTTTATTTTACAATATCTCTAATAAGGCCTTTGCTTTGTTTCCACAGAATAAACGAAAATTATGAGCACACTCCCTCCGTTTAAACCCTCGTCCTAAACATTTTTGCTTTTCCCAAATCGCGAACCCGAATTTCGTAATTACAGCTCAAAATTGTTCATAAGAACTTCCTCTTTGCCGGCATATTTGGCAACTACTTATCCAGTGGGAGTTAATTTTATTCACAAATTTAATTTATTGAAGAGTTTTTCTATAGCAATTGTTGTTTTTTACGGCAGAAAGCCTAAATGTTTACTTGTATGCGTTCAAGTTACTACCGCGAAATACAATGACAAAAACACTTTTCGCTCGTTGCTTTATTCATCAGAAAATAGCATTTTTTTGCTTAGTTGCCACAAAATTTGACATCGGAGGAAAGATTCTTGTCAAGTGTAAAATGTTTGCTTATATTACAATCCCAAAAGAAAGACATATTCGACACTTTCCCTAAAATTAAACCTGCGATCAAAAAATTCCCGCTTGCGTCTAAAGTTTTCGCACTTCGCGAACAATAAAAGATCATTTGTGATTTCCACTTATCAAAGCCAAAAAGAAACGGCTTCGTCGTGAAACGAAAATTGATAGAAAAACTATTCTTTTGGGGAGCTTAGGAAAGGAGAAAAGATAATGGTTTGGTTCACAAGTCAGTGACAGCATACTACGACAATAGCACGAACATGCGATTTCTGTTACACCTGTTGTCAACTGTACTGCGCACGCGCCAGCTGACATTGAAAACAAATTGCTACCGCCTATGGTCGCCTTTGTGTTTTTCTAAGGATCTTTTTCTTCGCCAAAGATTTCTTTTCAAAAGAACAAACGAAAATAAATTTCTATAAGATCTGGCCTTGTTTTGGCCACATAAATTGACCGCACGCAGACCTCGAGCAGTCCTGTTTTGAAAATGATGTAGATTAAGAACATTAGAATATTTAATTAAATTATATTTAATTTATTTAATTTATTTTGACACAATTGCTTTGTCTTGTAAGCAATCTATAAGTCTTCTACGCTGCGCTATAATGAAACACGACCAATTGATTTGTTAGTTTTAGGTCCGTTTCTAATGGAAAATGGTTTCGGCCTTGTTTTCGATATAATTTACATGCAACGAAGAACTGTAAAGCGCACGAACGAATCAGCACACTTTCGGTGTTTCTATTAAACGTGCGTAAAGTATTAAACCCCTTCTGTCGGCTCGTCGCACAAGCTGTTAGCTAGCTGTTGTATATGACAGAATTTTCCGGAATTTTGATGGGATCTCAATTGCTGTTTGCTCTAGAGAAGAAATGAGAGCAGACGTAAAACCTTGGCTAAATTACTTAAACTGTACGAGCGTACATTTAAGGCGATTTCTGCTATAACTGGAGCGCTCGTTTTGAGAGCTTTTACACAATCTTGACATTATACCCCTTTCAAGTAACATTAACTGGCTTACCTGTTTCCGGCAGAAGAGAAAGGTTCTTTTGGAGTTTACTTTATACGATGTTCGTGAGACTTTAAAAAAAGAGCCGTTTTCTCTGAAGTTCTAAGTAAATCGTTAACTTGTCAAGCGAAGCGAATTCAATAGGTTTCTTCCGACCACGCTAACCTAATCTACACGGTAAATTGTTCCTTTGAAACTGGAACGAAATGGATCATATATATTTTAATTCAGTTCACGTGGGTATGGTTCAGCTGCATAGTAAAATTAGTAATATGCATTTAGAGATGAAGTTATTAGTTAAAAATCCGTGTAATTGAAGGGATATAGAGTTTCCAAGGCTTATGGCACTTAAACAATAAAGAAAACTTTTCTTTTGAACGTGCGACCGGCAAGGATAATTTCAATCCTTGAAGATAAATCAAAGAATCAAAAAATTGCTTTGAGATTACACCACACAAGTACAAGTTCAATTTGCTAAAAGCACGGACCGTGTTTGCCGTTAATTTGCGCGTCTATTTATACCCGATTTTTGTTTTAGTTTAACAACAAAATAAAACTGAAATTGTTGGAAAAATTTCGCAATCGCTTTTTCCAAGGCGCGCCCATATAAACATTCAAAAGTGTCAGTTTTAAATTATTTTTTGTTTTGTTTTTCTCGATAGCACGGGTAGAATTATTCCTCAATCAGAACCAACTGGATTAATAACGTCGAAGCAATTAAACCTTTGTTTATGAGGCTGAATTGACAAAATGAAAAATCGGGTATTTCCTTATATTACACGTCCAAACATAACAAGCCTTTGTTTCGTGGCATTTAATTCCTCCCCTTTTAACGCCTTCGCTTCATCACACCGCAAATCGAATTCTTACCTCCTGATTTTACAGCCTAATGAAACCACATAACAAAAAGAAAAAAAATTGTACTGATTCAGTGAAATTGGTATCTAGATTTTGAATTAAGAAAACTGTTTTGGCCGTCTGTTCCTGAGGCATCTGAACTAATTTCTAGAAACTGAACTAATTTCTACTTTCTGCTAAGACGTGACACTTATTTATAAGAAGCTTAAAAAGAAAAAAAGAAAAGAAACGATTGAGAACACTAGAGCTGATCTAAAAATGTAGCTTATATGCATAACCGGTTAATTTTTACAGACTATGCTAAGTTTACTAGACAGTTTCAAAATTAGAAAGGCCTCGGCTTGTTTCAGTATGAGCCAAAATTGAACAGTCTGTGTCAAGAGTCATTATTGTCTAAGCACTGATCACAATTGTTTTGTTCCCACTCTATTGGTAGCCTTAAAACATAATTACTTTCTTAGAAATCGGAAATATTTCTATGTTGGTATTCATCTTTTCAAGAGAAGCACGTGTTCGAAGTCTAAAGTTTTTGTTAATCTCTGCTCGACATTCATCACCTACTTTCGCCGGAAACCGATCAGTTTTAATATTGATATTATCACGCGCCCTTCGCATCTTCTCGCTAACAAATCCCACCCGAATTAGCGCATTAAGGTTGTTCCGGAGGTCTTTTCACTGCAACAATAGCGATAAATAAACGCACTGTAGGGCTTGCTTTGTTTTTTTTTTTAGCGCGTGGTTCTCGCCTACTTTTCAACAGTAGACAAGCCAAAGTAATTATTAGGAAGTCAAGTGAACGCGCGTTATTTCAAAGGACAAGTAAACAGAGTAAAGAACCGTTCTTTTGTTTCTCTCAAGTTTTGAATAGATGTAATTACTCACATTATATTGAAATCCCTCGGTGCGTGCGGGGAGCACCAAGATCCGATCTGCCGTATATTAGTTCAGTAAAAACTGGTAGGGTATGAAAACATTTGCTTGTTTTCATCGGGGAACGAGATAAATGCAATATCAATGAATAAATGTTATGTATTATTTAAAGCGCAAAACAATATTCCCTCGATAGATTGTTTTGTGGTATTTGTAAATTTGTATGCCGTCAGGAAGTCTGTCAACCTCAGTAACTGCTGGCATAGCATTTCTCAGGCTACACCGTTCAATTTGCCACTTTTTAAGAGCACCACAATAAACGCTTTGGTAACTTGAAAATACCTATTTAGAGAGCCTGAATGTCCTTAATCGGGTATTTCTATTACTTTACAACGTTAGAGTTTTCTTTACGTAGTTACTTATTAAACTTTTCAGTTACGAAAAAAGGGACTTATGGCATAAAGTTTTTGGTTAGCCAATAGCTTCCTTATTAAAGAGTTTCGTTGAAAGTCAACTTAAAGCTCACATGTTCGGGGAGTAAGACAACGCTCCACCAAAAAAATATCTGCCACTTAGCTTCAATCTGATTCAGTTAAATAAATCCTCGCTATTCACTGAGTTGTGGGAGTTGAAAGAAAAAAAATCATTTTAAAAAGTCTTGAAATGATCTGATGAAATTTG
Source organism: Cladopsammia gracilis (assembly GCA_022457155.1). Lineage (NCBI taxonomy): Eukaryota > Metazoa > Cnidaria > Anthozoa > Scleractinia > Dendrophylliidae > Cladopsammia > Cladopsammia gracilis. The sequence goes on along the minus strand of JAJGOT010000434.1, from coordinate 649,344 downwards.
ATCATGTACATGCAGAGTGTTAATATATCTTAGTATTTCAATTTTCACGATAGGACAAAAAGGTTCCTTTGAATCTCTAAATACTTCAAAATATCGAAAGGAGTTAAAAAGCAGCTTGGATATCTAAAGCGTGGCCCACGCACCACATGAGGGTATCATAAATTGAGCGAAAATTGAGGAAGTGATTAAACAATAAAGATGATAAAACCATCCGTTAAGAAAAAAGAAAACAATGTTAAATACTCTTTCTTTGAGGTTACAAACAATAATTGACCGTGAAGTCTATACACGGGGTTATCTCATGTTTGGCGAGTGAGGAAAAATGTACATGGTTTATTCCATGTGCCCTTTCAATAAACTTGGTGCAAAAGCCCGGTGGGCTTGGCAAGCCTGGTCAAGTTTTCCAGTTGACTGAATGCAGTCAGTTATCAGCTAGTGGCTTGTCAATACTTTCTAGCTCCGAAGCGTGATCAACATGTAATTTCTCCTTACCATGTAAGCATAACGACTGGAAGACAGGTGAAGAGGATGACAAAATCAAAAAAATCGTAGAGGATATTGTCATAATTTCAGCGTAGAACGAAGCCTCCGCTCCACTGGGACATTAATAGAAACGTTTGCTAATCAGTAAATAATCATTTAAAACATGAATTGAAAGATGTAGCAAGAACTACAAGAGCTCAGTGTCTTTTCATCCTTTTACAAATATAGAGAATGATTTGAATAAATGTACAGTTAACTCCCTTTTAACCGACCATCGCCATTCAGTGACCAACATCTTTATTAAATTCTGTTTGAAACATTTCCGAAGTTAAACGTTGTATTTAGACTTTCATTCATCCATTCATTCATTCATTCTTTATTTGTCATATATGCAACAGTTTGGTAATAGGTCCATGATAACCGTCACGTCACCAAATGAAGAAACCATAACGAGGGAAAATGTTTCTTAGACCTAACGAGGGAAAACCTAACGAGCGAAAAGCTGTTTTAAAAAAGGTTTTCCCTCGTTAGGTCTAAGAAACATTTTCCCTCGTTATGGTTTCTTCATTTGGTGACGTGACGGTTATCATGGACCTATTACCAACATTTTACAGATGGAAATTTTACAGATGGAAATAATAAAAAATTACAGAAAAAGTGAATGGCGAGGAGACCTGAAAGAAACCAGTCAGGTTTCCTCACTTAGACTCAATCGTAAGTGACCATCTCTCGTGAAAATGACTACCTTTTCTTGTCCTCAGGGCAGCAAACTGTACTGTGCAACGCCTCCGCTAAAGGACACCCTCGGCTGGCAAACATAAAGTAATAAATGGATCAGAGGGGAGGTTAGTCTCTGCATTGTTCGGAAAGTGAAACATTAAAATTTGGTTTTATCATTAATGCAATACGGAAAGCCGTGGAAATTCCGGTTTTTTATTTGTGAGACTCTGAAAAAGAAAGGCTGTGCTTTTCGAAATATTGGATTATGAACATAATTTCCCTAGCGTAAAATCAGCCTTGCATTTTTATCATATCAGTTTCCGGAAGTATATTTTAAAGCTGCGGATAGGACAGTACAGTCACGATTACGCCGCCTCATGATCAGCAGACGTAAGTCGAAAGCAAACGACTTACATAAGGTCAGAAAAGGAAGGCTGAGACTAGCCGAGAACAAAATATGCTTCAATTTGTCGCTTTTTCTCAATGAAGGGACGACTGCGATCATATGGAAACCAGGAGTATTAGTGAAACATAAGTCAATCAGGGACTGAGACTGAGCCGTTACCCTCGTTGGCTCCGCAATCAATTGATTTAAACTGTAAATATCACAGATGTTGCGGAGTTCGCGGGAGTCAACATCTACAGTGTAACAGTGCTAAGGCTTGCTAATAACTACAGATTGAAGGGCACGAAATTAAAAGAGTGAGTGACACTAAATCATTGGGAATTTACATTGACCAAAATTTATCATGGTCCAAACATGTTGACGAAATCGCCAAGACCATTTCTTCTGGTATAGGTGCAATTAAAAGGCTGAGGCCCTTTATAAGTAATAGTAATTGGACTGAGTGCAGTACAATTCAGGGAGTAATCGGTCGAGTAATTTCAAATCGGCCGAGCGCGTAGCGCGAGGACGATTTGAAATTACGAGCACGATTACCCCTGAATTGTACGACACGAAGTTCAATTACTAATTAATCGAATCAATAACAAAATTCGAGATTAAAAAGTCAATGTGGAGTGTTTTGTACTCAAAACGTCAAGGTTATTTTTTTTATCAGTTTGAAAGCAGGAGGAAACAGGGAGAAAAAGAACCCATTTAAGTGCACCTGATTGACACGCGCGCAACGTAGGTGTCCAATTACAGCTATCCAATTACAAAAACTTGTAATTGGATAGCTGTAATTGGAAACCCACGTGACCGCGCGCCTATTACGTAAGAAATAGGCGCGTGGATGACCAATGACAATCGAGAATTTTGTTACTGATACGATTAGTGAAGAAACGGCTATTCTTCTATATCGAGCTCTCATCGAACCGCACTTCTATTACTGCTGTCCTGTGTGGGACGGTCTAAGTAGCGAATTGGCCGATAAGCTGCAAAAACTACAAAATCGCGCCATTAGGGTTATCACTAAGTCTGGTCTGATTTTATTCTAGTGCTACTACCCTTCGCACTAGTCTAGGATGGGATGACCTCTCTACCAGAAGGAAGAAAGTCAAAGCGAAACTAATGTTCAAAACTGTAATCAATCAAACTCCGGAGGATCTTCAAGGCCTGTTTACACCTTTCAGCACAGACTATGAACTTAGAGACAAGGAAAACAAATTCTGTCTGCCCAAGCCCCGTACAGATATTTTAAAACGCAGTTTTTGCTTCAGTGGGGCACTGTTGTGGAATAATCTTCCACAGAATGTCAGAGCCATCAGATCTTATAAAAAGTTTAATAACGAAATCAACTTTAAAAAAAAATCAAAAAAAATTCAGTTGCAGGGTGTCACACGTAAAAATCGTGCGTGTAACTTGCGACAATCTAGTTTTTCTTGTGAGACAAATTGCGCGAAAATATTTTACGAGTAACAGCATCTTCAGGGCTTCATGAGAAGAAGTCTGTTGCACCAGCAAACGCATGGCAACTTGCACTTCATGTAAAAGAAACGAAATGAAGAGAGACTCGTACAAAACCCATTCAAATCAATACTTTGTCTGCTCTCTTCGCGTGCATTAACTATCTAATAAAAGTGATGACGAAAAACATGGCAAATATTAAGCCCGGTCAAATTCAGTTTGTCCCGATCATGGGAAAAAAACTGACTCACAAACGAGACAAGGACGCTGTCCCCCCGAAATAACAAAATTTCCCTTTCCTTATTTATATCCATGTTTTTACGCCAAATGCCACCAAATATACAACTTAATTGGATAAAAAGATTCTAAAGAGCAAAACAGAAGCAGTAGTTTGAAGATAAAGTGCAGGATTGCAAGGATGGAAGTGGATTACAGTTCATTAAATTTGATTTCGTGACAGGCGGTTAAGAAATTAATGAAAAATTGAAAGCAGGAGGAAACAGCCGCGAAAAAAGAACCCATTTAAGTGCATCTGATTGACGCGCGCGCAACGTAGGTGTTCAATTACAGCTATCCAATTACAAAAAGTTGTAATTGGATAGCTGTAATTTGACACCCACGTGACCGTGCGCCAATTACGTAAGAAATAGGCGAGTGGATGACCAATCACAATCGAGAATTTTGTTATTGATACAAGTTTAAAGCAACCTCGGCCCCTGGCCATACTGTCACCTTTAAAACAAATAACCGGCACATTTCTGCTAATTTACGATGTACGTATATTTTGACACAGTAGCTCACTCATAGGACACACAATGTGTTAATTGTTTCCCTTTTCTTTCAGTGTACCGGAAAACTTTTCATACGTTATCACCACAGGTAGCCGACGCTGTACGAGTGTCGCAGTAACCGTTACGTAACAGCGAAATTATAAGGATTCGTATGGGAAAAAACGGTCCATTCTAGGAGCTAAACTGAATACGAACAAGATTTCAATAAAAATTGCCTTCCCTACTTCGCTTGTACGTTTCCTTGTCACCTGAGACAAGGAAACATACAAGCGAAGTAAAGTAGGCATTTTTCATTGAAATCTTGTTCGTATTTTTTAGCTCCTAAAATGGACCATTTTTTTCTATACAAATCCTTATAATTTCGCTGTTACGTAATGGTTACTGTTACTTCAAAGAGCTACGATGGTTTATAGGTCTCTACACGGGTTGGCTCCAAACTATCTAAGTTCTAAATTTGAGAAGCGAGAAATTAGTTACAACCTAAGGGACTCTGAGGATAAACTTAATGTTCCATTGCCGCGCACAAACTATTATAAAAATAGTTTCAGTTATAGTGGCGCCATGCTCTGGAACAGCCTTTCTCATAATGTAAGGAAAGCTGAGTCCCTTGGGCAATTTAAACGACTTCTCAAAGAGGAACTATAAGGCACGACATTCGTGGAAAGCAGCTTTTTATTATTTAATTAAATTCTTCATATATAGATATTTTTTAATATTAGTTTATTGCTTTGTGTTAAGTATTATAATGATTTTTAGCTGACGAATTTTTACCGTGTTTAAATAAAGATTATCTATCTATCTATCTATCTATCTATCTATCTACACTCATACAGCTTGGGCTACCTGTGTTAGCACACGTTATGTTTGTACACCTCATCTTGATGCCATTCTCGAGAGTGGCTCAACAAATGATTAGTTATAAAATTGTGCGCATTCTGTCTAAACAGTAGTAGTCTCAAATGTAGGGGGCGTGGGCGGAGGGGGGGGGGGGGGTTGGTAGCGCGATAAGGCGGCTGTCACTTCAGACTAGCTGAACACCATGTTTTGCTGTGTGATCCTCTGATCGAACACACGAATGACGTCACAAATATGATTTTGGCCGCACTCGAAATATCGCAATTTTAGGCCCCGGCGCGAGTTTTCAAACCGCTAAAAAGTGGATCCTCTTCACGCAAAAGTGAAAAACGACTGAAAATAAAAGGTGATATAAACAACAACAACAACAACAACAACAAAAAAACCAAAACAACTTCATGCGCACCTTAAATAGCCATCCGTTACATAGTTGTATGCCACAGGCGAAATGAACGCGTAACAATATAGGGAAGAAATGGTGCTACAATCCAAACGTTAATACCATTCGCTTTAAACTGGATTAACTTTTGAATGTCAATATTTATTAATAACATAGTTTCTAATGTTCTTTTTAATAACTCTATTTTGTAACATAAGATATGCACTTTTATCTTTTGAATTTTTTTTAAATAAATGTTTTCTTAACATGTTTACATGACATTATAAGTGATTTTAAGTTGTAGATCACCTGCGTCCGGAGTTAGTATAAACTTTCGTGATCTCGTCCAACCTCCTCCCCAGGGTGTTTTCCGGATTCAAATCATGGCGAGCGTAGAAACCCCAGACAAGGCTATCAAAATAATTCGAAAATCTTAGAGAGTTTGTCGTGTAAAACATGATTAAATGTCGTTGTTTCGTTTCAACAACAGTTTTAAATTGCCAGATAACAAACACGGCTACCAATCACTGTTAACACTTATTTCCATCTGTCAAACTGACGTTGGACACATTACGAGGTTTACACAACGTAGCATTCTTCATCGTTGTATTACTGACATATACGGGAACAAAACCCGATTTATTACTCAGAAAACTGAGAGAACAGAGCTCCGGTTAAGCAAAGAAGAAGATTTGGGGTTAAGCATTGATCTACAGTGTTTAGGGTTAAGCTCTGATTTGAAAACGGTTAGCTTTCATTGATTGTTATGGGTAACTATAAATATGTTAAAAACTACAGCTTCTGGCAGCTAGTCCTCGTTGGTACAGTGGATAAGGATATTAGTTACGAAGCGAACGACTCGGGTTCGATGCATACACTATTCTGATCTTTTTTTCTAATTTTACTCTAAAGTGTGAAATAGGTTTTACTTCATGTAACTTTAAGTGAAAAGGAAAAGTCAGTTTGACAGATGGAAATAAGTGTTAACCCGCTGGAGCTACCTCCGAAACGTCATTTCGTCGCGTGTTGCGTGACAAATACACCACGATTGTTGGAAGACTCTACAGATTCCATAGCTCAGAAGCAGGTCGGACACCTTATTAAGACTTATATAACGGAGTAACTGGTTAGCTTTCAGTTGAGGTTGGCGGAAGCAGTTTATATAGTTAAATTTAGGCCTAAACAACCCGAGAAGCTAGGTGGTTCTGTGGTACAGTTGGCTATGTGGCTATGTAAGTCTAAGCTTAGTTGAGGTCACAGGTTCTATCCTGAGTGGGAAATTTAGATTTTCTTTTTTAGTGTCGACATTACGTTATATAATTCTCACTAAGTGTCCGACCTCCTTCTGAGCTATAGAAGGTAGACTCTACCACCATTCTTGGAGAATTTTAGACGGCCTTGTCCAGGGTTACGCGGCCCGGACTGCTTCTTTGAAAGCCGAGAAGGCACTGGGAACGAGGTTATGTTTTCAGCCGGAGCACATGGGATCAGCTTTCCTTGGACAAAGCTTATGTAATTTGAGAAGAAATTAATGGCCTTTTCAAGTTTGTTATTCATAACTGCAGGGTCTGATCAAGGGGAAGAACCCAGTTGCATATTTTTGGTTCATTCCACTCAAAAAATCTTGAGGATCTTTCTTGATGCATCAGACTATATGATTCCTCTAAACTTCCATAATACGAGATTCTGCTACATATATCAATGGTTATCTTTAGAAACTTTCCTACGAGCATCTCCGTCTTTTTTATATCGGAGTCTTCCCGGAGTCCACAGTGTTTTCGATTCTAGAACACTTTTCCTCCTCCTTCCCATTTTAATAGAAAGAACTCTAGAACTCACTGAACTTTTAATCATTCTTGTTCCAAAAAAAATTCTAAAAATGATAAAATGCCTATCGTCCGCGTTAGAGAGTTTTAAAAGGCAGTGCGGTTATATGTTTATGGAATAGAGCTATGCTCATATTAACAACGAAACATGTTTCAACAAACACAACACAGTTTGTTAAACGCGCCAAGCACTCGAGGATCGCATCATCACCACTGTTACCCTCCGTTACCCACTGCTCTGACGTCAAAACGGTTGCCGGCTATTGCAAATGTTGCCCGCTCATGGACTTTTGGCGGGAAACAGTTTGTTTGTTAGATGTCATGTGACCATGAATCAACCAATGAACGCTCGCGTTGTATTAAGAAAATCTCCAGCTATATAACAATGAAACACGTTTCCCTTAAACATGTTCCAGTTTCATTGTTCACACAAGTTGTAACTTTGTAACCGGTGGTTCTAAAATGTATTTATAAGTGATCTATAATGTATAATTATTTATAATAAATCTATAATTTATCCATTAAAACACACACTAAAACGCCCGAAAACGCTGATGAAAACGGAGACTTTCAAAAACAGTTTCAAAAGTGGAGACTTTTGAAAACGCATCGTTTGGAAAACGCTTCGTTTCCAGTGTGGACGGGGGAAAACGGAGACTTTTGAAAATGTTGACGTAAAAAGCGTCACATGCCTCTAGTATGGACAGGTGAAAACGGAGACTTTTGAAAACGGTGACATAAAAAGCGTCACATGCCATCAGTTCCACTCCAAATCGGAGCATCTATCACCTTTAATACATGCGTAATTCGTTTTCATCGTTTTCGAGCGTTTTAGTGTGGACAGGTTAAAACGACACAAAAACGCTAGTGTGAACGAAAATATTGCTTCGTTTTCGCCGAGATGAAAACGGAGACTTTTGAAAACGCATTAGTGTAGCCGGGGCCTTAGGATAAACATGTTTCGATCATCAGATTCACGCAATGCGCCGCCTGATGTAAACTCTTTTCATAGTCCACCATATTTCATCCTTGATCAGACTAAACCGTTATTTCGTTCTAATCACTTTGGAAACGAAAATCCTTGTAGCGTTTAGAGAGGAGATGCGCTAAAGTGTTTCGTCTGGCAAAGATCGAAAGTCCCTTGTGAGGTAGTTTCAATAATGCTCAGAATAAACATGTTTAGTGTAGTATTTATTGAATAAAAAATACTACATAATTATAATAAAATCTAATCGGGACGTTGATGAAACAAAGAAATTAGTCTAATATTCTACATTGTCTAAGTTATGACTTAGTTGCTGATCTTTAAAAGTGTATATGACAGTGATTTTTTTATTTGCTTGATCGAATCTACATGATGTTCTAATAAGAAAATGGAAAAAAATTTCGATATCGATTTTTCTTATCTGCGTTGTAGCCGTCTAAAAACGTGAAATTTCACTTCCGGTGTGTTACAAAACCGCGCAAGAAGAAAGACTGGAAATAGTCCGATGTGACGTCAATACAATAATGCCGGTGTCGAGGTTTCTTGGTTCCTCACATTTTTTGATGCGCCCTGAGGAAGAAACATGGTTCTATTAAGGTGTGTTGTCTATGATTGTAGCAACACGCACCAAAAAACGGAGGAACTGAGAAATCGCGACACTGGCATTCTTGTATTGAAAACAGCGGACTATTTCCAGTCTTTCTTCTTGCGCGGTTTTGTAACACACCGGAAGTGAAATTTCACGTTTTTAGACGGCCAAAACGCGGAGAAGGAAAATCGATATCGAAAATTTGTTTTCCATTTTCTTACCAGAACGTCATGTAGATTCGATCAAGCAAATAAAAAAATCACTGTCATATACACTTTAAAGGTAACATAAAACAAACACTGAAAAATCGCAAAAAAAAAAAATCGCGAAAACATCCACGTGCCGTTTTGCTTGTGAATTGCCTTTGTAAGAACAATACTTTATAATTACAACTCACGGCGGCCACATTGGTGTATAACTGCAATAGAATTTTAATGAATTTCTTTTGTTATGTACACCAACATGGCCGCCATGGCCTTTGTCATTTAAGTCCCACAGGACTGAAGGTCCCGTGAGCGAAAACCATCTATAGTAAAAACAAAGGATTTCAATCAACTATTTGAACGCCCCGTCGATTAAAAGCGGACAACCCGCTTCTAGAAAAATGTGAAAAGGTGCTGGACGCATGGAGTTGTCACCTGCCATACTTGGCTATACTTCAGGAGGAAGGGTTATAAAGGCCCGGTTACACAGGCGATTTTTTGTGCAATTTTTGTCGCACTTTTCGGTGCAATTTTTGTCGCGCGCAAGTTGCATCTTCGAATCGCGTGTGTGAACTAGCGGCGATTTCAGTGCGATTTGTCGCGTGATGTCGCAGAGGTTTTGAACATGTTCGAAACCTGAAGCAACTAGGCGGCGATTTTTGGGAAATCGCAGCAAATATCGCACCCGAATCGCACAGGAAATCGCCGCTAGTTTACATTTGCGACAAAAGTTGCATTGGAGAGCGCGACCAAAATCGCATCAAAAATCGCATGTGGAATAAATAAATATGTTGTTTTTATTAAAGATAGATTCAGCTATCGTGAACAAGTAGTTTCTCACAAAGACGACTTTCGTTATTAATAAAAATCAACGCCTTGGACGCCTCCTCCTCCTTAGTTGAATGCGGACACCTTTAAAAAATAGACACGTGGAATTTCAACGCCAAACTTTCCTGGCGTACCTGGGAACTACAGCTCTTAAGCTTAGCGTACCGACCACGCTAAATAAAGGATTGATTGATTGATTGATTGATTGATTGATCGAAACTCCAGGTCTACGAATTTTTATGAAGCAGCTTATACAATCAAATCTGTCGTAAGCCATGACCCAAAATTCAACGAAAGTGTTTGCTAATGACAGGTTTCATTTATCGCGATTTCACTGACTGAAAAATAAATTTGGTATAATGGAGGAGTGGTCGCTTTAAAGAGGCGTCGCAGAGGGAGTTTCGCCTTTAATAAACCCCGGCACAATTGTTAGTGAACATAAAGTCAACACTCTGGACACCTCATCAGTTGAAAGCGGACACCTATTTAGAGCGGGCACGTGGGGTTGGTATCTGCCACACTTCAGGTCTGAAAGTGACTCATCTCTCGGCCCTACGAAGGACACCTGCAGAAAACGCTGGTGCCTGACCCAGCACTAGAGTGAATTTCTGCTTTAGTAATTTATCCACTTGTATTTAATAATTATCGTGAAAAGTTTTTTGATCTGGTTCCACCCTTTTTCTCCTAGAGTCAACTGAACCCAGTCTTGTTATTCAATGTATAGCTCTAACCGTTTTCAGGCTCTGTGGATAAATTACCACAATATGACCGCTTCAGTTCAGCAGTACTTTCCTGTAATGCTGTTTATTATGCTGTACAAGGTGGTTCTAACTTTTGAGTCTGTAGATAAAATCCTAAGGTGTGACCATTCAAATGAAAGTTACTGAGCAGTACTTTCCTGTGGTGCTGTTGTGGTTCTAACTTTTGAGTCTGTGGATGAAATCCTTAAGGCCCAGTTCAAACGTCGAACTTCACATGTGCCGACCCTAATGCAAATGAGCAAAATCTATTGTTCTTGCTAATTTGCATTAGGTTCGGCACATGTGAAGTTCGACGTTTGAACTGGGCCTAAGTGTGACCATTCAAATGAAAGCTATTGAGCAGTACTTTCCTGTGGTACTGTTTGTCATGCTGTACAAGGTGGTTCTAACTTTTGAGTCTGTAGATAAAATCCTAAAGTGTGACCATTCAAACGAAAGCTACTGAGCAGTACTTTCCTGTGGTGCTGCTGTGGTTCTAACTTTTGAGTCTGTGGATGAAATCCTGAAGTGTGACCATTCAAATAAAGCTATTGAGCAGTACTTTCCTGTGGTGCTGTTTTTTATGCTGTACAAGGTGGTTCTAACTTTTTTAAAGTCTGTGAATGAAATCCTAAAGTGTGGCCATTCAAATGAAAGCTACTGGGCAGTACTTTCCTGTGGTACTGTTTATTATGCTGTACAAGGTGGTTCTAACTTTTGAGTCTGTGGATGAAATCCTAAAGTGTGACCATTCAAATGAAAGCTACTGAGCAGTAGTTTCCTGTGGTGCTGTTTATTATGCTGTACAAGGTGGTTCTAACTTTTGAGTCTGTGGATGAAATCCTGAAGTGCAAGTAACCATTCAACCTTGACCATCCAAATGAAAGCTCTTAAGCAATTCTTTCCTGTGGCGCAGTTTATTATTCTTTTCAAGGTGGTCTTCCTTTTAAATCTGAGGATGAAATCCTTCAGACTGTGGCCATTCATTTAAAAGCTTATCAGTCCACAATACGCCCCTGTGGTACTGTTTATTATAATCGTACAAGATGGTTCTAACTTTTGAATTTTACGATGAGATGCTTCCTATGACCAGCCGTTCAAAAGAAAGCTCTTGAGACTGAGTACTTTCATATGGTGCTTTTTGTTTCTTTCAGTATTTTACAAAATAAAAAATACGAGGTTTTCTCTCGTTTGATTTTGATCACTCTTGAGACTGGCAAAGATTTAATTTAATTGACTTAGGCCCGGTTCAGACGCCGAACCTTTCATGAGCCGAACTTAATTCGAATTTGGACCGACCCAAATTAACAAAAGTACGCCTGTTGATTCAGACGCCGAACTTAATTAGCCGAACTTAATTCAGTTTGAAGAGAAACAAATCAAAAGGTGAGCGATTTTCAGGCAAAGATGTCAGAACACGCACCAGTCGTTATAATAATTTATGCATTAGGTTCGGCTCATGAAAAGTTCGGCGTCTGAACCGGGCCGTTGTGTTTTTCATTGACATTTTTACTGTGATTTTGACACACGTCAAAGATTAGGACCATTTTGATACTAACACCTTTTTCATGTCCTTTGTCGTGCATCAAAGTTACAACCGTTGAACCCAGGTGGCCGTCAGTACCACCCGAGATGTCATGTCAAAGGTGAGGTCGATTTATCACCCCAGTTATCAATCATTGTGCGTCAAGATAAAGCGAATAAGCACGTATTCTTCCGAAGAAGACGGTCTTCAGCTTATGTCATCAAAATTCTAAAATCTAAACAGCTTATTCTATACGGCCCTTTTGTTATCAGGTTTGTTATCAGGTTCGCCAAGCCAAGTTTCATTCCATTACATTGGTTTTGAACTGAGCACTTTAAACTCCAAATACGAATCAAGTATTTTTCACTCTGTCGTTTGTTGAGGATCTGATCATTAGGTCTTTTGAATCTTTGAACTGAACAAAAACAATTATAAAGAAACATTAGCTGTATTTTTAAAATTAATTAAAAATGCAAATTCGACTGCCATGTTTGTACGCCAAAATCAGCAAAATGGCGGACGCATACATCGTGGATACAGGGTGGATTTTACTGGTATTTTTTATAGCTGGCGTGGCACAATTTCTGAACTTTTGAAATGTAATGTAAGTGAAATGTAATTTAAAAGGATCAGGAGAATAGACAGAATATGTTATCAGGATACATTCATCAGATGACTGACTGACTCATCCTTAAAAAACTATTTCACATTGCATTGAATGTCTCGTTCTAGTGAAGTCAGAATACCCGGTTTTTGTAGCAGGAAGCGACTGGGAGTATTACTACTCCCTCTTGGATAGGATGCTAGTCCATCGCAAGGTCACCCCCAGCATTTTGTCGCCGGTACTCATTTATACACCTGGGTGAAGAGAGACAACGTGGAGCAAGGTTTCTTGTCTGAGGAAACAAAACGACGGCAGAGAGCAGAGACTAGTCAGAAGTAAAACCAATCGTGACTTTCTTCGGCTTTCTTGCAGCCGTGTCCTCGCATTTGTCGCCGGCTTCGAGTTCTGTTTGCGTGGTTCGCTGGGTTGTCTTCGCCTGCTTCTGTTTTGGTTTTAGAGCGATTATATATCTGTATCATAAATATCCCACATGGGAGATTGATACGGTTATCAATTTAGATTATATAATAAGAGCGGTTTTCATTTGCGTGTCGTAAAACCAAAACCAAAGAAATTACTCTGACCAATCTGATCTGAATCTGACCAATACAATATAAACCAATCAGAACTCGAACCGAATACATGTAGCCGGCGCCAAGCGCGGGAAAACGCATGTGAGGCAAATCACGACTGGATTTGGTTTTACTTCTGATTGGTTAATAAAGTGGCGCGAGATTTTTTAGCCAATCACAAAGCGTAGCAATGCAAAACCAAAGCAACTGCGAAATTACTTTCGACACTCAATTGAAAAGCACTCTATCAAATGGGTGACATAAAATCAAAGCCAAATTGAAGTCGTTACTCTGGCTAATCACAGCGGCGGGAGACAATCCAATGAACAAATTAGAAATCATACATACAGCTGACGCAAAGCCCGGGAAACTGCGTGCGTGCAATAAAGCCACCATTTGCTTTCACTTCTGATTGGTTGAGAAAGTGACGCGAGAATTTTTAGCCAATAACAAAGCGTAGCAATTTAAAATCTAAGCAAACGCGAAAGTACTTTCGATACTCAATTGAAAACCGCTGTAATTTACGACAGTCATTTGAAAATCACTCACGCCAACAAGTATAGGACACAAAGATAGTTAGATGGCCCCAGGCTATGAAAGGTGGTATATTCATAGAACTAACTGAAGCATTAAAATATTATGCATGCTTGTGCCAGAGTAGCAACCTTCCACAAGTTACAATAATATGACAATCTAATGAAACCCGAGAGTGCATGGTGACCTAGCCGGGGGGGGGGGGGGGACGTCGCTTGGGGAGAAGGGAGGGCAGAGGCTAGGGTGGGCGATTTCTTTTTTTTTAGCGGCAAAGAGCTTATTTCAATACTCGGTCGGGTTTTCTAAAATCTTCATTGAACAAACTTGAAACGAAACACCGAAATGTCAGCACAATATACTGAATGAGGGAACTACTTATCGCAAAATGTTTTAAAAAGGAAGCCACGAAGGACAACCGGAAATTACGAAGGACAACCGGCGAGAGGTCGAAGAGACCCTTGGCACGAGATTGCCAGCAAAGCAGCATGGGAAGTTGATTTTGTTCTGTTTATGAACTTTGGGAATGACCAGACTGTTAACCACGTTATTTATGTCATTCTCATCATCAGTTCTTATGATTTACTAGTCAGTAGAAAGACACCTGAGGTGAGCTGTACGACCAGCTGAAGGATTTACTATGCGACAAAGTATATAACCAATGCCAACTATCCTATCCTCAGACACCAATTACAACAGACGCAGTCAATCCGAATGAACCAATCAGAACTCGTAGCAAACTTGATACATGTAGCCGCCGCCAAGCGCGGGAAAACACGACCAACTTCTGATTGGTTGAAAAAGTGGCGCGAAATATTTTAGCCAATCACAAAGCGTAGCAATGCAAAACCGAAATAATAGCGCAATTATCTTCGACACAATGAAAAACCGCTCTAAAACGAACGGCCATACTTCGTTTACTCCATCGTCATCTAGACATTTGTCTTGAAGGATTTTTCGTCCCCAACGAACCACAGTGAGTTTCTAACCTTGACACTGGGATAACAAACGCCGACGAAATTTCCATACACTCTACTCTCAAGCGAAACAATATAATCAGCTTTTTCGAGAAGACACGTACTTAAAACTAAGATAAGATACAGATCAACGCGCTATATATTCTAAATATAGAACACTTTTTGGTGTGGTTCACGGTACTTTGCATGTAAAACACGGTTTAGTTTATAATCTTATTTCATTTTGTCAACATGTCAGACGAGAAATACCGCAAGAAAAGTGATACAAGTGGTGTTTTGGTGAATTAAGCATCTTGGAAAATGTTTAAGTGTGGAAAGAAATTGCCTGTAAGAGAACGAGGCAGAATTAATTCGCGTGCAAGACCCGAAATGAGCCACCATATATAAACTAGAAGAGCACACTTGTTTTACCGTAACCTCTCCACAAAGATAAACGCATTAAAAAGCTTCGTCATTGTAAAGTTTGAATTGTTTAAAAACGGAATAGGATTGGCTGAAACACACGACACGTGACTAACACAAGAATATTCGACTTTACGGCACTTTGACGTCAAAAACAAGTTTCTTGTGATTTCGAAAGCCCGCACCGGAATCAATACACTTGTGGGTTTCCTGTGACGGCTCTCGACAATGTACTTGACAACATATCACTAATATCTACAAACATGTAATTAATTCAGGTTCACCAGTGATTGCTTCGATGAAAAATCTGTTCAGAAGACCTCAGTCATCTAAAAATTTCGGAATTAGATTAAGAACTATAGTTTTCTTTTGTTAAATATCGCTTCAAGCCTTTCGTTTTCGACGGGGCAAAAATACCGTTTTGGTGCCCCTCATTAAAATTTAACGCGCGAAGCCATGGCGAATAATCGGGCAACGGGCTCGAACGTGGCACCACTTTGCAGATAATTACATGCGGTGAATAATAATATTACTGTACATTGTTTGCAGAACACACGTCAAAGTTTAACAGTTTTACACCATAGCGACCCAAGGGCGTGTTTGTAAACGTGCCAAGTTTGACTCATTATCGCCGAGTATTGAGCATGGAAGCGAATCACATTCTTTTATAGTGCAGGTTAAAAGTTCTCAATGACCAGCTGCACGCCATTGTCGAGTATAATTACCGCCCCCGCCACGTGTGCACGGTACAACAACAAAACCGAGCCTTGCTGCGCACACTTCGGGTCGTACTTCGCGGTCCGCACCACGCGTTCCTTCGGCTCAAAAAATTTGTCTTGCCAATCAAAAACCACTTTTGTATAGTAAACGTTGGTTTTATTGACGTCAAACACTCTTAATCTGCTGTTATGCGATTCCAAACTGCTTGAAAAGGCGCAAGCGAAAGCTCCAAGCAGCATGAAAAACGAGGTGTTCACAGCAAAGAGATTCTAATGAAACCTTAACAAATCTTGCCTCGAGGCTAACAAAGCTTGGCTAAATGCAAGTCACTTGGTAGCTGTTGTTTGGGAGGCTTAAGACTCGCTCAACCGAGAAGAAGCCATTGTTGTGCGTTTTTGAGGGGTTGTCTTTCTTTATTCTCCCGGACCAATCACATCTAACACCGAACTGATTTATTTGTCCAACGTGTGTATTGTGCTCGGACAATAAGCTGATATTATTGCTGTGAATAAAAAAAGCCATGGAGATTCATGAAAGAGGCATTGTTATAGTCTAATAAACTTTATTTATATATTGCGATCTAGGAAGCTATCGGACTGCATTTTGGGGCTGATATGTACAAATTGTCTGTTGTACACGGATCACGGAGTGATATAATAACAGAAGTCACAGAACTCACTATTACCTTAGTTTCCTTTTAGAATCCATTAACGGAACACAGAGCTCGTTATTTACATGACATATATTCATACGCAGCGCAGGTATCTATCTCTCACTTTTTGAAAAGTACTCATATATATTTTATAAATCTGAATACATAATTAGTCTGATTGAAACTTCGGTATATTAAAGATAACTTAAATAAAAAACAACGCACTGTTTTTCGCAAAGAAATTACAAACATTGAGCCTCAATAACATGAACAGTTCCTGGTCGAATATTAGCCGATAAAACTTAGTCGCTAGACGTTGACATCCTCGATGCTTGTCAGTAGTTTTCCAAGCAACAAGCTTTGATATGGAACACCATGTGTAAAACACGTGTTACGTTTTTTCGCGCTTCCACGAAGTTCCAACGAGACAAAATCTGCCGTTACATTTGGCAATACTACAAAATCGCGATACTGTCAACCGCAGATAAACTCAGACAACGTGACAACAAGGAAATTTACACAAACTGCGCGAAACGGACCGAACAACAGAACTGCCCATCCTTCATCAGTCGCTCTCCGTACCGCAACGGGATTAATTTAATTTACAAACTCGCTGAAACTTTGTACAACGGTATATGTTACAATCGTAAGTTGTATAGTGAAGGAATGTTTGTTCTCCATCTTTGTGGGTATGTCTTTTGACATTGTTCATCATTGTAGATTTTGTTCTTTATTGTTTGTGAAGAGAGCGCGTTATATCAAGGGTCCGTTTGATTCTGTTTGTGTGTGTACCTCTTACACTTGCAAGACCGTGTAACTCGAACACGGTATTTATGTTTCGTCCCGTCGTTGCAGAAAACGGTCACCTTACGGCTTCGCACATCGTCTGCGACACAGCGCCACTCTCTCTTACGACGACTGATAATTTTGGAAAACTCCGGAAACCAAGGTAGTTCATCCATTGGCAAGCATTGTCCGTCGCAGATAGTGTCTCGGATTGGTCTTCTACTTGTACAAAAGCCGTTCGACACGTATCTGCGAACCCGGATTCCTTGACATCCGAGATTGAGAATACCTGCGAATGAACAATACAAAAAACTGATAAATAAACGCCGTGGCGTCGCAGTTTTTCTAACTCATGGCACAAGACACGCGCCAGTACGCGACTGAATGAAAACTCTCCAAGAAATCGTTTCAATGGATAAACAGCGTGGAACACATGCGACCAACACGTAAACGAACGTTCTTAATTTAGTGTCAATATCTCGGAATATTACCTGATGTTTGCCGTGGCTGTTCTAATTCCAAGGTTCTTTCTTCAGGTACCGTTGTGGGCTTAGTTGTTGTGTAGTTAGCAGTTGCACGCGGGGTCGATTCCGTTGATACTTCGTTTTCATGCGCGTTTTGGCGGGCAACACTTCTTTCCCAACACATGCAAACAAGGGCAACCAAGATAAAATTCCGATGCCAACACCTTGTAAATAATCTCATTGTGCGTCCGGGAAATTTTTGCGGAGGAAAACGCCGCGGCGAGGAAGTTTTAGGTTTCGAAACAAATCTTTCCGTGTGCAGTGGTTGGCTGTTCAACTGGGAGGCGAGTTACAAATGTCAATAACACGAGATCTGGCGCCACTTGACACGGGATTTGCATGGGCAGCCAATCGTAAAGCCGTTTTCCATAATTGCGCGTTCCCGCGAATGGAACACAAATGCGCTGCTCGAAAGCCAAAATGAAACGCTGCCGTAACAAAGAATTGTATAGCGTTAAGGAAATTTAAACAAAGCAAAACACTTTCTACCGGTTCTTTTTTAATTAGTGATTAAAAGCAACGCAAGAACAGAACGGGCGATTTGTTTATGTTTCACACGTTCCCCCATTGGCTTTATGTAAATTGTGCACGAACAAGGCAAGCATTACCTCCAGTGTGCTCCAGTGCTCGTTTCCGGTGTCAATTTTATTGCGCGCATGCTATTAGCAAACAATAGCGAATAAACACCATAATTTTCACGTTATTTTGGAGGGATTAGTTAAGGATTTAATAAGAGGAAGAAAAACGATTCTCGCATGGGTAGTAAATAAAGTTGGCGAAGGTTCCAGAAGGCGCTGCCACTGAATAAATTTTTGTAAACGTTTTTTTTCTGTAGTTAGGTTTAGACGTGAACTCAACATGTTGTCTAACAAACTGCTGTGAGAGGTTCAACCCAGTAAAACCCTTTTGTAAACTTCTTTTTAAAAGTTTTGTTACTTGTTCCAAAGTCTCGATTTCGTAGTTTAATTCAGCTTCTTAAAATAGAACTAACTTCTCTGACCTGTCATGGCTACAACATTACTGCAAGGTAACAAAGCCTGCAGGTCAAGGCAAATATATTTACCGTTTGAGAAACGTTATCAAAACAGGGCCCCATTAAGCTACGATCAAGACTAATTTTTCTATGCGCTCATGTTTGCTTTACGACTCATTGAAATGCCGAATGGTTTACCAAAACAAAAGGAAAACAGAACAGGCAGTTTGATATTAATAAAACAAAAAAAAAAACTGTTCATCTCTCTTTTTTTCGAAAGAAATTATGGCATCGTCCAATTTTTACTTTTTCTGAACTTTTGAATTTATTTTCCTCTTAATTTTCCAATATTTGCAGTTTCACCGTGGGTTCTGAACTACGGCTATATTACTGTGTTTTGACCGGAAATGCGAACACCAATCAACGCGTTTTACTACAAGAACTCGAGTGTTTACTTCTAAACCAGAAGTGGAACCTTTTAAGAAATAAACTTCTTGTCACGGTAGATTAAAAACAAGCAAGAAAGTACAATTCTTGCCTTGGTTTTGCACGAAAGTAAAGGCATTGCCACTTCAGTTTTAAAATGTCTGAAGCAAAACATTTGTAATTATTTATTATGGTACATCTAATTTAGAGTGCAAATACGCATGAATGCAAGTATAAAGTCCGGTATTACACTCTTTTGGTCGCGCATTAAGAATAAAAATAAAAGCCAAGATTTAGGCACAGATAAGAATGGGGTAATCAATGTAATATTTCGGCGTATTACCGGTACTGTTTACGCTCAGCGTAAACGCATCACTGACGTCACCAAAGTGATGTCATCGGCTTTAACAAATAAAACTGCTTTTTATGTGACGTCATTAATTCTGCTGATCATACAGAACTGTGTATAGTTCTTTGTATCGGCGACAATGATCGTCATGGACGAAAAAAGCGAGAGAGGATGCAAATTGGCGGTCACATTTAATATCGATAAGAGATAAGACACACAAGAGAACGCGTTGAAGCGAAAGCGATCGTTTGACTCAAATTCTGATGAAAATTTGTGCAGATTCAAACTCTGCTTGAGCGCATGGGGAGGTGGAGATCAAACGAGATGGAGAATTCAAACGTTCGTTATTTTCAATTTGAAAGCAGATTTTTAACTCTGTGAAACTGTACGGGAGTTGACAAAAGCGCACGAGAAGTGGCGGTCAAAGGTAAAGCCAGCGAGACATTAGGCGATTTTATATGCCGATCGCGAGCGAAAATCACAAGCAAATTTCGTCTCTGCCTGTTGCAGACACACTTGGAAGATTTTTCTGGTGATTCACGTTCGTTTCTAGGCCTTTCTCTACATTCAAAATGGCAGCTTTTATATAAAATCGCGCAATCTGATTGGTTGAATTATTTGTCGATTCACCGCGACGAGCGTATAAAAGCTGGAACGGGCACACTCGACGAATCGCCGATATCCGACATGCCAGATATCGACGATTTCAAAATTGCCGTCGCATTACCGGGTACACCTGGGAATTTTCGCCAATCGCCGCGATCGGCTGTGTCGCTGGCTTAATAAGAAGAGCGAAATTTTTAAATCCTGTCGATTCTGATGGAAATTCAAGCAGATCCAACCTCGATAAGAGAACTCAGGATTCTCATGAGATCACATGACAGTTGGCGAGTTTTGAACTATCGCCAACTCTCGTTTTCCTTTAAAATGCACATAACTGGCTAAAAAAAAAGCACGAAATACATATGGCCAACATTTACTTCTTCAAGAATCCTAGAAATTAACAAATTCACGAGAACGCGCTCCTCGTGCGTAAAAACTAGCAAAAATACATAAATATTACAAGCAGACACCGCAATAAAGGACTTAGTATTCCATCTGGTGTAACCTCAACCAATAAATCCATAAAGAAATCCACGGATGAGTCCTCCGCGCCTCAAAGGTCCACAACATGGCGTTTATCCAATCAAAATAATTAAACCAGTTTCTTGTTTTGACAAGTTGAAACTTCACTTCGCAATAATCATATGCGCGGTATGTCTGTTCAGCCGCCCCCAGTATAAAAGAAGTAAATAATATTTTTTTAGCGCGTGGTTCGTTCAATTTGACGAGGCAGTTACTGATTTGAAATCTCGGTCCTTCCCGCAAGCAGTGTGGACAGCGGCTGGCTGCTGTTCTTACGCCAAATACGCGTAAGTATCTTTCTCTCCTTCCACTCTCTCAAGGTATTCTTTTTCGATTAAGATATCAATACATTTCTGAAAAATGAGCAAAAACAACGAATAAATATCACCATATTAGATACCTTGTTAGACTACGAGTAGTCTCTTATTTTCCCTCAGGGACAAAAGAGCAAGCGAAACGCGAGCGCGCGAGAAAATCATCCCACGCGAGAAAGGCGAGACGCGGCGGGGAGAGAAAAAGGTCAACGCATAATAGACTGTTCACAGTCCCCTATTTCCCGTATGTTCGTCGAGTTCGATCCTTCAGTTAGCCGCCATCTTGAGGAAGCGGGAAGCGTCTCTATTTTTTTCGCTCCCCCACCCCTCACGCTGTAACCCCCAACGCCCGTCCCCGCGGGATTTTTGCACTCTCCCCAGCTTTCACTCGCCATGAAAAACAAAAATGGCGGCTGACTTGAACTTGCGATCACTCTCGACTGATCACTCGGAAAAACAGGGGACTGTGAACAGTCTAACGCAAAAGATCAAAAGCTTGGGCTTTGTCTGTAGTCCGTCCTTTCTCTCTCTCGCCGTCGCGTATCGCCTTTCTCGCGTGGGATAATTTTCACGCGCGCTCGCGTTTCGCTCGCTCTACAATGAGGGACTACTCGTAATCAAAAACCTTGTCATTAATTTTAGACATCGGGAATCAAAACTGTCTGAACAGACCTTATTCATAATCATGCTAATCAGCGTATCTAGCCTCATTTTAGTGCAAACAATTCTTTTGAATTTTGCACATGCTAACGAGGCTAGGTAGGCTGATTAGCATGAATATAAAAGAAAAATAAATCGGACGCCATTTATGAATAACGTCTGTACGTTTGAAAATTTATCGCAACACCTAGTTCTAGATAAACTGTCTGGGCCGGTTATTTAAACGAAGTAGACGGTGTTTAACAAAATCACGGTCTAAACCAATTTCAGTCTGGCCAACCCTAATATTTAAACGGTGTTTGCTGCAAACAGTGTCAGGAAGACATATCACATATACCGTACATATACTGACCAGCCCAGTATTAGAGAAATCTACTTGGGTGTAATTGATTCTAAGTTCTCAGTTTTAGAAAAACGCCGGATTTGTCTACTAAAAATGACCCAAACAGACGTGGAGTACCATTAATTGTCTTAAACCACGGTCTGAGTTAGACTTCGTTTAAATTAAATTTGGAATGTTGGTTTTTGAGGAGAAGGGAAAACCGGGGTACCACGTATGACACCGGGCCGGGAATCGAACCTGGGCCACATTGCTGGAAGGCGATTGCTCTCACTACTGCGCCACCCCTGCTACCCCCGGCTCTCTGCCGGTGTTGTGTTTACAAGGGAGGTGCAAACTACACTATGAAAGAAAACATTAATTTTATTTTTTCTGATGACGATTTGCTAGTATGTTTAGGTGTTATAGGATGCGCGAATAAAAAAGAGGAAATTTTCAGTTAAGTACACGAGGGAGAAACAAACAAACTTAACAAACGACAAAACACAGTCGGTTGCACAAAAAATGTTTTTGCTGCGAAGCACTCAAGTAAAATGATGAATGATATAATTTACATGTCACGAGTGCTGCGAACTGTATAAAGAAACGCGTTTGTCTCTGGTAACACAAACACTGATGAAGGGGTTATCCCCGAAACATCTGACTGTTTTTATACAGTTTTCAGCATCTGTGACGAAATACAGTTGATGACCATGATCGCCTATACGGAAGATGGTCACTTAACAAATATTTTACATGCAGTCAGTGGTATATTTCGCTTAGCTTATTTCCACGTTATATCGCCAAATGCCACCAAATATACAACTTCGTTGGATCAGTAACAAGTTTCAATAGAGCAAAACAGAAGCAGTAGTTTGGAGATAAAGTGCAGGATTACAAGGATTGAAGTGGATTACAGTTCATTAAATTTGATTTACTGACAGGAGGTCAAGAAATCAAACTTGCCATTCTTATGAAATGTTGACTTTTCTTGCCGTTTTGTCTGTTTAGTTCATTTTTCTTTGCTTCTTTCACTTCTGGCGATTAGGGCGATGCATTTTGTCACGATACGATACATATCTCGATACAAGTCCACGATACGATACGATACGATACGATACACGATACGATACATCATTACATACATTTTTCCACCAACACGGTATATACTTCATTGTAACACACCATATAGGGATCCTATCATATAGGGATCCTAAAAACTCATTTTAAAATGGTTAGCTTTTATTTACTGTTATGGATAGTGATATCCATAACAGTAAATAAAAGCTAACTATTTTAAAATGAGTTTTTAGCCCTAAGTAAGTGCCGGATTCTTTGATGTGCATAAATTTAAACCACCATGAAGTATATACCACCAACACGGGAAGACATTTTGCGACGAACCGCATGTTTTTCCCGTGGGCGTGAAAAACTGTGTCAGCTGACAACTAATTATGAAAAATGTGTGTCGGAGGCATGCGAAGCTATACGAAGCAAGGATGGAACTTTCTTGTCCCTTTGTTTAATTAATAGCTATAAAAAGGCTTGGACTTGGGTAAGGAGTCATTTAAGACAGTAATTTCTGAATGCCGACGAAGAATCATAATATCATAATATCGCGATATGTTGTTCAAATATCGATATTTGTAACGTGACAATAAGTATCGCGGTGCACCGGTGTATCGTTGCAGCACTACTGGCGATGGTTTCTTCTAATTTCAAGATAATAAAGAAAGCTGAAACCAAGCTCCTGGCCCGCATAATCAAGAAAATACCATATTTCAGCCGGGACTCTGTCCCTTATACAAGCCTTCTTTTTCTCCCCATTTATCACTAAGGAGCCACAAGCTCACGCCACTTTAAGGAAAAGAAACACAATGGGTATTTGGTACCTTAATAACAGGAACTCTAGGTTTGAATCTGCTCGACAGCTGTGACAGCACCTCCGCCAGCAGAGGTTGGTGTTTTAACATCTTCCTCATTTTCATGATCCGTACTATCGCTGCCTGTAAAAAAAAAACAACAAATAAAACAAGTTTCTCTTTGCGGTGAACTCTATCCAGTCGGACACCTTCAGGACCAGCTCAAGCTGTCCGCCTTAGAGGTGTTCACCTTACAGTCGAGAAAGTGAAATTCGGACAGAACCAGCCAATAACTTATGTCCGTCTTAGAGAGGTGTCCATCATTTAGAGAGTTTAGTTACCAAGTGAAATTCGGCCAGAACCAGCGAAAAATTGATGTCCGTCTTAGAGAGGGGTCCGCTTTATAGAGAGTTAAGTTACAGACGAACAAGTGAAATTCGGCCAGAACCAGCCAATAATTGATGTCCGCCTTAGAGAGGTGTCCGCCTTATAGAGAGTTTAGTAACATACGCACAAGTGAAGTTCGGCCAGCACCAGCCAATAATCGATGTCCGTCTTAGAGAGGTGTCCGCCTTATGAGAGTTTACTGTACTCAAAATGACACCTTCCCCGATAGATTGAAGTAAGGTAAGAGCAAATGTAATTTTGACGATTTGTTTGGGCACTGCGCTCACAAATACATGTACCACTAACGGCGAATACTATAAGAAAACCTTTGGCCGGCACGACTCTCTCAAATTGTTACCTGTATAAGGAGTTTTCTGTCCTCTTCGATGTATTTGTGTGTTTGTTCTTGCTCTTGTCTCTGTTCTGTTTTCATCGGCACATTGATATTAACTCTGAGTTTCTTACTGTAAAATAAATGTATTCAGTCCACAAGGTCAGGAAAAGAACAAATGGCCGGGTTACACGACAATAACACGTATATGTTGTGGTTCAATTTTATCCTTGGATCAAATTTTATTTTCCTTTGTTTTAAACTCATTATCATACATTACCATAGCCAAAAACAAAGGAAAGTAAAATTTGAACCAAGGATAAAATTGAACCACAACATATACACCTAACGCAACTTAACATTAAGTGGGATTTTCTGGCACCCTTTTCCGTGTTCCGAAGGATTTTCTTGCGCGCTCTCTTTGTGTTTCATATACTCGTAAATCCGCGCAAGAAAATCCTCCGGAACACGGGTAATCTTGAAAGGAAGTTCATGGCTTGTTTTTCGTTTTACCGGGAATAGCTAATTGTTAATGATTTGCACCAAATTAAAAAGGTAGTGATACTATAGTATGGAAGAACAGTGGCACAGTGATAGTAGCATAGTATCTAACTATGTCTCGTTAGAATCACAGGTGTTCAGTTCTCCAACCCTAGCCTGCAAATACCGCCGCCTCCCATCGCTCCTGACCGCTGGGGGCGGCTGTATTGACGGGCTACTCCAATCCAGGCCGTTCATTATTTAGGTCGTCACACAACGCTTAGGACGGAGCACTGCGTGACCACTCAAATAAAGGTGCATACAAGATCAGATAGTGTCCTGGCCTAACGAAATATCCAACATGAGAAGCCTTCAGAAGTCACTAGGCACTGGTACCGTTCATTATTTAGGTCGTCACACAACGCTTCGGACGGAGCACTGCGTGACCACTCAAATAAAGGTGCATACAAGATCAGATAGTGTCCTGACCTAACGAAATATCCAACATGAGAAGCCTTCAGAAGTCACTAGGCATTGGTACCAATGGGTAAAGTGTGTCTGCTTATAGGGGAATCTTTGCTTACGTCATTGTTCACATTTTGCTTCATTAACGAATCTGCATAGAGAAGGCATCATGCTAAATACGAATTGACTTCAAAAGTTGAAAGAGCTTGTTAAACTTGGTAATCTATGCAATTTTCAGCTTTTTTCAAGCAATATTTAAGGAAATATCTGCTATCAAAAACTGCAAAATTGTTGGATGGCAAAAGCGCTAATGAGCCATACATTTTTTTGTAAAATTTTGAGTTTTTAATACAGCATTGCATGAAGTGTATCTAGTATATCGGAGAAAGCTAATTGTGTTATGCCCTTTCAATATTCAGAGTTGATTTTTTTGTAGGTAGGTTAGAGAACGAGGCGCATATGCTAATGAGGCAAAAATGGTAAACAAAGATTACCCAATAGAGGGTTCAAAAGTATTGAGACCTCCAGTATGAAATAACAGAGCAGTTTTCATTTGAGTGTCGTAAAACCAAAACCAAAGTAATTACTCTGGCCAATCACAGCAGCCGTAAACAATCCAATGAACCAATCAGAACTCGAAGCAAATACATGTAGCCGGCGCCAAGCGCGGAAAAACGGGCGCGAGCAAGTCGCGATTGGTTTTGGTTTTACTTCTGATTGGTTGAGAGAGTGGCGCGAGATTTTTTAGCCAATCACAAAGCGTAGCAATCGACACTCAATTGGAAACCGCTCCAGTGCCGTTACTAAAAACATGTATATCCACTTACTTTTTGTATCCGAAGTAAAGACTAACTGATGAGTGACGATCTAAGTTGGATCCATCTTCAGATGTCTCGCACACCTGACAGAAATACAGCACAGTCAGTCGCTATTCCTCTTCCAAAATTATAGCCATCCTTGTTTCTTATTTTTATCATCTCTTAGATATTTTTTTTATCTTAGTAAGCTGTTTAATTATTTTTATGTTTCCATGGTTTTGCAGAAGCTTAAATTTTGTGGTTTGAAAAATGTGTTCCTTTTAATCTTGGCAAGTCGAAACCACTTCCTTCGTGATACATTTTAACATCTATTAATCTGCAATTCATTCAATGTAGCTTTTAATAGATACCGTGCAACAGTCAAATAGCTTATACTGCTTAACCTATAGAAAATCCATTTACTTACAAGAAGTTTGGACTTCAACAGTATTCCAAGGACTTGAGAAAGAATATCCTGCAAACAAGATAGTGAAAATAAGTCACTCAAGTTTGAAATCGGCAGTGAAAGCCGTGCAGTCGGTCATCAAACACTGTCCAACCAAAATCCTAAAATGCCCGACAAATGTTTCTTGTTTCTTGTTAACCCATCGCACTTAATGCAAAAAACATTAAAATAACAATTTATGCTGTTTGTAACTTTTTTTTTTTGCTGTAAAAGGCTCTATAAATTCCAGAAAATTCAGAAAGGCCGTGTGATTTGAAATGGCCCTATAATGCATCGCAACCCGCAAAACTCCTACAGCACGTCATGTATGCTTATGGAAGTGTTTCAGGGAAAATCCAGCCTGGCGGATGTACAACTAATTTTGTAATCTGTCTGATCAAAATGGACGTTTGAAAGGACACGTGTCCTTCTAAGTAAGACAAATTATTCCCAGCACTGGGGTCATTTTCAAAGTGTTGGCAACAGTGCTCCTTAGCACCCGTTAACACATGCGATTTTTGAAGCGATTTTCGTCGCGCTCTCCAAAGCAACTTTTGTCGCAAGTGTAAACTAGCGGCGATTTCCTGTGTGATTCGGGCGCGAAATTTGCTTTGAATTGCTGCGATTTCCCCAAAATCCCCGCCAAGTTGCATGTTCGAAACCTCTGCGTGCGACATCGCGCGACAAATCGCACCCAAATCGCCGCCCGTCGTTTCGAATGCGATTTGAAGATGCAACTTGCGCGCGACAAAAATTGCATCGACAAGTGCGACAAAAAAAGCACAAAAAAATCGCCTGTGTAAACGGGCCTTTACAAATGGCAAAAGCAGAACAAAACAACACATAAGCGCATAAGAACACAAGTAAAAGACAAGTAAAAGACACGTAAAAGACAAGTAAAAGACAAGTAAAAAGTAAAAGACACGCACCATTTTTAGTTGCGTCTGCTCCTGAACCTGCTCCAGGGTGAGACTGTCTGAGTTATTGAACATGAGAAGTACACCCATCTGATAAGTGGATGCCTACAACACAAAACATGGTCTTCAACTATGAAAAATATAACAATGGGAACAGCCTTCTATAAACCAACAGTTGCACCATGTAAATTTAAAATTTTCTTTATAGTTACACGTTGTCACGTGTTCATTAATTATTTTGTTAAATTTTTTTGTCATAAGCATTTTTATGCACTTATTATAAATTCAACTTTGAACTTGACGATTTTAGAAGACAGAAGAGCTGTCGAAACGTCTTTAAAAATCAAGACTGTTGTCGTTTTTCTTAAACTTATAACAACGGATATGGACGAAAGAACGGTTGCTAAAGGCCCTGTCACACTATCGCGTATGAGAGAAACGTATGAGTTGCGTATGAAAATTCATAAAATAATTTTCATACGCACAAATTGGCCAGCGTACTTGACCTGTGAGTAACGTATCTCTAGCGTAACTCTCGCGTATTCAGCGTATGCCTAGCGTATGCTTAGCGTATAAACCATACGTCCGAACACACACAGAATTTTTAAGCATGCTTAAAAAAATTTTCTGCCTCGAGGTATGCCAGCGTTTGCCACCGTATGCGACCGTGCTTGAAACATATACAACCTATGCCTAACGTACCCCTAGCGTACGTCAACGTATACCAGCGTACGAGTGATATTTTTCATACGCTGGCATACGCCAGTACGATATGCAATAGTGTGACAGGGCCATAAACAATTTTGCAATTTGCAATTTCCGCAAAATCTTGACTGGGATTGGCCAAAGGAAATTCTAAATACAGTTCAATTCCGCTAAATAGGCAAAGGAGAATTGGAAGAGGATGGACAATGTAGTTTTCGATCCATACTTTCCCAGGACTAAATAAACATTTTCCGCACATTTTTTTGAAAAAACTAGCTGGCAGATTTCCTTAATAAATAATTGAACTCTGTGAAAATGAAGGACTTGATCATCTCAGGAATCATCCTACGAAAAGCTTAGCAATATATGTTGCAAGCAGGTGAGAAGGACGAATTGTATAATCTCCACCCACTTGCAACTGTTCTGTGGTAGTAGCCAACTCGAAAGCTTGGCTCCTTTGGCTACTACACACTCTTCTTTTGTTATGTTTAATTCAATGTATAGTTAGCTCTGTTCTTACTTCTTTTTTATTTCCTTAATGTTGGTATATTGTAATTGAATAAGTGTAAATAAAATGAACTTGAACTTGAACTTATCTGCTTCGTATGCAAGTATTTTCTCACCTGAAGAGTGTAGCGATTCTTGAAGCAATTAGTTACCAGTTCACCCTGCAGTTACAAAACAACACAAGTTTATTAGGACATTCCGTTAGAGCTATATATCCGGCTGATAGTACCCATTTAAGCCAACGATTTGCTGATCTCAAAACTGAAACGCTGTTATGATACAAGACCACAATCACCAGGTTAATTCTTTTTTTCGACATGAGCATACATGTAGTCTCCAATCCCTTAACCCACCCCCCTCCCCTCCCCCCCACCGCCGTAAAATCTTCCACTTTAAACAGGAAAATTGGCAATGATTTACATGTATACACATGTATATTGTCCAATTTTCAGGGAAAACTGTAAACTTTCAAACTATGTTATAGTTGTGTGGCTGTTGTTAATATTTAGAATTATTGACTTGTTCCCAATGCATTCTCAAGCAGTTCTAGCTCCTTAGGCCTGGTTGCCCTCGTTATGACAACCTCCTAAGGCCTTTGTTTTGCAGTGGAAGGGGTAGGGGGAAGAAATTGTTTGCAAACATTACATGGACGAGCTACAGTTGAGTATGTTTGGAGCAAAATAGTCCGCTCTGGAGGGTGATGTCAAAGAGCATAATACTTCATTTTAGGAGCATAATGTGTCAACCCCCTCAGCTACACTTGATCACCAGGGAGGAGAAAGCTAATGTTTACCTTGGACATGTGGTACAGCCAGTGAAGTTTCCGACCACTGTGTTGGCTGCTGTAAAATGTTGTGAAACGTTGATGGCTTCTTTCCATCTAAATCACAAAAAAAAAAACAAAAAACAAAATTTGTTTTCAAGTAATTACTCTGACCAATCACAGCAGTCGTAAACAATCCAATGAACCAATCAGAGCTCGAAGCAATTACATGTCGGCGGCACCAAGCGCGGGAAAACGCGTGCGAGCAAGTCACGATTGGTTTTGGTTTTACTTCTGATTGGTTGAGAAAGTGGCGCGAGATTTTTTAGCCAATCACAAAGCGTAGCAACGCAAAACCAAAGCAATTGCGTAATTACTTTCGACACTCAATTGAAAACTGCTCTATAGTACATGAATATATAAGATAAAAGAAAATATGTTGCAATGCAGGAAATATATTTTTATGAATCGTATCGATCGATCGTATGGAAATGTGTTAACATAAAATATGTAAAAACTGTTATGTACGAAAAAGAATAATGCATGTAGAATTATGTACTTTTTATATGAAAGTTTCGACAGTCAAAAAGGTCCACAATTTTTACCTCTGCTGGTAGAGAGAATGGCGCTGACTGCTGAAAAGGCCACGATCCTGAACTTAAAACCTGGATTGAAAAGTCCACTGAAGACAAACACAACAGAAACAAAATCACACAAGAGAAAACAAAATGATTGACATCGGACAGTGACAACTTTTTCAAGACCAGCTAAAGATGTTTAGCAACTCACAATCTAATGGTTCTGTGTTGACTAGATGGTTCTTGAATTTGTCATTCAGATCTTTGCTAACACCTATGTCTTGAAACATTCTTTGAAGTTTGGATGTGTATTCAAAACCACACGCTTGCTGTTAAAGAAAAAAAACAGAAAAACAAGTTTAATTAAGAGCACTTCATTGGAGTCATGCGAAGAAAAAGCTGGTAGCCTTTTCCAAGTACAGTTGAACATCTCTAATACGGACACCGAAGGGACAGAGCAAAGTGTCCGTATTAGAGAGGTGTCCGTATTATGGAGGTCTCCACGATGACGTCACTTTTAAGACTCCTGACAGTTTTTGTTCAGTAACTAAAAACAGGCCCACACTCGTCTTTTAACTGCATCTAAATTGATGAATATATAGCATTGAGACACAGTCTATCAGTAGTGTACTACATTGTAAAATTCTCAGCTACATAAGGTATACGAATCACTGTTTTAAAACGAAACCAACTACAACGCAATGCTGCATGTGAAAAAGTAATATAAAGTACAGTTCTGAAAACATCTTTCAATATATGTTTGTAACCACAAACAGAAAATTGTGTTACTTACTCAAACTATCATCCCCTGATCACCGGAGTGTCCGTAATAAAGAGGCTAAGTTTATATGAATTTGCTCTCTGGGGCTGAGATTTAGTGTCCGTTGTCCGTATTAGAGAGGGTCCGTATTATAGAGCTCTTTTTTAAAGAAAATATGTGAGAATTTTGTCGGGACATAGGAAACTGTCCGTAATAGAGAGGTGTCCGTAAGGAGAGGTTCGACTGTACCATAAAATCCCAGTTATAAGCCCTCCCGCTAATAACCCCCCCTCCGGTTATAGGCCCATCAGTTTGCAGCAGTTTGGTAACAAAACAATGTTCCGGTTGTACCCTCTCCTATATATAAGCACACCACAGTTCCTTAACAGGAATTCTTAACAAAAATTTGCACCACATTAACTAAAACAACGCTTATTTATCACAATATTGTTTGCTTGCCAGCCAAAAAACCCTTATGAAGTTGTATAAGCCCGGGCTTATAACCGGGATTTTACGGTATTCAGATAGTGGGGCGTTTAAAGTGCCTATCACCTTTTGAAAGTTATTTTCAGAATCAACTCTATGTACATTGAATAGTTGAATGGTAAAATATTTCTTGTTTTGCAGGGCTGGAAATAACGGCCAGTCAACGGACAATGTCCGGCCTGATTGGGGCTTTGACCGGTCAAACGTTCGTCTTGCCGGTCATGTTGACCGGTCACATTCATAGTGATCCTTTTAAAACTTAAGAAAATCAAATACAATAAAATAGCTGTTGTTTACTATGCACTTTAATAAATATCGCAAAGTTGTAATCCTAGAGTTATCATAAAGTTACCCGTAAAGCTACCGTAAAATTATCGCAAAGCGGCAACTGTAACGTTAGATTTACCGTAACGTCCCCGTAAAACTACCGTAAAGTTATAGCAAAGGTACCGTAACGTTATTGTAAAGTTCCCGTTAAACTACCGTATAGTTATGAAAGCTACTGTAAAGTTATCGTAAACGGTTACGGTTACTGTAACGTTATCGTAAAGTTCCCGTAAAACTACCGTAGTAGATACGAAAGCTACCGTTAAGATATCGTAAACGGTTACCGCAGCATTATCGTTAAGTCCCCGTAAAACTACCGTGTAGTTATCGCAAAGCTACCATGCCGTTATCGTAAAGAAGTTTCCGTAACGTTGTATCGTAAAGTTGCCGTAAACTACCGTAAAGTTATCGCAAAGCCATCGTAACGTTATCGTAAAGTTGCCGTAACGTTATCGTAAAGAGCTGGTAAAACTACCGTAAACAGCTATAACAAAGCTACCACAAACGTTTACCACTGAGTTAGCCATTGGTTGTGTGTGTGGGGGTGGGGGGGGGGGGGATCATATTTTGTATATGTGGAAAATTAAATTCGTTATATTTACAGTATATTTGACCGGCCAGAAATTACGTATGACCGAGCTAAAATTCATTTGGCCGGTCATCTTGACCGGTGGACGTCCCAAAATTATTTCCAGCCCTGTTTTGAACGTCGCGTTTGTGAGTTATAGAGATTTGAATTTACAAAATGCTAATTAGATGACGTCAACCCGGGAACCATTTATTATACAACTACTTGTTTTCACCTCCAAGTAATATTTTTTACGAATCAACTGACTAGCCACAGTTTATTTTTAGTATTTTTCAAATTAATTATCCTCAAGCTGTAAACTGCACATTGTAAATTGGCGTAGAAATAATGGAAAATTCCTGGGTTGACGTCATCTAATTAGCATTTTGTAAATTCAAAATCGCTGTAACTCACAAATGCAACGTTCAAAACAAGAAATATTTTACCATTCTCTCTATGTACATAGAGTTGATTCTGAAAATAACTTTCTAGGGGTGATAGGCACTTAAAAGATAGGCCGTGTGCAATGGAAAATATTGTGTGTGCTGACTGAAGGGATAGGTGCCTCTCCCCAGTTTTCTTGCTATTTTCTCCGCTCACAATTTTCCCGTTGCTTTGCTACCCACTATCTGAGTATCTGGAACAGACTAAAAGCGGGTAACAAAGTGCAGGGGCCTAGAGTTGACATTATTGTAAAACCAAGTTTTGGTTATTACAAGATAATGATGGAGTAAAATACAATATTTCTGCTAAATTATTTCTGTCATAATCATGCAATGATAATATTTGAAAAGAATTATCATCTTTACATGATTGTGACCCGGAAGTAGGGTCGAAATAATTATTGTATTTTACTAGACACAATAATCTTGTGATAAACCACTGGTTTTACAATCATATTGATTTTCCGTCTCACTTTCTTTCTTTCTTTTATAAAGTGCACAAATGTAGCTTGAAAAAAACAACAAACAAAAACAAAACAACAGATATTTGAACCATAGGGCATGTACCTTAAGTTTGGAGATCATGCTAGCTTCTGCATCATCTGATGCTGAGTTGTGTTGAACCAGTCTCTTAGCCAACATCTTGGAATAAAATTTCTGAAAGACATCCTTGTCTTCAATGTACTTGAACACAACCATCTGTAGAAATAAAAGATGTGTTTAAAAAGAAACTTTAAATGTGACTTTTGCAACAATTAAAAAAAAAATACCGAAAATAAATTTCACAATCACAAGTGTTAGAGTGATATTTGCCAAATCATTTCTTACATTGTCCATCTTGTAGTTATAAGCTTACCCACTTGATATATACCACAAATAGAAAAATCGAATCAAATCTAGTCAATCAGCTAAGTTGTAATGTTGTAGGATGACCAGAGTATAAATAACCTGAATGTTACAAACAGCAACATCTTTATCATTTCATTACTGAACTTTATTGGTCACCACATTCATATGCTTTCAACATCCCAACAGTATAAAGGATGCATATCATGAATGGATGAATGGACCTAGTAACAGGGGGTGACAACTCTAAGAAGGCCGGTTTTGGGAGAAAAACAAAATTCTTCCGGGAATCTGAAGATTTTGCCGGGAATCAGGAGACTCAAAAAATTTTTGGGGGAAACATGAGATAATGTTAAAATTTCGGGAAGTTTGAAATTTTTGTGAGAATCTCTGAAAAAATCGGGAAGATATTCCAAATTTTCGGGACAACTTTCAGGTACACACAATATTGCTCAAACAGCGTTTGTTAGAGTTGTCACCCCCATCTAGTATATGGTCTAGATCGTCACAAGTATCTCGTAGCTCAGTGGTTAAAGTATCACAAGTATCTCGTAGCTCAGTGGTTAAAGTATCACAAGTATCTCGTAGCTCAGTGGTTAAAGTATCACAAGTATCTCGTAGCTCAGTGGTTAAAGTATCACAAGTATCTCGTAGCTCAGTGGTTAAAGTATCACAAGTATCTCATAGCTCAGTGGTTAAAGTATCACAAGTATCTCGTAGCTCAGTGGTTAAAGCATCCAACCGGTTTATGGAAGATCATGGGTTTGATTCCTGTTGAGACTCAGATCTTTTTCTTTGTCCCCTACACGTGACACAATGAAAATTACAACTTTCTCAACAAGTTTTGTGTTTTTGTTTAGCATATTTTGACCTTGTACATTGTAACATCAAAGAGAGGTGGAAGGCAAAATGGCAGCAAACAAGTGAAGACAACTGTACATCGGGGGGGGGGGGGGGGGGGGGGGTACTTGGCAAATTTTTGGGCGGGGGGTGTGCCGCTGGGACTCTGAGACCCTTAACCTATACTAGACCATTTTAGCTGAATTTTGCAACCCTATTCTAGACTAAACACCAAAAACCCTACCCTATCCTAGACCTATTCCAGACTGGCTATTTTCCAGAAACTTGTTCACAATCATAGTCTAAGATGCCAGGGGTCAGTAAAAATGCTGTAAACGGCCCGCTGTACCGATTTATAAATGTCATTTGCCAGTAAAACTCGTCTAGACTAAATTCTTCACGCAACTGATCAGTTTTGCGGAAAATGATATCCTATTCTAGACCAAAAATCTCCGATTACTATGCCCTATCCCCCCTATCCCAGACTAAACTGCCTGAAAACCATACCCTTCACAGTGGCACATACCTATATAGCTCATATATGGGAGTACCCCCCCCCCCCCTCCCGGGCTGCACATGCCCTGAAAGTCACAGACAGCAACAAGGAGTTGTTTACAATTTTTGCTGTTGTTGGTTGTTTGATGTTAATCCATTCAACTTCTTGTTGCTGTCTGTGAGCATTAACCCTCTGAATGTCACAGACAGCAACGAAAAGTTGTTGTTGTTGTTGTTTTTTTTTTTTGTGGATGCTTTGACCTCATAACATCAAACAGAGGCTGGAGAAGAGCACAACTTCACCAATTTAGTAAAAATATTATGACTTTGCTTGCTTCCTGTTTGTCTACTGCTACACGGGAAGTATTACCACTTCCTCCTGGAAGGGATGCTAGTCCATTGTAAGGTTCATGTTACTAAGAATACATTGTTGTTGTTGTTACTGGTATCAAATTATAGAACTGGATGGAAAGAGCGAATGTGAAGCCACGTTTCTTGTCAAAAGGAAACAACCAGATGGTAAAGAACAGGGCTTGAACTACCAACTTTTTGGTTGAAAGTTTAATGCACTAACCTAGACCATTACACTGCCAACCCCACTGCAGGCATAAAGCAGGCAATATCCGGGTATTATAAAAAATGAAAAATATTATGGCAGCAGAGACCATGCTTATGAACCACTGACCTTGAGGTTCAAAGTCCAATGCATTAACCACTGGACTGCCTTGCGTTGCCCCCAAACTTTTTACAAGAAGGCACTCTATCACTTACCACTGAATTAAGAATGTCTTCTAGCTCAGCTTCTTCTGGATTCTTTGAGCTGTGAAATAACACAAACATTGAAATTTTAAACAAAATGGTAGTTTCTTGGTGTTGCGGATGGTGTGATCACCAAATGACGTAAAACAAAAGATTCAAAAGACACTGAACAATACCCACATCACAACACAAAAGCTAACCAACAATGGCTTCCACAACACCAAGAAACACCCAACAAAATTGATCCTCAAAATCTTTATGTAATCAAACACGATGCATCCCATTATGATAAAAAATTTCCTGATTTGTCACTGACCACAAACTATTTTCATGTGACCAAGTGTGAGGAATGATTTTCCCACACAGCATGTCCATAATAAATAATTATCAGACCTTGTGGGAAGCCTTAAAATGGACTTGCAAGGAATGTAAAACAAATAATAGCATACCTTTTCTTTAGCAAGGAATCACAGTATCTCGCTAGAAGTTCAGGAGACTTGGATGAGCTATGAGCTTGTTTAGTGACAAAGTTATTATTTATAAACTTGCCACAAGCCTGCAGAAACAAATCAAACATATTTTAATAAAAATTCAACTCTTTTAAACAATCACCCAACATGCCATAAAAGAAATGTCGCTAGACTACGAGCAGTCTCTCTTTCCCAGCTTAGTCCGTCGAGCGAGAAACGAGAAAACATGAGTGAACGGATAATGGCCGCGAGAAACTGGCATTGTGTAGTTCCAGAAAATATCCATACTCCCCCCACGGAAGGTGTTTTGTTTTGCACCCCCATCCCCCCAGGAAATTCCAGTTTTGCTTCATACTTTGCTTCTAAGATCAAACAAGTCAGTTTGTTGAAATACTGCATGTGTACATTATCAAATTGACATGCCGATCAAAGCAACAAATTTTGCACAACAAACATTTAATGCCAATGATTCAAGAAGCAATAAGCACATGCTACACAGAATTCAACTATCTGTTTTCCATACAGAAGAATACAGAGAACTGTAACAAGAAACACTGACCTTGTCTAGGGCTGCAACAAATCCTGCGTCATTGTTGAAAGCTGTCAGAACCAAGGCATTGTACTTGCGATGAACGTCAAGTATTGTTTCCACATACACCTTGGGGTCCTGAAGAAGAGTTTAGATGCCATCATTAATTTTGTGGTCACAAAAATGAGATTATGGACACAGCAACAGACAAAAGAGATGTCTGTTCAACACTGAAAATTGATCAAGTACAAGCTGAAGGAAGACACCAGATGGTACAATGCAGCTTGTTAGTAAAACAGTTGTCAAGAGTGCCAAAATCAAAATTCAAGAAAAATCCCAAATTTTATTTTGTAAAATATTGAAAAACAAATGGTACCATACAAAAGTACTGCTGAAGAGGCTTCATTTGAATGGTCACATCATAGGATTTCATCAACAGACTCAAAAGTTAGAATTACATTACATGTCTCCATAATTTACTCCGGGCTAAAAAAGGAACTGAGCTTGGGACACTGAGAGTGGATTACAGCGTAAGTACAGTGTACATGTGTAACAGTGTCCTCAGGGAATTTTTTCCATCCCTAAATTGTACACTATAGATGTACATGTATATCAGACAAATTCTTAGAAAACATAGACTACACTACATGTAACATCAATGTAATAAATATTATCTCTTTAACTAAGCACAGAAACACAGGTACAGCATACTAACGTTGAATGCCTGGTCTCCACATTTTTCTAACGCATTGAGTCCTTGATTAGTTATGTGGTTTTCTAACAGGGTTCGAAGCTGCCCTAATCCGTCAGGTATCCTGGCAACCAAGTTGTACATCCGACCAAGATCTAAAATAACAACAAACAACAAAGAAAGCACAAGGTTAGCACTTGTGTGAGTGCATAATATTTACATGAGAAATCTACAAATGTTTGGTTATGATCAACTATATTGTAGCAGGTCCCATGCCAATAACTTTTTGGAATAATATAATTATTGTGTTCGAAGAACGCAATCCTAATTTCGTGTTGGAGACAAATTTGAGATTTTTTGGTAGACAGTCTTCCAAATGGCCGCCCCTATTGTTTTTTTTTCAGAGGCTCATTTCTGCCGGAAATTCCTTCGAACACGTCTCCATGATCTGTGATTACTGCTAGTTTCCTATAGCAGTCTGAACTCTCTCAACATATTTCATGAGCATGTCACAATGTGGATACTTCAAAATAAAATAACTTAGACATTCAACAGAACTTTCTAGCCAACAGGCGATTTTTGCAGTGAGCTAACACTGCAGGCAAGTGAGCACTGAGTATTTTCCTTGCAAAATGTTTGGGTGCCATCTTGGCATATGAAATTCGACAAAGACTAGAAAGAGTTGACTGTTACTTATATAGAGTACACAGTACAGATAAAAAGAGGTCTTCAACATTGTGACAAGATTCTCTGGTGAGGGGCCAAACATCTTAGAAACTTAATAATTATTACAAACTAAAAATGCAATGTTAAGTGGGTGTTAGCTTTTTACAGACCTTCATTCTTGTCATCATCTAAGAGGTTTTGGAATTCCGCATAGAAGATGTCTAAATGCTTCTCAATCAGAACTTGCTCACATTTTCTGGCAAGCTAGAAAGAAAACCTTTACTGTAAGTTCATTTGCGGTGGCTCCATGGTTACTGCCCAGTCTTCCAAATAAAATATACACGATGTTATTGCTGTCAATCGAGAGTTTTGTTTTGTGACACTAGGCATAATATACACATACAGGTAGCTTAGGCTTTCTCGTTTATGGAGAGGCTTAATTGTCAGTCTTGTCTCGATACCATGGCAACCAACGATTGACTTGTTGGGCTTGTTGTTCAAGGCTAGCAAACCTCTCAACAGCTTTTCTCGGTTTTTACATGGTAAATATTTACGATTTTTGGTGAAACAGAAGAAACATTCAGTCTAATCTGACAAAGCCATAAAAAAATCGGTACATAATTTTCAGCATATTTTCTTACTTTTCGTTCATTACATTAATTTTACAAAAATTGTTGTCCAATTTGTCAATTTTTATAAAAAATTACTGTATGGAATGAGTGCAACTGATGTTTTACCGTAAAATCCTCATTATTGTCGTGACATCAAAATAAACAAACGTGTGCTCGTGACATTTTCGTACCCATGCTTTGCATGCCAAAAAACTATATGGAGCCACCTTAATAACAAAATATTGTAAACTGTTCATATGCATGCCAATGTAAGGTGAGCAACAGTGGTAACTTCATCATTGTTGAAAAAACATTAACAGCTCTTCTAAATCAACAGAAATCCCATGAAGTGTGAGAAGGTGCATGGCAATTTACAATGTTGAAAGAAATGTCATGCTGTTATTGGTCAGATCAAGTTCATTATCCTGCCATGATGCACGCCTCTTAGCAAGTTACAATGCAACCAGCCTATGTCACCAGCACATTTCAGAACTAATTTTCATACTTCAAGAAATTTCTGCATGCTCACATAACTCAACAATGCACATTGGTTGTATTTCCTGTTCCTTTAATTAGAACTGTTATGAACTCTCCAGGACATGTAGGTGGTACCGTGGTTTATAGAACTGTTGCTAAACAATAATAAAGGACTATTCAACTCAAACATTCCTGGCATTTTTTACTATCAGAGGTTGAATTTTGAGCGCAAAAAACCTGGCTATTTTAAGAACTTTTAATGACAACAATACTTTAAAATTCATGAGCTGTTGAAGATTGAATGAACCAAGGCCAGGTAAAACTAGTTATAATATCTTACCTCATCTTGAGTGCTTTCATGTAAATAGACTTGAACTCTTCTTTGTTCTTCTAACAAACGAGCTTCAGCCTAAATAAACAATCAATATTATTAATGCATCACTGAAATCATCTATGGGTAGTGTCGTTAAGCTTATTGAACATAAAAAGAGGTATATAGAAAAGACTAGTGACACGGAGGTAGGGAAAGGAAGGGGATGACGACACTCAATCTCCTGGCCAAATGGTGTTAAAAGCCAATACAAGTTTGTAAACATCAACTTGCATCCAAACAGCATCATAAGTAGATGCAAGCTCATTGCATGTTGCGATGCATGTTGAGGTGCATGGCAAAGTAAATAGTAATAAGACCACTATGAGCATGTGTAAACCTGTGTTGGATAGCCAAACAGTGAGAAACTTGCATTAACTTGTGGGCAAAATTAATCTTAATCGAAGAAGTTGCAAGTCATTGCAAGTCATTGCAAGATGATGCAAGTGAATATGAGAAGTTGCTAATTATGCCACAAGTTTCACACTTAGATTGACCTGCACCTTAATTTTCCAGAACTTTATAAGAATGAATTTAAGCCATTTTAACCGCTATAAAACATGTAATGAAACATTATTATCAAGTAATTGAAAACATTCTGTACCTTTTTCATATACTCTGTGACAGGGTTTTCTCTAAGAAATTCTGTACTCTCTGTTGTGTAAAATCTCTCTGTATCATCTAAAAATACCGCCTCGAATGACGATTTGTACACATTTAGGGTTGGTCCCTTGGCAGAAGGATCGTCCTCATTAAGGCCAAGTTCAACTGTGGAATAAACAAAGAATGCAAATAATTATTAGTACAGAAATTGATTTCTAAGTAAAGTTGCGCACAAGCCACAGGTAACCCGCTTGGCCAGAGTTTAACTTGCTTTTTGTAGCGTGAACAAACTAGGAAGGAGTATTGCTACTCCCCCCTGGATGGGATACTAGTCCATCACAGGGTTACCTGGTTTATATAATATGAAGTGACTAGGAGTATTACTACTCCCCCCTGGATGGGATGCTAGTCCATCACAGGGTTAACTGGTTTATATACTATGAAGTGA
The DNA here is from genome assembly GCA_022457155.1 of Cladopsammia gracilis. NCBI lineage: Eukaryota > Metazoa > Cnidaria > Anthozoa > Scleractinia > Dendrophylliidae > Cladopsammia > Cladopsammia gracilis. Next base: position 609,011 of record JAJGOT010000434.1, on the reverse strand, counting down.
CTAGGAGTATTGCTACTCCCCCCTGGATGGGATGCTAGTCCATCACAGGGTGACCTGGTTTATATAATATGAAGTGACTAGGAGTATTACTACTCCCCCCTGGATGGGATGCTAGTCCATCACAGGGTTAACTGGTTTATATACTATGAAGTGACTAGGAATATTGCTACTCCTCCCTGGATGGGATGTTAGTCCATCACAGGGTTACTCCAGCATTTTGTTGCTAGTACCCAATTATACACCTGGGTGGAGAGAGACAACAAGGAGTAAAGGTTTTGCCTACGGGAACAACACAATGGCTGAGACCACCATCCTTTGGATCTGAAGAAAAACGTTTCTTGCCATCAAATTTTTGCACATAATGTTTTGTTGTCACAAAAATTTACGTACCCGGTAAATTTTAATGAATTGGCCATATTCAGTGTCAACTCCCTCCCAAAATCACAAAATAAGTTATTGACCTTTCCTGTAGAAAGTTACAATTGTAGTGGAATCCCGATTTTTCGAATACTCAGATTTTTCGAAACTGCCGATTACTACCAAAACTTGTTTCCCTTGGATTTGATTTCAGGCAATACCACCTTCGATTTTTTGAACTCCCAATTTTTCGAACCAATTTCTGTTTCCCTTGGGGGTTCGAAAAATTGGGATTCCACTGTGTTTCCTCTGTATCAAATTTCATAACATGACTGTACGGCCCTGCTGACGCAATACTATAGAAAATAGAATCGCAAGGTGACGTGAGCGGGGGCCGGACGGGTTGATGTGAGCCGGTCCGGGAAAAGCCATCCGGCCCCGCTCGAGCTCAAGTGACCTCGCACTGCATGACTATTCTTGTACTTTCTAGTCATATTATAAAATACTTATTGACTGAGTTAGGTCCGGCCGGACGGGAAAATATTTGGCTCTCGGTCATGGTGCATGGTCCTCGCTGCGCTCGGTCCATACGCCATGACCTCAAGCCAAATATTTTCCTGTTCGGCCCTCCCACTCAGCCAATAAGTGCATAATATTACTAAAGAAACCAGTAAAAAAATACTAAAAAAATAGTTTGGGTTTTGCAGCAAAATGTTTGAACTCAGACTTTTTAAACTGGAAAACTGCTTACAGAAACAAAGACAAAGTACTAAATGTATTTAATAACATGCAGTTTTTTATTTTGAACCAGTCATGAGCGACTATTTCAGAATACATTATCATGATATAAACTGGTAATGAAATCACGAGTCAGAGGATTGCAATACTGTAAGATATTCAGTTAATTATTTTGAACACATACCATAACACTGTATCACTCCACTGACAAGTCTTGTGTTAATGGTCTCACCATTTCTTTCTCTCTCAATTAACCGCAACACAGCATTTGTTACCTGTTACACAAGGAATGGGAACAGTCATTGTACATCCAGGACAGACATATTCATATACCATTGATATGAAGTTGACCTACTGCTTTTTTGACCAGATTCCCCCCCCCCCCCCCCCAAAAAAAAAAAAAAATATTTAATGTGCATGTACACAATCATTGCAAAATTATAGTTTGTAAATCCACAGGTATCATACACTGTAACTGGCCTTGCTTTTCTTTTTCTAAATTCATGTTTGTAAACTAATAAATGGTCATTACACAAAGACATAGAAAATCAACATCAAAATTATCTTGCAATACAGTAGACACCAGCAGAGGCTCATGGAACTTCCCTGGTAAACAAACTTTCTCGCCAACAGTGCAGACGATTTTCGGGTTGAGCGAGCGCTGAGTATTTGAAATGTTTGGGTGCCATCTTGGAATAAAAAAAAATCAAGAAAGACTGGAGAGAGTAGTGTGTTCCTGACTAACTCAAATGACCAACATGCCCATTGTTACATATACAGCTGTATATACAGTACTGTGCAAAAGAAAAGAGAGGGAATTTCGACAAAAAACAACAAATTTTTAAATGAAATGAAATTTTGTCAAATTTTCAAAACCGCTATTGTCTTGATCTCTCTGCGGAACTCATTACCCAATGATCTACGCACGATAAGTAACTTTCATATTTTTAAATGCTATTTGAAGACATATCTTTTTAGGCTTGCATATGATTAGATTTTTATTCCCTATTGTATTTTTTAGAAGAGATAATTTTCTATTTCATAGTTTTTACATTTTAGATTTTTCTTAACCTTTCTGTAATTTTGTTATATATAATGTATTTTAGTTATTATTGTAGTTATTGTAATGTGCGTTTGATCATTTGCATGGAATAATATGCACAATATAAGCACATGGTTCGTACAACTTCAGACAGATAAAATTCAAGGACTTTTCAAGGAATTTTCAAGGACAAAAAATAGTTTTCAAGGATTAAGTTTTATTTACGAAATCGAAACACTTTGTCCCCTGGTACATGAAATCAAGGCAAAGATTACAATTTTGCTTCATGTACGCATTCACGTATTATGCCGACATTTTTTCGCTAGTTATTTTCGGATTTTAAAAGTCGCTGGTGGTCAAATTTTTCGTAGCAAAATCATTTAATTTATCAGAAAAGTGATGGAGCGTACATAAAGTCCTAAATTTTCAAGAACTTTTTAAAACCTAATGAAGAAATCAAGTACTTTTCAAGGACCTTAACCAAATTCAAGGACTTTTCAAGACGACTGCTAAAATTCAAGACCTTTTCAAGATTGTACGAACCATGTAAGCATGTAAATTCAAACAAAAGAAAACAAAATTTTGGAAAGGGCCACAAAATTATGTAAGCACTTTAAAATTCTGATCTTATACTGGAACCAACTGATCTCTGTTTACATAAAAATTGAGGGGTTACAGTATATTACCTGTCTGTTTAACGGTCTGAACAAATTCTCTCTCCAGGTCACTAGGGCAAGCTACAACAACAAAGATGATCATTCATGTCAACAAAGTTAAATCAGCTATTTTACTACAGACTTTCGGGATTTTCTATGACAACACAGTTATGCATGTACATTGTACAGCTGTAGTTACTGTGAATCAATATTATTTTTGACATCAAGGTTTTGTCCTCATTAGAATTATTGTGTCCTCTGGACAAGCAAACAAAAGAATTCCACTGAGTTTTAAAATTTGATGAAAGAGCAATGCATGCTTCTAAGACAGCCATATTTAAATAGTAATTTAGAAAACCTTATTCCATGGTTTAACAGATAATAGAACGTTTGCCCGTAAGCCGGTTTTAATATGATAATGAGTTCAGTAACATGCTAATGAGCTTTTAACATTTTTATGCGGTTCTCATTCTTGTTGTTTTGCATGGAACAGCACAGAAATGTACCAAAATGTAAAATGTACGTGCAGAGGCATTATTTTCGCTCATTAAACCTACATGTGGGGGGTATTAACATGTTACTAAACTCATTATCATATTAAAACCAGCTTACGGGCAAACGTTCTAATATGTGTGGATACTTTTCGAGTTGGGTAGTATCGTTTCAAGAAAAAAAGAGCGACCAATCAGTAAAATGTCCCCATGTATTATCTGTTAAACCATCAAATAATTGATCTATTATTTGTCTGAAATTCCTTTTACAATAGCTTCTGTGTCTTTAAACCGGAACACTAAGATGTAATACGACAACCTACAGTGTACTGTGTAATAAGCTCAGATATTTTACATGTCCTCTTTACCTTCAGGGCTCGAAATTAAAAAAAATTCTCAATCGCAATTTGCGAGTAATTCCTAAAATTTAGTCGCAAGTACGGAAATTTTAGTCGCAAAAAACCTAAATACTACTATCGGAACCGAAAATGAGAGACGAGAAATTTCTGAGAAAGTCTGAAAAAGTGCGCCCGTGATACACTTCTTGGAAACTGCATAAATGGAGCATAAAATTGAAGATTTTTCCGATAAAAATACAACTACCGGTTACAAATAAGACACAAGACAGTTGAATATAATTCCTTTACTAACTAGGCCGTAAAACAATCACAAAATCGTGACTAATAGACAGATTTTAGTCACAAAAGCAAAATCTCAGTCGCAAATGCGCCCGACATGGGCGCTATTTTGAGCCCTGACCTTATAAGGTAAAATGATTGAATAATAATAATATTTTTGGCTACAGGAGTGAATATGACTGTACATGCATTACACATTGCATATGGTAAATATATCACTTTAACAAGAATGGATAACTTACAGAGTAAATTTCATAGATGCCTTTCCTTCCTTCATCACACTCTCGTCGCACCCAGTGTCGGTTTAGATACGCACAAACACCATTCAAAACTTTGCTTGAGAATCTATAATCCTCCCAGCGCTGGGTATAGAACTTAAGAACTGACTCATCCATAAGATCTGAACCATCCTGTAATAAAACAACAACAACAACGTTTATTCGTACTGTAAAATTACAAAGATGTATACATAATATATAAGTTAAAAATAGATACAGTAGCTAGCTAGATAACCAAACTAGTGGGGTAATAAAAAGGATAGAGAGGTTGAGACTGACTGCATAACAACTGTACATGTATATTGAATTTTTTTGCTCAGATTTGCCTAATTTTTCACATGTGACCTATAAATTAATTGCAAAACATTGCTCAGAATTTTTTCTGCTAGTTTTTGCTTCATTTCGAGAAATAAAGTACGCCAAAAACTTAGTGTTTCAGTCATGCATCAATCATGTTTAAGTCATGGCTTAGCCATGGCTTAAGTATCACTAAGAACTAAAAGAGGTTATAGCAATAGAAAATTAACATCATTTTCCGTGGTAAGTTAGAACAACACGTTACCTTTTGCATGCCTGTGAGGTAATTCCTGAGAAAATCTTTAAGTCTTTTGTACAATTCATGGCCAACAAACTGGGCTCCTGCAATGCAAAGTAAGAATCACTGTTAATCTGGCAAAATTTTTGGATTACCTTAATGATGAATAGATGATAATTATATTGCTGTGCATTTCACAGATATGTCATGGTGTTTTACATACACTTGACTATATCTACATGGTCATTCCAGGCATTAGAAGGCAGCTTAATGAAAATGATTAGAGACAAGAACTAATTTATTGCAGTGAATTTTGTTTTTTTGCGACACCTCAGTCAAATGTGGCCCAATTTGGGATGTAATTAAAAGTACAGAATTTTCCATAGCATTATAAAACTCTATGTTTCATAAAAATAATTGGATATCTTAATTTAAAAGGACAGGACCAGGAAAGGACCTGTATTTTTTTTCTTTCTTACAATTGAAGCAGCAATCCTGTATCAATGTTTTAATTATTATTGATTATTATTAAAAGGTTCACGGCAAGAAAACGTAATTCGAAAGATAAGTGGAGCATAAAGAAATAGCAATAGATTGCATATTTAACGTCAGAATGATACGGCATTACAGTTTGTTGGAACATTAACTATAGCTACCCTCATAAAAGTCTACAATGTATGAAGCTACGGGACTATGACAGGGGCGGATCTAGGGGAGGGGTGCAGGGGGTGTGCACCCCCCCTTTACTGAGATGACCTATGCGTTGTTCGCTTTTAAAATTTGTTTACGTCACCCTTCAGTTACGTCATTCATGAGAGGTGCACCCCCTCCTAAGAAAAATCCTGGATCCGCCCCTGTATGATCATTATCACGTGAACATTTCATTGCTAATTCTCTACACAAAACAAAACAGAGACTTACCGCCTTGGTTAGGTGCTTTCTTCTGTTTTGGAACTCTAGACTGAGACTGTTGATGGACGCTAGTGCAGTAATTGTATACATGTCTATGAACAGTCAAGGAACACAAGCCTACATCTACTTACATTGTACTTGCATAATAGTATTTCTTATCAAGTTCTACCAATCCAAGGGTATGTACAATAAGACAGAGAAGGCAACTTGGACAGACTCCCCTTGTTTGTTGAGGATGGGGAGGAGGGGGGGGGGGGGGGGGGTGGAGAGGGGGAGGGGAAAGGGGGTGGGGAGAGTGTAGTTTAACTTAATAATAACAGGGATGTTGACCCACCAAAATATTGCTTACCTAATTTCCATGTCATATTGCCACGAGGTTTCGTTCATCTTCAGTGTTCCTTCATTGCTAAAAGCTTCAAAATGTTTGACAAAGATAGCAAGCACTGTTCTAACACAAGTATTTTGACAATTTGAGGCTAAATTTTACAACTTATAAACAAACAAACAAACTACAATGCAAAGTAATACAAAGTACAATTCTGAAAACGTTTTTCGATATTTGTTTGTAACCACAAACAGGAAATATGTGAGAATTTTTCTTGGGACATAGGAAACAGTCCATAAAAGAGAGGTGTCCATATTAGAGAGGTAACCATAAGGAGAGTTTCAACTGTATATAAGCAACAACAGTACTGATACTTCCTCCTGGATAGGATACCAGTCCACTAAAGGGTTAAGTTTCCCTACAGAATTATAGGCAGAAATTGAAACTGGATGTCCTGGAGTCGTACATGTATCTTTCATAAAACTTATTAAAGCCTCTTGAAGTGAATTTTCCGTGAATTATTTCTTTAAAAAGTGGATGTCCATAGGATGCCCAAATACCCTTCTGTCTAAAACCTTGACCACCTCCCCTCCAGTACAACGTATGTAGTTAACTCTCCTGCTACATCATGCATATAACGAACACCTTCAGGATGGTTCGGTGTTTGTGATAGAGTCCATAATAACAGGAGCTATTTTCAGTTATTCTTATACACCACTTTCATAATGGCGGCCGATTTATTTATTCTTTTATATGTATGTTAATTAGCCTCACTGGCCTCGTTTTAGATTAAAAATTCTTTTGAATTTTGCACACGCCAACGAAGCCAGAAAGGCTAATTAACATACATATAAAAGAATAAATAAATCGGCCGCCATTACGAAAGTGGTGTATTCAGTGGCACTTCATGTCCTGTCCATAATAGGGTGTTTGTTAAAGTGAGGTGTTTGCATGGTGGGAGTTAACTGTACCATGAGCTAAGATAGAAATGGTACAAAAGATAAGAACATTTGTGTTCTGGTTAAACTGCCATGGGCTAACTTACAATGTAGATCCATGCAGATGCAAAAGCAATTTAAAAATATATATGAAAATCAATACTAGGCCTAAACGGCTAGTTTGAAATCCAAGCCACATGTGTGTGTACAAAACTTAAAATACATACACTTACATTGTTTTTACAAAATTACGCAAGTGTTGTACGCAGGGCTGTAATGTATACATGTATGTACCCTAATGCCTTCTACAGTAGAATTCCGATAACTCGAACCTCTCGCTACCTCTAACCAAACTTTACCCTCAATAACTGGAACCTTCGATATCTCAAACCAAATTTCCCTCACCCCTGGAGGTTCGAGTTATCAGGATTCTATTACATACAGTACATACATATACTTTATTTCAACTCGACAATTTAGAGTAGCAAATATATGCTAATGTATTCGAGCACAATAAAAAATACAATAAAATGCTACAAATATACTAGACAATATACATAATAAAACTACAATTATAAAACTATTATAAAACTAGTCACCATGATGCTACTAAAATGGGTCAGTTTAATATTCTATGCTTAAAATCCATAAAGGTAGATGTTCGAAAAGAATCCGGAAGAGAGTTCCATAATTTACAATGTAGCTGCTAAAATTAATATGAAAAAGAATGCAGGCCATAAGTTGTTGTTTTTGGATTAGGAAGAGACAGAATATAATTACCACGTAAACTATAGCTTGTAGACCGTAGAGTAAACATATTACTTAAATATCCTGGATAGTTACTGAAAAACAGACTCTTATATAATGAAACTGTAGTAATCCACATGAAACTGTATTTTCATGTGGATTTTATTGCAGTTACATGTATTTTAATGCATCCTCCAAGATTTCCAAAAATAATACCCCTGGGCTGTAAGTTATTTATTAAATTAATTGGTTTCTAGTGTTTTGTCAATGTTTTGCTTTTCTATGAAAGTAACCTGGGCTCACACAATAGCTGCCAAAATCCCCAGCCCCTAACGGCAACCCTGCTGCATTGATTCAATTGGACTGACAGCTTTGTCTGTTTGTTGGCAACTCGTCAAATAACTGCAAAAAATAAATTTACAGGTGTACCCATACAAATTGTTTTTGTCAATTGCAATGAAAAAGTAAAAAGAATTTGGGTGACAGTTTGTGATGGGAGATGAAAAAATCTCTACAGCTGTACATGGAAATTCTGTTGGCGATAATATTATTTTGTGATATCCCAATTACATGTACAAGAATTTATTCAGAATGCCTGGAACCAATTCAAAATGGGCTGTTCAATTATCATCACCCCCCTCCCCCCACCCCCGCTGCCCTGGTTGAGGACTGGCCTTACCTTCTTACCCCCGTGAATAATTTCGTTGAAAAATGCATAACCCCTAAAGACTTCCATAAGAAATAGGTTTGCCCCTTTTGAATTCCATGAAATTAATGTTTACACGTGGAGAATTTCATACAAAAAGCATTTATCCCTCCAGAATTCCACAAAATCTCTAACCCATAATTTGTTAATCTCCCATTAACAAATTATGGGTTTCACAACTAAAGAATTTCACAGTTTCTGACTATAACTGCTAACAACAGTTATTCCACTGCTTTTATCCCTTACCCCTAAAGAATTCCACCATTTCTCACCCCTGCCTCTGACAAATTCCACTGTTCCTCAACCAGGGGTACATCTAATTAATTAACGGAACAGCCCAATTGATGCAAGGCCTGGAAATGGTAGAGCGGACAAAATAATATGCACATCTTCTGTTTAGAAACTTTGCTTGGGAATATTGAACTATCTTTTAAGAAATTCCATTCATCATGAAAATTGTCTGCTTGGACAAATTAAATTGATGTTTCCATTAACACTGGAAGCAAAATTTTTCAGAACTACAGGCAAATGAAAAGCAGTATTTTCTATATGTAAATTGTAGCAGGAGTACTGGGACCAGTATTGACAAAACCCAGGTGTGAACTTTGATAAATACAGGCCTGAAAAAGAAAGGGAAACTCGACACCATTTACAAACCATATTTCATGAACCCCTTTAAAACGTAAATGTATCTTGCTTTTAGATTGTGTACCTACTTAGATACTAAACAACCGGCTTATTAAGTCACTTTAGTGACAAATTTAGCTTTATATCTACAATTTGTAATTTTTAACATCTACAATAACCACTTCACAGTAAAATTTCTCACCAAAAGGATACGTGTATAGTTCCATATAACGTGGTTTAGACATACTCTGTTGCTTATAAACGTGTTGTATTCCTTCTTTAAGGTCGTCCCAGATTTCATCCAAGTTAATTTGTCGTAATCCGTGCGGATTCTGTGTCCTAGAAGCCATCGTGTTCATAATTACAGCGTCGACAAACCCAAGCTTATCGACGGACTTCCTGTAAAGTTTTCTTTCCTGTATCTCAGAGGAAAGCGTAGCAGTTTTCAGTATCAATTAATCTTCCCTCCAAGAGATAACAGCACTAGTCAGTACCTCGCCAACTTCATCCCAAACGCGAAGAATTTCTATTTGACATAAACCTCGGACATATACATACAGCCACCAACACAAATGAATGGTCGAAACAAACACTTCCCTCTTGACTTCGCAAACGTGTCTCAAACAAAATTCCACTCAGAAAAAAATCCCATTTCCTTAGTTGAAAGTTTTCTTGACAACTGCTCCGTATCTGAAGGAAAATACCATCTTTTTATCACTTTTCCTCCCGATACATAATCTTCAGGCACGTAAAACAAGATGGCCGCAAAACTGTGACGTCATAGACAGGAAAGGCCGCAAAGCATGCTTACCCGCGCCTTTCAAAACTTGCCATGTGCTTTCTAAAAGTGCTTTGCCAGCGGAAGCTTTAGGGAAAGAGGATACGAGAAAGGAAATAACAATACTGTAGATCAGTATAGCTGGTTTCATACCATGTTTCTATTCACATAATTGATTTTGGCGCGCCTCAAGGAACATCCATCTATGAAAATAAACATCCAAATAAGTAAACGCTTTTAGCGTGAATTATTGAGTTGTGGATACACTCGGGTGTGTTGCTAAGCTCGAAAGAAGCGCAAGGGTCGCTTAAGCGCCTTATTTTAGTTATGTTATAAATTAGTTTAGACTGCTAAAACACCCTTTCATTTTCTGGATAGTCGAGCGAGCAAGCTGATGGCATGCGCGAGCGAAGACCACGCGAGGCAGCGTGGAGGGCATCTCGCGTGAACTTGGATGAACGAATGAAAACTTTATTTTACAAAGAACATATAAAATTTTAATATCTCGGAGGTGCTCGAAGACTCGACTACCCAGAAATGAACTGCTAGTCATAGTAGGAAACATGTGGGACCGGCAGTCTCTCTTTTTCCTCTACTAAGGAGACGGGGGCAGTCCGGAGGGAGACGAAACCGCAAGCTCGCGTACGTATTTATCCCAGGGGGGGGGGGGTACTCCCTATAATGGGCTATACGGGGATGCTCCGCCAGAAAGGGGTACCTTTTTGAGGCTGGGGGTATGTGAAAGGGTAGGGATTTCACGAGTTGAAGTATATGAAAGGGTAGGGATTTCACGAAGTATAGGAGAGCCGTAAAGAAAGTTGTATATTAGTATTTTCTTAACTTAGTTTAGCATTTATTATAGGAGTTTTGTAACTTTTAAGTCTTAACTTTTTCTACTAGGTTTAATGTGCACGGCTCTTTAGAAGACCACTCTTTAGTGATAAGGACTCCGTGGATAAATAAAGTTATTGTATTGTATTGTATTGTATAGTATAAAAAGGTAGGGAAAACTGCCATATAAGTATTAAAATAAAAATATAATAAAATATAACAAACAGATGCACATGAAGGCTATATGAAAGGGGTACCTTTTCAGTGAAAGGTATATGAAAGGGGTACCATTTTCAATGAAAGGTATATGAAAGGGGTACCTTTTCAGTAAAAAAAGGTATATGAAAGGGTAAGGGTTTCGACCTCGGGGCGGAGCATCCCCGTACAAAAATTTGTTGAGTACCCCCCGGGGTATTTATCCGTCCGTAGTACCCGCGCAGATAGAAGAAAGTAAAGGGGCAGAACAAATGAATAGAATATATTTTTTTATAGCAGTTGCCGAAAGCTACTCATTGAAATATGAAAATGAACTTGCCTGAATTGAAGTAAGTATACTGATTACAATAAAGAAACTGTGATACTGCGTCGGTGGGGGGAGTGATAAAAATCCCGGCGGTACCAATCAATGAAAATCAATCATTGATTGCCAATCAATACAATCAATAATAATCAATAATAATCCATTGATTGATATTGATTGGTTCAACCAATCAATAAAAATCGATACTCACTCACCCAGACTCCTTAATTGCTATTGATTATTATTGATTTTTATAGATAATCAATAACTGATCGTGCAATGTTTGCCGTACTGCCGGAAACGCGATACTGAATCTCTCTATTAAGCTTTGCGTATAACGCAAACAGGAAATGTAAGCTTGTCCTCTGCCGTTTGTTGTCTTATACTGTATAAAAGCAGGTCTCGTCGCGTACAAATACGGCGGCTGCCCTGACTATCCCTGCCGTTTGCGGGTAAAAATTACGCAATGCTTAATCTCTCTAATGAGGTAGTTATAAACCATGATCAACCATTAAAAACCATCGCGTGTACCTCAAACGGGAAATGTAAACTTGCCGACTCTGCCACTTGCCGTTACAAAATATGTGAAAGGAGGTCTTCTCGCGTTGAATACGGCAGCTACCTTGACCATCTCTGCCGTTCTCGTGACGTTCTCGTTCTCGTTCCGTTCTTTCTCTGTCCGTCTTGCGGACACTTCGCTATGACAGACATCCTGTTATCCCGGCAAATATAACTTCACGGTGCTAAAAATGTAACTCCCTCTATAACACGAAATACTAAATTCTGTCTGCGTGCCGGATCGATATACAATTAAATAGGTAATAAAATGTTGTAATAAGGGTTGTTGTTGTTCATCGTGGTGAACACACTAGTAAAGAAGTATTTTTCGTTTGTCTCACGATGTAGTCACTTCCGATGTGGATCGCGACGTTTCGACTGCATACTGCTAGTCTTCTTCAGGCGATGGGGTCGACTGGTTACGCGTCACCTTATGAAGCACGATGCTCTGCTGTGATTGGTTGGTTTTCAACAGCTGTGACTGGTGCATTTTTGATCCTCGTTGTTTCGGCGAATTGTTCCCTCGGCGGTCCGTAGTCGTACGGCTCTCCTGTTGTTGTGTTTCTTGATCGTGGGCATCCATGCTTCTGGAATTTCTATTCCACTGTCCCTGTTGATGTTGTTAGGGTTAAGTTTTATGTGGATCGCCTCTTTGACCCTGCGTGTGTACCAATGAGGATCACGATCAATAAACTTTACTTCATTCCAAAGCAGAGCATCGTGCTTCATAGGTGACGCGTAACCAGTCGACCCCATCGCCTGAAGAAGACTAGCAGTATGCAGTCGAAACCGGAAGTGACTACATCGTGAGACAAACGAAAAATACTTCTTTACTAATAAAATGTTGTTGTTCAGTTAACTTTGTTGTTGTAATTTATTTATTCTTTTTACAAAAGCAAACTTTTGTCACAAATCAGAACAATTACGCTTTATTAGGGCGTTTATTGGAATCGAAAACGGAGATTTTAGTTTCCAATGAAAATCAATATTAATCAATAGAAATCAATGATAATCAATGAAAATCGATACTCACTCAACTCCAAGGCATTGATTTTTATTGATTTCCAATACCAATCAATTAATTGGTATTGATTATTATTGATTGTTATTGATTATATTGATTATTGCTTTTCATTGATTGGAACCGCCGGGTAAAAATTTGGTTTTATCAACCATGGGAGTTGATATAATAACCGTAAAACGATTAAAAAAGAAGACGAAGGGCTAGGGCTCGACACGTCAGCTTTTGAATCTCCTTACGGTCGCCGAGTTACCTTATTAACACGTTGATTCAGTAAAGCAAGTTTTCATTGACGTAATAACGTGAGTGCGGGTTTTCCGTTTACATTTCTCTCCTCATGCAATGACCATCCATACACGGAAAAAGATGAGGTACTGCATGATCGTAGTCTTTTGACCAATAAGATAAAAATCTGTGTTGTTTGCTTACGGTCTATGCTTCAATGAGGTCTTTATTGTACATCATTTAATCCAATTACAGAAACCGCTTCGGTTCACTGAGATTGGAGGACGGATGGGCACGGCATTTCCCATTGCCACCATTATGAAAGTGGTGTATTGCACACCATCAGGTTTTTCTTTTCTCGCTGAGAAATTTTTATAATAAAAAGAGAGGGAGAAAAAGATACAGAAACAAATCGCATTGGATTTGTAATTCAGTTGAAAACCTCGAATGACTTAAAAACCATAAAAATCTCCAATTCAATTATCCAGTGCAAGCCAAAGGACCGTTTCCGGCTTTCTCGCTGAGAAATTTTTTTGAAAAGAGTAGAAGAAAAATAGCTGACGATGGAGCTAATCACATTTTCTGATTTGGGATCCAGACAAAAACCTCTCAGGTAAACGGATTCAAAACTGAATTTTTTGAGTTTCAGGATCAAATTGTCGGCTAAACAGGGTTTTCAACAGTTTTGTAAAGAAGCGGACATATTTCTGAAAGCACCGGACGTGAATTTTTTCTTGGCGCCGCAAGGCGCCTCGCGAGCGCCGAAGGCGCAAGCCACCAAAAGGGATCTGCGGGCATGCCCCCTCCCCCCCCCCCCAGGAAATTTTAAAAATAGAACACTCAGAAACGCCGTTTCCAGCGTTTTTGGAACCCAGGAATCAGTTTCCCAGGCAAGGCTGGAGTTCACTCAAATTCTCTTTAAAAAGTAAAATATTTAATGAAAATGGACAGTTGGTAGGGGTAGGGGGAGGGCGGGAGAATGGCAACAACAGAATTTTCAGTTGTTTATCATTGCGAATTTATTTGATTTTCAAAAAACATAAGGCAACTGAGGTTGTAGGAAAACAAATAAATAAAAAAAAAACTCCCAGATATTGGTATCAAAGTACCGGACGTGGAATGGAAAACGACCGGACGAAACGTCCGGCCTCCGGCCTGGGCCTCAAACGAAAACCCTGGCTAAATGTTGGCCGTCTGATCAGTGCTCTTGTCCAAAACTGACAGCTAAAAGTCTCTCGGCATTCACTTTTGTGCTCGCACCATGGGATAGTCTCTTACAGATATTTAAAGGCTCTCTGGTATCATGCAAATTATATAAAAGGGAAAGGGTAGCCTGCGAATACAGCCGCCTCTCATCCCCCGGGGGTACTCCCTATAATGGGCTATACGGGGATGCTCCGCCCGAAAGGGGTACCTTTTTGAGGCTAGAGGTATATAAAGGGTCGGGATTTCACGAGTTGAAGTATATGAAAGGGTAGGGATTTCACGAACAATAGGAAAGGGTACCGAAAACACGCCGTTGAGGCGTAAAAAAGGTAGGGAAAACTGCCATTTAAGGTTACAGTGTACCTTCAGATCGAAAATTTATTGAAAATTTTTTTTGGCGTTAAAATAAATTTTACAGAATGAACTTTCATCCAAAAAAAAAGTATCGAAAAATAGCGAAAATTGACGGAGAAATGACGGTATAACTTTTGTGGGCGGAGTTTGTTTATTACGCGATATGTTTTTTTAAGCGCCGTTTTCTCAAAGTTAATTTTTCGCTTGTAGGGGACACTTTAAAGAGCTACAACTCAAAGGGAATTTGTTCGATTTTCCTTAAATTTGGACAAAAGCTAGGCTAACATATAATCAACAAAAACGTGTCGGCGAATTTCTTAATTCCGAAAACGTTTTCGTCAAGAGCCATTTCCGTGCGATCATTCCAATTTTTTTTCTCCCCTTTTCGAAAATATTCTGTAACTTTTCACTGCAATTGAATATGGAAAATCGCCGACACGTTTTTTTAGCGCTTCGTGTCCGGAATCCCGAGAACAAATCAAATTAGCAAATTATAATAATCGCTTTGAGTTATAGCGTTTTAAAGCTGATTCGGACGTTCGAATTTAGACGTCGTAAAAAATTCGACAATTCATTTTATCGCCAAATGGTTTCCATATTTAGATAGCCAGCTCTATAAGCTTTAATTTGATATCTGGGTTTAGGTATATTAAGTGTAATCTTAAGACGCTAGAGCTGTTATACTGGAGACACCCCCGAAGGTACACTGTAACCTTAAGTATTATAAAAATGGCCTTTCAAAATATATTAAACAGACGCACTTAAAGGCTATATGAAAGGGGTGCCATTTTCAATGAAAGGTATATGAAAGGGGTACAATTTTCAATGAAAGGTATATGAAAGGGGTACCTTTTCTGTCAAAATCGGTATATGAAAGGGTAAGGGTTTGGACCTCGGGGCGGAGCATCCCCGTACAAAACTTTGTTCAGTACCCTCCCCGGGCTCTCATCGCTCTCGGCCGCTAGGGGAGGGAGGGAGCAGGGAAATTCGAGCGCGAAGCGTGACGTGAGCGAAAGGAGTCTCACCCTCGCGATCTCCAAGGCCTGCCACACTGGCTATATATACATTTACTTACTGACAAAAAATAAAGCTGGGAAATGAGCTCCTGAATGAAGCCGCAATGATTTTGCTCAGATGTGTGCATGATCAAAGTTGGACTACTGACTAAGGGCATATTAAAACTAGAGATATTTACTGAGAGCAAAGTATGGGGGGCTCACTCAAGTTTTATTTGACCTAAGACCGGCTTGTCCTGCATGATGAGTTTACTGAATAGAACGATATAAACCTTTCCTCAAATTAAATTGGGTCTGACAGTGTGCTTTCTGTTGAAAATCATCAGAGAATGTTGTTGAATATAGTAGTTGCAATCCGAGATTGCGATAATTTGTTTTAGTTTCTGAATTAAACACCGCAAATTCTTTTCTCTCAGTGACTTTGGATAATTTTGAACGTGAGATTATGTTCTCGTAAAAGTATGACGCAAACTTAAATGCGTCCATGCATATAACTGTCAACAAGACATTGAAGATGACGAAAGCCAGTGGAAAGCTTATCTTTATTTGCTGTGTACGGGAAATTCTTACATAAGATGTACACACTTCTCGGGGTGATTAAGTTAATACGGATTACTTCATTCAAGTGACTTTTATCCCCGAATACACATCCTTTGAAATGAAAGCTAAAAATAGAGATAACTTGATATTCATGTGACCGAGTTCCGCCGGGCAGCTTGGAGAAAGCTTGATCAATGCAGACCAGGGGGCCTAATTATTATACCATTAAACTTGAACCTGTCGAAGTATAAAACTTTATCACGCGCAACCATTCTTGGATTAACCACATAGCTTTAATAAATTCAGTCTTTATCCACTTGTAAATAAAGCGGTTGTGTTATGATGCCACCATATTAGTATTCAACACACATACGCCGGCTAACGTTGTGACACAGAAATTTTATAAAAATTAGAAACTCATGCATTCTACAAATCAAATTAAGTGTAAATTATAGTTAAGTGTCTTCTCGGCTGGAGGCTCTGGAGGCTAGTGTCCTAAATTGGAGCTTAGAGTTTGTTCAGTGTAATTGTCTAAAACAGGTATTCACAGCTTTTATTTATTCGTTGCTTTGACTGCAGCATGAGTCAGTAAACTTATGTCAGTAGATCAAAAGTTTGAATTTATTGTGTATGAAACGTTTCACCCTCCAAGAGTCAATAGTGCCAATTTTATAGTCCCCTTTTGGAAAACTAGAAGTATTCCAAGACTCATTGTTTCAGTAACTCAAGAGCGGAAATCTGTTTCAACCACTGGTTTGAAATTTCAGTTTCCAAGATATTGAAAAACAAAAAGCAGCACAAGAAAGGACTTCTCAACATGCAGCTTTCATTTGAACTGCCCACACGTTTGGATTTCATCCACAGACTCAAAAGTTAGAACCACCGTGTACAGCATATAAACAGTACCACAGGAAAGTACTGCTCAGTAGCTTTCATTTGAATGGTCACACTTTAGGATTTCATCCACAGACTCAAAAGTTAGAACCACCTTGTACAGCATAATAAACAGTACCACAGGAAAGTACTGCTCAGTAGCTTTCATTTGAATGGTCACACTTTAGGATTTCATCCACAGACTCAAAAGTTAGAACCACCTTGTACAGTATAATAAACAGCACCACAGGAAAGTACTGCTCAGTAGCTTTCATTTGAATGGTCACACTTTAGGATTTCATCCACAGACTCAAAAGTTAGAACCACCTTGTACAGCATAATAAACAGTACCACAGGAAAGTACTGCTCAATAGCTTTCATTTGAATGGTCATACTTTAGGCTTTCATCCACAGACTCAAAAGTTAGAACCACCTTGTACAGCATAATAAACATTACTAAAGAAAAGTACTGTTCAATAACTTTCGTTTGAATGGTCACACTTGTACTTCAGGATTTCATCCCGCACAGACACAATAGTTAGGACCACCTTGCATGTACAGCAAAATGAACAGTACCACAGGAAAGTACTGCTCAATAGCTTTCATTTGAATGGTCATACTTTAGGATTTCATCCACAGACTCAAAAGTTAGAACCACCTTGTACAGCATAATAAACAGTACCACAGGAAAGTACTGCTCAATAGCTTTCATTTGAATGGTCATACTTTAGGATTTCATCCACAGACTCAAAAGTTAGAACCACCTTGTACAGCATAATAAACAGTACCACAGGAAAGTACTGCTAAATAGCTTTCATTTGAATGGTCATACTTTAGGATTTCATCCCGCACAGACTCGAAAGTTAGAACCACCTAGTTTGTACAGCAGATATAAACAGTACCACAGGAAAGTACTGCAGCTCAGTCAATGCATACTGCTTTTTAGCTGAGTACGCGCAAAGTCAGTGCCGTGAAAGAATAAGTTTCTCTCTGAAGACGTGAGTGATAGTAGCCTTGGGATCAACTTGTGAAACTGATATTATAAAACATCCAAAAACCTTGGTATTACTACTTTGTGAGCTTTGTTTGTTACAAGATAAACAGTTTTGTTCATTTTATGCTATTTTCTTTAATTCGAGCTTGGTAATCGCTTTAAAATAAACTTGATAATCTCTGTATGCAGAAGCTTCCCGAGGCCATGCTTCACATCACATGAGTATGCTGTAGCAATTGATTATGGATTCATGTTAATCACGGTGTATAAACAAACCGCATCGATATTTTTAGCGCAAGGAAGGACTCTTTTTAGAAAAAAGCATGTTTTTAGGCAATGAAATTGAGAGTGTGGCATGTTGCGATCGTTTGCAGTTCTAGGACGTCTAGAAAAAAGTTTAAATTTTGCTAGACGATTAAAACAAAAATTGCAACTTACTACGTTTTAGCGATTTGGACCAGGCAATCGTACGTTTCCATCAGTCTTTGCTCAACTTTTGAGTGTCCTGACAAAGGTAGTATTACCGAAGCGTGATGTAGGTGTTACTGTTACAAAATTTCATTTTCATCCTGGCCATTCGCAACGGCAAAGACAACTAAAAAACTCACAGTCCTGTACGAAACAGTGCCTTGAACTGAAACAATTTTCTACAAGAACCTTGGTCGACTTACAGCCCGAAAATATTGATGAGAAACTACCGAAGCTTTTCAGTGCAAAATAGAACGGTTTGAACATACATGAAGACTCTAAAAAACAACTTGAAATCGGATTACTGCTTAAAAATGACGCATTGTTGTTGTCATCTTTTAACTTCTTAAGTCTTCTAACGTAAATTGACGCATTTTGAAAGGTTGGACTTCAATAATTCAGTTCCTTTTCAGTGCAAAGAGGAATATATAATAAGTAGATATTTAAATATTTCCGAAAGCAAATTAATCAATCAATCTTTATTTCACTCTCAGTAGTTAGCCTTGGTACTAAGTCAATACATATACATTGTGATATAAAAATAGAGTAAGGACTCTCGACACACCCTTTTGGGCTTAACATGGAGGGCCCCTTTAACCCATAAGTATTTAACATATTCATGTATAATCAACATTTGAACAGCTAAAGGCTACACAATTACTCTAGTGCAGTTGGTCGAGATAATGTCTTTTTTATTTTTTTCTTAAATGCCAAATGATTTTGAATTTTTGATAAACGTGGGAATGTTGTTCCAAATTTCACATCCTTTAAATCCGATAGAATAGTTTTTATGATTTGTGCGTGCATGTTCTTTGTGGATTTTTGATGAAGATCTTGTATCATGGCTATGGAAATAATTATTTGGTTTGAAAAAATGGTTGAATGTCGCATGAAGACATTCCTGAAATCGGATTACTGCCAAAAAATGACG
This sequence comes from Cladopsammia gracilis, assembly GCA_022457155.1. Classification (NCBI taxonomy): domain Eukaryota; kingdom Metazoa; phylum Cnidaria; class Anthozoa; order Scleractinia; family Dendrophylliidae; genus Cladopsammia; species Cladopsammia gracilis. Next base: position 589,706 of record JAJGOT010000434.1, on the reverse strand, counting down.
CATTGCTGTTGTCATCTTTTCACTTCTTAGGACTTCTAAGGTAAATTGACGCATTTTGAAAGTTTGGACTTCAATAATTCAGTTCCTTTTCAGTGCAAAGAGGAATATATAATAAGTAGATATTTAAATATTTCCGAAAGCAAATTCAGTTCCTCCACGTATCTTTGCGCAAGCTTATTCTTTTTCGAACTCAAGACATTCTGGAAACTGGTAAAAAGATTGCCTTCAACCTAACCAAAATTTCTTGATCTAACTAAATAAAGAAAATCAGCGGAGTTGAGATTTGAACTGATCGTTTTGAATACAAAACGATAACATTCATCATCTACACGGACGGCTCTCTCAAAACCACACGTCCGACATGCCCTTCTTCAGTAAACTGGGAACTCTGGTTTCGTTGAATTGAACTCGCTGTTTAAAACTGAGACCTAAAACTTAGAACCAAAATAAAAGGGAAAATTTGTTTGTTCTGACGGTTTCGACTATTCATTTGCAAAGAAAAACGGGTAGTTCTAGGAGCAAACTTTCTTCTCCTGATTAGATCCTAGACGGAAAATTTATCTGACAATTTGAATATTTATTTCGGTCGGCAAAGAATAACAGGAAGACTGGCTTTAAAGCAAATCATGTAAAACGCTACTTGAACTTCAGCCTAAACGCCAGTTAGAAATAGTGAAAATGTTTTGACATGATCGATGGCGATAAGGAATGTCGACCGGATTAAGGCACTAATTTGACTTTGCTGCTCTCAACTGATTTAAAATGCGTTCCTTTTTCAATCTTTTTGAACCGACGTTTCTCATTGTTCGTCTCGAAAACCATTTAAACAATAAATGTAAACTGTGTGCTTTGCTGGTGACGTTTTCATGGACTTTACCATAAGCCGGTGTTTTCAAGGCATTTTCGGCGAAAATTTATCACCCTTAAGGTTTGTTTCGCGCGGGACGGCAAAATTTTGATGGTGCGAGAAATACTTACGCTGCTCGTTATCTCAGTACCGCCGCCAAAAACGGTTTGCCATTGCGAGCGGACAATTCCACTAGATACGCAGCTACCGGTTTGTCGGCCGTTTGTGTCTACACATAGAAATTCCGATTTTTTTAATTTGTAGTACCCCGACTTTAAAGAAAACTGATTTCAACTTGTATTTAGTCCATTGCTCGTAGGAAACCGCACGATGTTGAATTTCAAAAAGGTGTGACAAGAGTTAGCTACAAGCATATTCAAGAAGTTTAGTAAATGTTGTAATAATTTGCGAGGCTATGTAATATAAAAGTTACAATTGTCTTTGAAAAAACAAACAAAAACATCATAACATCAGAGGCTTCGCCAAATTTAACCCATTTGGCATATTGTTAGTTTTTTTTTAACACCAGCCGATCCCGTCAGAGAAGAGCGAACGTTGATAAAATTGTTTTAATAATAATAATAATAATTAAATAATATATTATAATTATAATAAAAACCTTCCCAGCACCCTTTGCACCAGAAAAATTTTCGATGCCAAATAACTCTGTCAATTTTGAGTGAATGAGGATACTACACCACGTGCTATTTGCACCTACCATAAAATACTTATTTTAATTGACTGAGTGCGATGACGTCATCAGTCACGTGACTATGCCCCCAAGTGCCTTTCAACGATTTTTAGGAATATGCTTTGATGAATGCAAATACAGCCAACGTGGCAAGGAAGGCATTCACTTGCATCATTTCGTCATGCCGGGTATGGTTCTGGATTTTCAAAATTAAGGGGGCTATACACATGAGCAAATAGGGGGTCTGGGGACTAGTATCTTTGTATGCATGTATCTTTGAAAGGGTGAAATGCAAAGTTAAAAAATTTTGCATGTTGGTAGATATAAGTCTAAAAATAAGTTTTTTATCAACGTCATTAGTATGACGTCATGAATCACGTGACCAGAACGCACGGAAGTTGACTGATTTTTGGCCCGGTTCCGGTTCCAGTTCCGTCTTTATTAACTTAAATAAATCCCCGTTTTTCCACCCAGTTAAAATTTATGCCATTTTTGTGTATAAAAAAGGCCATTATTACTCCTCCAGTAAAACTGAGTAAAAATGAAGGTGACGAAAAAAGTTTTACTCCTTGGAAATCCATCCTTTCCTGATCCTGTTCAGCGACTTTTCGGTTTAAAACTATAAACAAATCTGCATAAGTGGTTTTTATCTTACTTCTTACCAATGGCGTTGGCAGTTTTTCTGTAGCATTTTTCTTTCATACCGATCAGGGGTTAGATTTTTTCTTCCCCACCCTCCCCAGTCCCCCGCTCGGGTTTGCAGGACATGGTCAGCTGGAAGACTGGTTCGAGTTTGTAAACGTGGTCACGTCAGTCACGTCAGTCACGTCAGCCGGCGTCAGCTAAGAAAATTTTTCATTTTTTTCGTCGACACAATCGTGTTTAGCGAAACGTACGTGGTTTGCGAAATTGTCTTCCAAACTGCTCTTTTCGTTGTCAACATATGGAATAGCGGAAAGAAGATTAGGTCACGTTTGTGGCCTCGAAACTCCGTAGTCCGCAACTCCTGTTCCGGAGAAAGCCAACAACAAAAGCTAAGTGATTTGTACTATAAAAGTCCAAGAGTGCCTTTTGCCTTCTAGCGACTGATTGACATTTTGTATTTAAAACTGTGTAGTACGTGTGCAGAACTGATTTACAATTTGAACTGATTTACAATAATTAAGCGTAATTTTAGACGTAATTAGCTGAGCTTATATTTGTTTACAAACAGAGCGAGCAAGCGGCGAGGACCATCAAAGACTCAAGCGGACGTAGAGTGGTGGACTAAATTATCAGCTCGGTAAGTTTAAGGACGTCCTTTAAGCTTGAGCTTATGTTAATTAAAGAATTTAAAACGGTTAATATTTAAGATTAACGAGTGGTTTATAGTCGCTTCATAATTTAGTGGCAATTTCCGAAGTTAATCCATAGATAGTAGTAAGCTAATAAGCTTGCCGCCAACATGTTTATTCGTTTACCGGTGTTACAAAGTGGTTTCGCTGCACGTTAATTCACTGCATGCCATATTTCATGCAGTCTTTTCGCTACATCTTGTGTTTTGCTGTAACTTTTCCTAATGGTAATATAATGATAGCACCAGTAGCGTCGATAATAATTCACTGCATGCCATATTTCACAATGTTTCATGCAGTCGTTTCGCTCCATCTTGTATTTTTCTAATGGTACTTTTCCTAATGTGGTAATATAATGCTACAAGCACCAGTGCAGTAGTGTCGACAAATTGAGCATTATGCTCACTAGTTTTCTGTACAGTTTACAGCCAGATGTAAGCATATGTGATAGGAAGTTTGTGCCAAACATTTTCACTCTTATGATAATGTGTACAATGAATGAATTAATATCATCTGAGAGAATGTGATCATCACCTTTGTTCATTCTCTTTTGTTATTACTTGTGTGACAAAAGTAAAAAAATAAAATAAAACTAGTAGTAATCATGGATTAAAAGAGTGCGTTCGTTTGTTAACAGCTGAAAGAAGTAGTATTGATGTCGATTTTTGCCCTGTTAAATGTTTTTGTTTACATTTAGCTGCCACTTGAGAGTGCAATCAACTCACAAACATTTTGCTTTAGTGTTATTGTTGTGATTCGGAAGAAACAGCGTGACAGCTTTGTTTCTTTTTTATAGAGACCTATTCCAGTTCGCATTAACTCAGTTATATGCAAATATATATGCCGATTGGAAAATTCGACTAAAGTCATAAGCGAATAACATTGAATATTTGACATACAGGACATGCAAGCAGCAGCACAGATGATGTGATTCAAACATAAGCTTACTCGCTCGATCTTCGATAAATCTGGACAAAATCATATTAAACAAATCAAATTTTATTTAGTGAAATAACACATAAACTTACATAGTCGTGAGATCCTAGCAGTGATAAAGCAAACAAGGACCGTCGATGCTATTTATAGATCGACGGCATTCATATTTAAAAACAATTTCGTCTCCCTGAAATGTTCGTTATCAATTTTGTTGTCAAACTTCTGCCAGACTTCATTTCACTTACCATATGATAAAAAGCAGTCAATTCTCAACTAATTTTCCAGCCGTTGAAAAGGGTAAAGTTGCTTTTATATGTGCTACATAGACCTACAAAAAGCGAACCTTTTGTGACATTGCAGCCACAAGCAGGTACCAGTCTTTGACTGAAGTGTGCGATAAAGATGCACGTTAATGCACATGACATAATTCAAGATGGCGCCGAAATGGTACACGAACGATGAAAAAAAAAATGAATAACAAAAAGATCTCCACTTGGTATCAAAGGACACCCAAGATTAGGATGCATTCTCCTAACATTGAACCCAAAAATCACAGTTATGCAGCAACTGAAGGAGTTGCAATTTGAGGCTAAATCATACTTGTGATTTCAACGTTGAGATATCTGTTTACGGCCTACATTTCAGTTTTTGTTCTCAATTTGCTTTTGCCATTCATCGGAAATAATTTTAAGATTGGTTCTGTTTGGTGCTTCAGTTATGATTCTTACTAGCCCAAATGGCTAGTGAAAGCAAAAATTCACTAGCCAAAACTGAATTTTTACTACATGTAGTTGGCTAGTTGGCTACCGTTAGTCTTGAGTACTGAATTTATCTATTTTGTAATGCCCAATCTTGCAGCATGTGTTCTTTCTACAATATTTTTACAAGCAGCTGGTAGAAATAATTAAATTTCTAAAGAGACACAATATGCAATGGGAAAGTTTACTAATATACATGTACAACAAATTAATGCTAAACGCTATAATTAATGGTGCAATAAAAGACAGTAAAATTTTACTGTTTATGTGCTAATCAATTTGAACCTTCAACATCCCTTTCCCCTCCCTCTCATGGGCAAACCCTGGGCATTTTTGCATCTGGCGAGTAGGGAATTTGACACAAAAGGCCCTTGCGAGACCCCAGCAGAATAGATGTGGTCACCATACATATAGTTTAATGAGATGGATGAGTGTTTTGTAACATAAAGGGCTCTCTACAGCTCATTAGAATTATTTTTTAAAAGTATACATGTAGAATGCAATAATTATAACTAAGTACAATCGATAAAATGACAGCTTGTAGATTTTGTCGCTTGAAATAGTGAACAGGAATTGAAGTAGTGAATTGCCAGTCAATGTGTTGAAAGTGAAGGTCACAGATCTCTCCTGTTTCATAAAATGCATACTGTCCGCAGAGCAAGAACAGCCATTGTATGGCTTATGAGGAAACACTGTAAATTGAACAACCGTGATCTAAAAATGCTACTTTGCACTGAGTTGAGTTGCTAAACATGTTCAGTATATTAAGTAAAATTAATTTCCACATCATGGATAGAAGCTTGCAAGGGATTTTTTCCAAACCCCAGCAACATTGCTAAAAGCTAATGGATACATGGGGGGAGGACATTCGGTACTAGGGTAGGGCAGTTAAATGTGTCTTTGACAAATGCCAGGGGAGTTGCCTGGAGGGCAGAGGCAGTTGAAGTTTTGAATTGTTGTCACATTACTGCCTGACAATACAGGGGACCGCGCAGCAAGTTTTCGAGTGGGGGGGCTAAAGAAGACTGCGTAAAGGAAATTTTTTTTTGTGGGTGGGGGGGGGGGGGGGGGGCATGCTTGTGGATTTCTATTCAATTTCTCTAAAGTGACGGAGAATGCTATTATAACGATAAAACCATTCATTTTTTTCCACATCTTCAGTGATGTTGCTATCGGGTCTGAAAATTCACCATCACTAAATTGAAATATCATAGATTGTTATGTTATATTACTGATATCAACCTTTAATTACTATAAATAAGCCAGAAATCCAACGATTTTGCTTGAGCTGCCTTGAACTCGACGCTGTATAATTACTCAGCAATTATTGCATGAGGTTGAGTATGATATGAAGAGTTATGCAGATCAAAGGGGTTATCCACCAAAGCCGAAGGCTTGAGCCCGGTGGATAACACCCTCCGAGATCTGTATATTTTCATATCATACGAAAGCCAAGTTCAATAATTGTTTAATTATTCATTCAAAATATTTACACGGCAAAACAAAACGGTAACTGAAAATAATTTAGTGAATGATATTAAAGTTACAAAGCAACAACGCGTTTTCCTGAGAGGTCCACAGGAAAAAGAAGCGAAAAAGAAGCGAAAAAATATTTTACAATCCTCCGTAAGCAAAAAGATGGCGCCGCGCGCGGATTTCTGGGTAAATCGACCAAATCAATGTAAACAATACTTTTGTCGTGACCAGAAGCGTCACGAAAATGTAACTTGTTTTCGCACGAAAACAATGCCTTTTAAGTGCGTCGTTGGGGGTTGTCCCCACAAAAGCTGGGTTCACCAGACCCTTAAGTTTCACTGTTTCCGGAAGGATGAGAAAATAAAGCGAAAGTGGATATCAGCTTTGAGTTTAAGGACGAGATGTTACAAGTGGGCGGCGAGCGATCATGTGTGTAGCGCGCATTTTCACGGCGGACATTTGTACAGATCCAACAACATCCCACCCATTTTTCCTAGACGGGACCTAAAAACTGGTGAAATTGTGTGGCCAGTTGATATCTCGCACCTCCTGGCAGAAAAAAGTTCAGAGGAAAAGGAACACCAGAGCAATGACACGGTGAATGTACTGGAAGTCGTACAGTCCAACTCTAATAGCGAAAGTCCGATCGAGGCAAGCGAGAAAACACAAATAGCCCCCGAATATCTTGACCTACAAACGCCTACTGTCACAGAAGAAGTCGATAAAAAGAAATGTGAATGTCAGCAAGAGATCGGTAGGTTGTTGGAGCGGATAAGAAAGTTAGAGGAGCGTTGAGAAATTGAGAGGTTTGGAGTTCGCCGATTTATGGCTTCAGACTCGGACATGAGATATTTTTTACACCGGACTACCTAATTACCAGACCTTTGTTGATCTCTATAATTTTATCAAACCAAGACCGGAAGAAAATCAAAATCATGGCTGCCGCCCACAAGCTAAAACCCGCGGATTGCTTAGCTCGTCAACTGTCAAATTTTAACCAATCAGCACGCCCCGGAAGTCAAAATTTAAAATCAAGGTAAACAAATGATGCACGTTAAATCTAGGCGCTCGGGTCGTTCGCGAGCACCATGTCTCACGGAGAAACTCCCAAAATTACCATACTTTCAGCCTCTGCAATTTAATACCTTGAAGCGGATAAAATCATTATAAATAATAGTACGTTGTTTTGTTACAGTTAGCCGAAAACCATCTCCGAGTTACTTATAGTTCTCGTCGCTTCGCTTCGCTGTGTTTGTTTACACACGCAATTTCAGCAGTCTGGGTCACAGGCTCGTAGTTTAAAAGAAGAATATCCTTTAGGAGCTGTAAAACGACTGAAATCGTCTGCGAAAATAATTCGTAAGCTGCTGGCAATGAAAAATAATTCATGAACGGTCATTCAGCTGTCAGGGAGATAATTCCCGCATTTCTGGGACTCCACTGCTGATCGCAAACCCACCGTAGAATTCAGAACTGACCGAAAGAGTCAGATAAAAATAATTCTGATCAGAAAGACGACAATAATTCAGAAGAAATCTCCAAAACTATTTTTAACCGAGCGACAAAATAGACAACCGATTAGAAGCCAGCCAATTTCGAGTCACTTGATCGCTTACCCAGGATCACCTATGGCTTTGCCGCTCATTGGTACAGCTCCTCGTGAAGAGAAAACAAAAATCCGCTGCCTCCCCAGGCAAACTACCAAGAAGCTTATTAAACAGCGATTCAACTTATTCAAGACATGTAAAACTTACGCATTGAATGAAATTTTCATTGACGAGTTGTTTACACGTGAGTTTGCCAGAATGTCTGCACGCATTCGTCAGAATGTCTGGGATTCTGAGAAATATTTCAGTTGCTCGAATACAGAACGTTACTCTGTACCGGACAAAAATAATTCTGAACAGAAAGAAAAGGGTAATTTCTCCAATAATTTCTAATTTCTGTAATCTCTCTAATAATTTCTCTACCGGAAATGAAAAACTACGATTACGTCATGAATAATTAAAATCCACCAATCAGCACTTCCAGGTTTGTATCCAAAATTTGGACGCAGACATTCGATATTCTGAAACTCGCGTGCAGGCCCCCCTTCATTGCCGGCGCTTCGCGCCGGAAAATTATTAGCGCCCTTCCGAGCCAGGAGCCTGTTCGCAGGCTATTTTTCATACCTCAGGACATTGTGTTTTAGAAAATAACTGCATGCACTACACATAAAATATATACTTTTTCTGTTCTGTTCACCCCCGCAACATGGGGGATTGAGTATGTTACTGTTTTTAAATAGCTTACATCAGTTCATGTGACAGCAATGTGAGAGCTTTACAGATTATGTACATTTATTTAGCCACCACAAGTCTTCTAATGTTTTTTTTTTTCCCCTGTGATGGAGAACACAATTACAAGTGGTCTTAAAAGCTTCAAAAGACATGTACTGGTGCATGATAAGCCCTCTAGTGTACTATTTTTGTTTTCAGCCTCCTGTAAGCGAACACCTCCAGTAACCGGACACCTCCCTTAAGGGGACACTTCCTGTAAGCGGACACTTTCCCTTGATCCCGAGGGTGTCCGCTTACTGGAGGTTTGACTGTATACATTGTAATTGAATTTGATGCACTATTTAAACTCCAGACAATTATTTACTAATAATGAGTTTTATTCCTAAATTTGTCTCCTAAGACATGTCCAAAGAAGACTTCAAGGACAAATCAAATTGGATATTAAAGGTACATGTACATGTCAAGTCTGCTTTTTTTTTGTCATTTTGGACTTGTGACCTGAAAAAGCTGATCCCCAGTCCAATTTGGACTACCCTGGTGAACCCTGGTCAGTGGATACAATGTTTATCAATAACTGAACAGCACCTCTTAGCAGATGCAATAGTTATAACATCATGAACCCTTTTGGAGAATGGGCCAAAAAATTAATATTGACTCAAGGTAAATAAAAATGGTGACACTGATTGCTGACTTCATACACAGTGTATTTCAAGATGGTTTAGACAATTATGTAACTTATATAAATTAAACAAAACCAAGCTTAACTTACAATGTTGTCTAAATTTTTGTTATAGTTATGTTTTTGTCTTGCTGAATAATATGGCTCCCATTGTGGGGTTCATGAAATGCTCAACATACACGTACCGGATTCAGCTTTAATATACGAGATTTAATATATGGGTACAGATGTCCCTCAGTCGTAAACTTTTCACTTCCACTGGCCAGTGTATTATGTGTTAAAAGATAATTGCTGTTATTATTGTTGTTGTTATTGACTTTGAGTATAACACATGCTGCACGTGAGTTACCCAGTAAATAATTTTATAGCAGAGTGTACATGTGAGCGGATGTTATATAACATAATTATGTTACTTGTGAGTTCATATGATTTGGTGCATATTTATGTCATGCAAAAATGTTTAAAATATTATAAAATCTGTTTGCTCTTCAATTCTTGGACTTCAAACTTAGTGTGATAGAAAATTACATGTATAACTGATCTGTGGATTTCAAAACAATGGATTTGTAGCATTTAGGGGAAATGTCACTGTATTGCTGTCATTGCTTGCTTACTCAGCTCATCCAGTTTTGTTGTTCACACAGTGGATATTTCTGTCATCCTAAGATACGTTTATTACCACAGTGACGTTGCTAAATTACAAAACGCCAAGAACAACTAAAATTATACTTACATTGTTTTGTATTCAGGAGATGCATGGCTCTTAGAGCCCTTTCATTGGACTGTGCATTAGGGGATTCCCTCTGTCCTCCCGTTAAATGCTTTTGCTATAGCTTGGTAATAAGTAACTCATGTCAGGGCCAGGGTAATGTTTAAACTAGTCACAGTGTATTTATGCTAATCAGATGTCCCCGGATAAATAAATGACTTAAAAATGAATGCAAAAAAATGGAGATGACACCAACTTTTATTTAGCAAAGTGAATGCAATGGCTCACAGCTGTTCATGTGGTTAGTTTTCTTCCTCTGTGCGCGAGCTGAGTTGCATGATGTATCATGGCATTGTGATATAAACTGTATGTGCAGTTAGGATGCACATAAACAATAAGTGCGAACATGCTTAAATTAAGTTTTCTATTTCATCAGACTGCTGAAGAGGCATCCCTTGGTATATTCAGTATACGCATAAGGTGGATTTTCTACAACGACTGAAACAGTAAATGGAACTTTTTACAATGACTAAAATATTTTCAATTAATATTGATACTGTCTGTTTGTAAAAAGCGTTGTAATGTAATTATTTGACCTTCCCTTTATATCATTAAAGGGTCATTCTCAACCAGGGTACATTGCTTTCTGAAGTTCTGTTTGTGGCCATTTTTGGATGCTGGGAAAATGGCCACCCAACGATTATTGCAAAAATTTAAGGTTGTATTGAGGTACATGTACAGTGTACATTGAAACATTGGCAAACTGGATTCCTTTCTTTCTTAAAAACATGAAAACAAAATAGTAAATTAAAGTAATTATAAACAAAAAATTTGAAGAGCTGTCAAAGTGATTTAGATCACTTGATGGATAGGACATTCTTCTTAGTGAATTGGTTATATACATGTACATGTACTGTTTGATCATCCCCAGATCATACAGAATAGAGAATTTAAGCATCATGACAACGTTCTTACTTTTTTTTAAAAGCTTTGTCATCTTCCAAGTGAATGTACACTGGTTGATATGGGGAAGATATGGAAAGTGACAATAGTTTTTATAATAATGACCAGTACATTTTGTCAAATCAATAACCTTTTATGTGTATCGGAAAGTCTTTTTAATGTATTATCATTTACATTTAAATAAATATATATTTTTTCAAATACTGCTGTATTATAAATCAATGTAAATGGTGTTATTATGCAACATACATGTAGCATTTGACATTGCAAATATGCACCAAAACAATGACAGCATTGACAGCATTCTAGAGTGCAAATATGCATCAAAATGAGTGCAAATATGGCATTCTTCTGACCGTGCACTAGCAAAAACAGCTTCAAAAACGTAGTTTTAGGAGGACATTTCTGTCGTAATCGGTATAATAAACAATAATTATTATATTCAATGAAAAGTTGTGCAATACGGCTGGGCATTTTTACTCGTCAGTAAATACTCAGCCGTATTACACAACTTCACGCTGAATAACCTCTATTTACTCTTAAGGGTCAGCGCATTTTTTTTTTTTTTTTTGCTGCCCCCTCAAACTCTATATAGTTAGTATGAATGGGGTTAGTTTCTAGAGAAACTGTGTTGCTGCGTCGGTGGGGGGTGAAGCACAAGAATTTGGTTTTATCGACTGAGTCGATAAGGTAAATTAGCCACCGTTAAAAGATTCGAGAAAGCTGACGTTTCGAGCGCTAGCCCTTCGTCGGAGCGAATCAAGGGATTGTGGGTAGTGTGTGATTTTATATAGTAGGTGGAGTTTCGCTATTGGTGGAAATTTGGTGACGTGAAAAACAAATGTAAATTAGTTGAATGAAAAGCGTTCGTTGATTCTGTGGGGTTTGAGAGTGCCGATTTGAAAGATGATTTTTTGTTCCAAGTTTTTACGGCTTTCTGTGTTATCTTGGTGTAGGGAAAGGCCGCAGATTGTCATGTGTTCTTTAGAATGGTTAGTAAGATTGAAATGATGCGCGACTGGTTTGGATGCGTCTTTGTCACCCCCACGGAAATCAACGAACGCTTTTCATTCAACTAATTTACATTTGTTTTTCACGTCACCAAACTTCCACCAATAGCGAAACTCCACCTACTATATAAAACCACACACTACCCAAATTCTTGTAGTTAGTATGAACCCTCCCAACACCACAATTACACGTAGCACCTTTGAAAAGCAGGCCATGTGGTGTACACATGTTTATTTACAGGATTTACTTGAACGGCGCAGATTTTTCTTCAACGTTGTTGAAGTTCTTTTCTTGACTATAGTCTACGGAATATGTTAAAATTATTTAATTATAATATATTATTTCCGGTTTCACTTGTAATAATAATAATAATAATAATAATAATAATAATAATAATAATAATAATAATAATAACGAAATTTTTAAGATGTTAATTTTGGTTTGCAGGGAGTCTGGGTCAAATGACCAAAGTCCGCCTTGGGATCAACTTGTGAAACTGATATTAGGAAACATCCAAAAAAACTTGGCATTACTACTTTGTGAGCTTTGTTTGTTACAAGATAAACAGTTTTGTTCATTTTATGCTAGTTTCTTTAATTTGAGCTTGATAATCGCTTTAAAATGAACTTGATAATCTCTGTAAGCAGAAGCTTCCCGAAGCCATACTTCACATCACATGAGTGTCCTGTAGCAATCTGATTATGGATTCACGTTAATGACGATGTATAAACAAACCGCGTCGATATTTTTAGCGCAAGGAAAGACTCTTTTTAGAAAAAAAGGATGTTTTTAGGCAAATCGAGAGTGTGGCATGTTGCCATCGTTTGCAATTCTAGGACGTCTAGCTGATTTAAACAAAAATTTCAATTTACTACGTTTTAGCGATTTGGACCAGGCAATCGTTTCTTTCAGTCTTTGCTCAAGGTTTGAGTGTCCTGATGAAGGTAGTATTACCGAAGCGTGATGTAGGCAATAGTGTTACTGTTACAAAATTTCGTTTCCATCCTGGCCATTCGCAACGGCAAAGACAACTAAAAAACTGGCAGTCCTGTACGAAACAGTGCCTTGAAAACAATTTTCTACAAGAACCGTGGTCGACTTACAGTCTGAAAATATCGATAACAAACTACAAAAGTTTTTTAGTGCAAAGTAGAACGGTTTGAACATGCAGAAAGACTAAAAAAAACAACTTGAAATCGGATTACTGCTCAAAAATGACGCATTGTTGTTGTCACCTTTTAACTTCTTAGGTCTTCTAACGTAAGTTGACGCATTTTGAAAGTTTGGACTTCAATAATTCAGTTCCTTTTCAGTGCAAAGAGGAATATATAATAAGTAGATATTTAAATATTTCCGAAAGCAAATTCAGTCCCTCCACGTATCTTTCTGCAAGCTTATTCTTTTTCGAAGTCAAGGCATTCTGGAAACTGATAAAGAGATTGCCTTCAACCTAACCAAGATTTCTTGATCTAACTAAATAAAGGAAGTTGGCGGATTTTGAGATTTGAACTGATCGTTTTGAATCGGCAAAACGGTAACATCAGGGACCGTGTAGCACACTTTAAAGTGGTAGGACTAATAGGATGAAATGGCATTGAGAATTATTTTGTGAGCGCCAAAGGCGCTTAGAGAGGTCAGGGGGCATGACCTCCCTAGAAAATTTTGAAATCTTGATGCTCTTAAACTCCATTTTTAGCGTTCTGAGACGACAATTTCTGTCAAAAATGTTCGGTAAATTGATAGGTATTTTTGGCATGTTGTCCATGAGAAAACGTGCGTATACAGACAGAAACGCTTGGTAATCGATTTTATTTTTAATTTTTTTAAGCTTAGCTTATAATCAATTTATAGAGAAGAATCGAGGATTGCCGTTGAAAGTCTATCTATTTGAATTTGGCTCGACTTGCTGTATCTACGTAACGTTAAATTATGAAAACTGAAGGACTTACCTGGTACACTTTGACAAAAACTTGTTTCTTTCTTGACATTATGGTTGGTTTTTAAAAGTCAGAAAATCGAAACCAAACTTAAGTTTAATTTTAAGATAGTGTTGCATTGATATGTGCACGTTGAGAGAACATGGGCAAAGAGCTTCCTGAAGCTCATTCCCATCACCGTCATTCATGTTTGCAATACTACAGGAACGCCAGTAAGAATAAAAGGCGAAGTTTGTTCAGTCTTCGAGGGGCAACGCAATGGGTGCTTGTTACTTAAATTACTATTTTGGAAAAAAAACAATCAATCTCGTGAGCCCTCAAAACCTTTTTTTGTCAACCCTTGCAAAAAGGTGGTAGGGCTATAGCCCTACCAGTTCCCGCATATTGTCAATATGCTACAAACTTTACTTTAGAAACTACAAAGAAATTAGGTAAGTCTTCAACAAGCCTATAGCTAATGGCTCACAACTGTCTTAACCCGGTTTCTATAGCATGAGGCGACTGAGAGTATTACTACTCCCCCCTGGATGGGATGCTAGTCCATCACAAGGTTACCCCAGCATTTTGTTGCCGGTACCCATTTATACACCTGGATGGAGAGAGACAACGTGGAGCAAAGTTTATTGTCTAACATGGGAAACACACGACGGCAGAGATCCGAGGCTCGAACCACCGACCTTCAGGTTCAAAGTCCCACGCGCTAACCCACACCACAGCGCCTCCACAAAGAAATTAGTATTACATGAAAATTCTGATTTATATAATAAGAAAATGTTGGCGAGGAATACTTTTGGAAGCCATGGAGACTGCTTATGAGTTGAGGGTCCTTGGAATAATGATTGTATATGTACCACTTGTTGTTAGACATGGTATGTATAGAGAAGGTACAACACAGAGTGCGTCCATTTTGTCAAAATATCCGGAAATTTTTATTCAGTTCGGTGGTAAATGATAAACGCTTAAAAAGGTAGCCTAAAATTGTCCTGTTTGTCCGATCGGTTTTCGTGTTCCATTGACACGTTTCTTGTTTTCCTTACCAGTTCCAGGATTGTGACGAAGTGGAATATTTTTTTCTCAGGCAGAAATTCCAACCGAAATTTCCGGATTTTTTCTAAATGGAAAGCGCCCAGAGCTACTAAGCAATCCAGTTCGATTTTAATTCTCTCGGTTGGAAGCTTAAAAGCCACTATATGATAGAACAAGGCAGTTCCGCTCCAGAATTTGGGGCTTCGATATATCATCATGGACATCAAGGTGGTTGCAAACCTTGATGTGACCAAAGTCTCCCATTCATAGTCTAAACGCGTCTTGTCAAGAGGTAAACATGTTTATTGTTTTACAGAAAATCGTCCGCTACATCATGCTGGAACAGGTACGAACAAACTTGCTCTGGATCCGAGGCGGTTTGCTGGGACAACAAGTAATGTTCGAAGGCACGGATGGAGTGCAGAAATTCTGGGATGTATGGCCGATTATTCGAGAGCAGAGTACCAGCTCTTTAACCGACTTGATAGCTCAGTCAGTTAGAAGCATAGAAAGAAATCTTAGGCCTTCCGCAATGAAATTGAACTTTAGAAGCTGCCAGAAATCACTAAGATGAACTTTTCCTTATTATAAAGCTTTCATCCGTAGTTTACAAATCAATGATAACTTTTATTCCGACACAGTTTAACTTTCATCAGTTTATTTCAGCTACTTTTGATTCCCTACCCCCCCGCCTCCGTCTCGGCTCGTCTTAAGCCTGCCCGTGCGGTTCACAAAAGCGGGATTTATGTTCCTATTGTGGACGTGCCTTGGACTAGTAATACATGTTAATCTTAACAACAGCGTACAAGGCCGCTAATCCCGAGCAAGCAATAATACCTTAGTATTTGCAGTGAACAGTTTGAAATTTCCAAGTTTATCCTTTAATCTGTACGCATACACATGGGCATACAGGTTGACTCATCAGCTGAATCACATGATTCATTTACAGCAGCCTCCACGTGCTCGCATGCTTTCAGGTTGATATGAAGAAAAACCAAAAACTTAGTCATGGTTTGGCTGCGGAAATGCAAATAAAAAAATGACAAGGCTTTTTATCATGCATGAGCACTGCGGCATCTAGCGAATAGTTATGAAGAAGCACTGCCACATTCCAGAGACTTGAAATGTGGCGCTATAAGTTGTTTTTCATGAAGCTTTTAATCTCTTCACATAACGACCTATTTTAAAATCAACTCTAGACCTTTCTGTGAGCTATATATAGTTTGATATTGTTTCTTGAGGACGTGCCCTTAAGCATCATTTTAGTGACTGAACCAACGCCCAAACAACTAATCTTGAACAAGTATGTAACACAACACAGACACGTGTGATTTGTATGATATCATGAGGCGCTGAACGGCTAGCTTTCAGTTTGTGGATAAGGACAATAAGTTGAATGCATTTAATGATCCTATCTAATGGGTATCTTATGGTTACAGTACGTAAAACGTGATAATAAAAAAAATTGGCTGAATACTGTTTTGAAGTTTTGTCAAAAACCTTCTGACCACTCAACACTTCCGAGAATTGAAATTCATGTTACCTGTTTCGAAAATGACTATTTGAGCGTTTTTTGATCATTTACAATCCATCTACTTACACAAATATCAGAGCACGTTAAAATAGACACGTGCGTGATACAAGAAGAGCAAACAGACTTTGCTTGCGTTTTTGAGTTCTCTCGTAGCCACCAGTATACTGATTGTGTGTACTGACAGCCAGACTAAACCCGTTCTCCCAACAATACCGAGCAAACAATACAATTTTTTTTTTCAAGACAAAAACAATCAGCTCTCGAATTTACGTATGTCAGTATCTGTATCAGGCAGATCTATGGCGCAACTTGTACTTGAGTTGAAGTTGAATAGACAATAAGAATTGTTCATTGTTTAATCAAATGGGTTGCTCACTCACAAGGTCAATATTTATAGGAGTTGGGCCGTCGAATAGAATCTGTTATTATAATCGTAGACAAACAATTTGACGGTAACACAAAGTACGAAAAAATTAGTTTCAGACACGTACAGTGTGTGGTATTATGCAAATTTTCAGAATTACGCTGTGTATGTCCGGGCATATGTCCAGATTGTGAAAATTAGGCTGACTTAATTTCGGTTTGAATGAAGTCACATTTCACGTGCCCAGTGCATGCTAAGATATAAGTAAACTAAGATGTAAGTAAACTACGGAAACTTTTGTTTATTTTTAAAACTAATAACTGTTACCACGGGGACCTTGCTACAGGAAATTGCAGTGATTAACAGTTTTACACCTTTCAGCATTTGCTTTGGCAAGCTTACAAATGTGTTGACAATAATCAATCATCGGAATGACTCAGATGGACAATTATTGACAGGTGACGACTTTTATCTACCTTATAAAAGAAGCTCGCGATGCTTCCATTACTTCATTCGTGGGATTGTTATCGCAACAGCAACGGTTGTGCGCAGTATAAATCATACGATGCCTCCTCTCAGCTCTGTTACTGCAGCACTACTTACTGTCATTGCATCGGTGTTATCCGCAGAAATACCAAACCTAAAACCCGGCGATGTTGCACCCCCGTTCGTTCTTCTTGCAAGGAATTCTACTTCGGTAGTACAAGAACTCCTGAAGTACGGAACAGCCAACGACTCGAACATCCAAGGCCCAATCGTGTTCCTAGCGTACACGAAACGATCAGGGTTCTTAGAGAGACTACTTGCTGATCCTAATTGCTTTCATGAGCTGATGGACAATTCTCCCGACAATGTCAACTACGTGTTTCTGTTTTACGCTGATTCTCCACCAACAGCCTGCAACAGTGAGGTCAAAGGCCTAGCTGATAAATTAGCGGAGAGGTTCGGGAATTCCATTGCTCCGTACTGTATAAGCAAACGGTAAGGACGTCCTGTACTATGCATGCATTAACACCGTATGACTAATTTCAGTTGCAAGCTTGGTTGCGTTCTCTGAACACAGGTTTTTACCTCCTCAAAGTTCGTACAGGAGATCTGCTTTAGGAAGTAAGGTAGAAAGCGCTACCGGCAACACAAAGTGAAACGAAGGGGAAATTCGTAACCCTGTCCTTATGCTAGTGGGAAAAATAGAAGACAGAAACGGACTTGCTTGGGAAATGTGATCTTGATAAGCCAGGTCAACTAACCATTGGACAAAAAACGTCACTTGATAAAAATTAATAAAATAATTATTGCAAGGTGGCACAGAAACGTTAAAACTCGTCATCAATAAGACAACCTGGGAAACAACCCTTGGCCCGGCATAGTGCGTGCTCCGGAAACCTCAATTACCGGCAAAAATTTCACTTCATTTATCCACAACGGAAATTCCTCTCAACAAGGTCTTCAATTAAAAACTCGTTACATCGTGGAGGGTAATTTTTTAAAGTTCAGAAACGTTTCGGCAATTATGTTTCTTGAATATTTTTGTTTTGGTTGTGTGTAATTTTCGTTATCACTTCGATGCTACAGCGTGTGAATTTCGTCACCTTATTAATTGATGAAAATAGAATAAGATACTTATTAAAACACGTAACCTATCTCAATGTTAAGACTTCACCTAGAATTAAAGAGTGTTCTTCATATGATTTTACCTTTCTCAATTGTTCCTCTTCAAATATATTTCTTGACCTCTGTAATATCTACTTCTGGTAGGTCGCATGGAGAGTTTACATTGAGAGGAAACCCATAGCGATTGGTCAACCACAAATCACTAAAAATACAACTGCGTAGTATGACGAAAGTGATACTTGAAGATTCCCTTGAACGAGCATGTCTTAAATCAGCACCATTTTAAAACAATTCTGGCAGCCATCCAGGCGCAAATCCAATGAAACCCGTAAACGGATATCACTTAATGACGCAAATGGGGAAAAATGGCTGAACGTCAGTCGCAAAATCGTGTCCAATCTCTCGTTTTCCCACTAGTGAGATCCGTATTAAACGGATGTAGGTTTGTAACGCAAATTGAGACAACTTTTTCGAATTGAATAATGCATTCACAAATGGCTTGCACGTCAGTCGCAAAATTGTGCGCTATCTTTTCCGTTTTTTCCGATATTAAACTCAAGAAGCCGTTAACATATTGTTTCCACGGTTTATGTTCGTATCAAGAACCTTTTCTTTAATTCCCAGAATCAAATCTTAAGCCGTGCAATGTTGTTCGATTGTTCTTTTATATCAGATATTCTCTTTCGATTTCAGAATGGTCAAAATATCTTAGCTTTATCATTTTAATAAACGGACAGCTATGTATTGATCAGAACTTTGCTGTGTGTTTCAGTTGTCTTTGTTTCCAAGAAAGAAGGAGTTTTAATGTAAAACGCCACATGACAGTGACTGTCAGAGATATATCCAGAAATGCAGACAGAGAGAGGTCACGCTACTCCATGACTGGCATCACAAATTGTCCTTACCTATGAGACCCTATAAAAGTTCACCGTTTTTTTTTGCGTGTCTAAATGCCCGGCAGCCGGGCAAGGTCTCAAATAGACTAAATGCCCGGCAGTCAGAAATTTTCACAAAATTTTCACTGAAAGGCTCTTTCAAACCTTTTGAGAGTATTCGATGTTCGTTTAGAAATGTCAAGCGCTTCCAAAAATTATTTTGCTTTTCCAGTTGACGAAATATCCAAGCTTGGGCATACTTTAAGATCGCTATGTTCTCGACACTTAGAAAATTTCTGCCGAGACTCTCAGTCAGAAAATTTCACAGAATTTCGACTTAACGTCTCACTCAAACCTCTTAAGAATATTCAAAGTTCGTTTAGAAATGTCAAGCGATTCCCAAAATTATTTTGATTTTCCAGTTGATGAAATAGCCAAGCTTGGGCATACTATAAGATCGCTATGTTCACGACACTTAACATTTCTGCAGACTGCCGGGCACGGTCTGAACCCGGCAGTCAGAAATTGTCATAGAATTTTCACTGAAAGGCTCTTTCAAACCTTTTGAGAGTATTCGACGTTCGTTTAGAAATGTCAAGCACTTCCAAAAATTATTTTGCTTTTCTAGTTGACGAAATATTCAAGCTTCGGCATACTGTAAGATCGCTAAGTTCATGACATTTTAAAATGTCTGTAGACTGCCGGGCACGGCCTCAAATAGACTAAATGCCCGGCAGTCAGAAATTTTCACAGAATATTTCGTCAACTGGAAAATCAAAATAATTTTGGGAATCGCTTGACATTTCCAAACGAACATCGAATACTCTCAAAAGGTTTGAAAGAGCCTTTCAGTGAAAATTCTATGAACATTTCTCACTGCCGGGCATTTAGTCTATTTCAGACCGTGCCCGGCAGTCTGCAGAAATGTTCTAAGTGTCGAGAACATAGCGATCTTATAGTATGCCCAAGCTTGGATATTTCGTCAACTGGAAAAGCAAAACAATTTTTGGAAGCGCTTGACATTTCTAAACGAACATCGAATACTCTCAAAAGGTTTGAAAGAGCCTTTCAATGAAAATTTTGTGAAAATTTCTGACTACCGGGCATTTAGTCTATTTGAGACCGTGCCCGGCTGCCGGGCATTTAGACACGGCGGTTTTTTTAACCCACCAAAACACACGAAATTCTGTCACATATGAAGTAATGTAGTAGTTATAGGTGCGTCAGCAGATGACCACTTAACAAAATAAGACTCCATCGGTAGTGGTGAATGCCTATTTCCCCAATTAGTGATATCACCTGCAGGCCTCCTTTCAGTCGGCCTGCAGGTTATATCACTTATTGGGGAAATAGGCATTCACCACTACCGATGGAGTCTTATTTTGTTAAGTGAGTCATCTGCTGACGCACCTATAACTACTGGGTCTTTTGTTTTACCCCACGAGGCTTATTTAAACCCTAGAACCAGCTTAAACCACTAATAACCAGTTTTAACCGCCCGGCTTGCTAGAGTTTCATTGAAAATTTACAACTAAGTAGAGAGTTTTAAGTATAGCGCAAAAAATGAAAATTACAACCTATTTTTTGGCAACCAATTTTTCCATTTGTTCTTTTTGCTGGTTGAAACCGCTTTCGGGTGGTTAAAACTGGTTATTAGTGGTTTAAGCTGGTTCTAGGGTTTAAATAAGCCTCGTGGGGTAAAACAAAAGACCCAGTAGTTATAGGTGCGTCAGCAGATGACTCACTTAACAAAATAAGGCTCCATCGGTAGTGGTGAATGCCTATTTCCCCAATTAGTGATATAACCTGCAGGCCGACTGAAAGGAGGCCTGCAGGTGATATCACTAATTGGGGAAATAGGCATTCACCACTATCGATGGAGTCTTATTTTGTTAAGTGGTCATCTGCTGACGCACCTATAACTACTAATGTGAAAACGACAAACAACTCTGTCAATATTAAGCACTCGTTAAACAATACTTGCTTGCATTTTAGGACAGTACGGCGCAAAGTATTGCTATGCTATTGCTATGCTATTGCTATGCTATTGCTATGGAGCTTGTTAAATAAACTTAGCATTCACCGGCTTACTCCAGTTTTCTGGGTATCTAATAATAAAGGTACTGGACGGCAAACTGATCCTTACGGCAGCGCAATCTCTTTTCCTTGCCGAAAGGTTGAGTTTTCCGTTTTTACCTATACTATTTCAAGATTTTTACTGATCCAGGTCTACGATAGATCAGGCACTCTTCCTTGGTTTGTCGCTGTGGTTTTTCCGTTATTATAGTTTTTGAATACCTAAACCCAGCCAGACAATCGAGTTTAGAAATAGAATTTAATCCCTTCTTTCCCAAGTTCCAAGTTTACAAAACGCTTCACGTTGTCACCCTGTAAAACAATGAAAGAATAAACAATCCACATGACCGCACTCCTTAATATAAATACTGAATAGCTTTCATTTGAATAGACTTCGAAGCTTTATCCGAGTGAGAGAAACATGATTAACATGAGTGACGGACACTTTATCCCTTCAGATTAATCTAGATTAGCTGCTACATCGGGTCATGTACTCTTAACCTTTATGTCGGTTCGAGTTTGGAATAGTTTAACATTGAAATACACTTTACCGATAGTCATAAATATTTTGATACATCGCCAAAAGTATATATCGCCTAGTTAATATAATCGTTTTCCGGGAGCACCTAACAAGGAAGTCTTAGACGAAACTGGCTGGAAAAAGGCATTTAAGTAATGATCCGAATAAGAAGGCGGAAAGCGCTGAACGGCAATGCACGATGGAATGTCAACTTTTTTCATTGTTACAACTAGTGATCTCATTGGCCTAGAATCAAAAACCGCTTAAAAGTTAAGGTTCAAAGGTGCATTTTGTCCAATTTTTTTAAGGTTTCAGGCAATTTGAGACCCAATCGCACAACAAGCAATTTTTGAAACTGAGATAAAATGTATTTGGGGAACTTCATCATAGAAGCAAAATTATTAGCTATTGTCTTCTGCTATTCTGATTGGTTAAGCACGAACATTTCCTAAAATTAATTTGACGCAAATGGATTTTCTTTATTTTCATACTGAATTATAATTATGAACCATCAAAGAGCCAATGCCGCAGAACAATGAAGTTTACAGTAGTTCTTATGTGGAGCATTACTTAAACCATTTCGAGCCGAGAAGATTTTTGTTCCTTACAGTTCTTGTTGTGCTCTACTGTCACTGTTATCGTTAAAAAAATAAACGGGCCGCGCGCCAAAGAAAAAATTGTTCGATAGCTCGGTTATTAAAGGTTGTTTACCATTTACACGGGAAAACCGGTTGGTCCACGGTTTGTGTAAATGGTAAGCAAAACTCCAGAAAGTGAAATTCCGTTTGAGATTGGTGTGTACCATTTACCATTTGACACCAGAAACAAGCTGAGTAACCACACTTACGCATCAAAACTGGCGCAGGGTCTGGAACTGGTAAATAAAAGCAAATGGTACACACATTTCCGTTCGGAAATTTCGGTTGGGAAATTTGGACTACCTTTCAAGACGTTCCGTTTATTTCGGAAATTTTCCGGTCGGTCGAGCCAAAATTGTCTTACCATTTACATTCTGACCGAAATTTCCGGAATTTTTGGGTAAATGGTAAACAACCAAAGTGTCAAAATTAATTTCTCGATTGCTTTGGTTATGCATTGCTGCGCTTTGTGGATGGCTAAAAATGTACAAAACTATGACCTCCCCCCCCCCCCCCCACCGGCCGGGACTTGCTCATACACCTTTTCCCGCGCTTGGCTTGGCATGTATTTGCTTCTAGTATTGATTGGTTTATTGGATTATTCGCGTCTGCTGTGATTGGCAGAGTTGATTACTGTGGTTTCCGTTTAACGACATTTTTACGACGCCATAAAAACGATGGCGCTCATTAATTTGAATCATCCTAACGGTTCATTTGTTTTTAGCAGCACGAATATTGACATTTTGTTTTCGTGTTTCAGTGACTGTCCCAAACCGTCGGTCTCTAGTCGTGTTCGTAGATTCCTTTGTCCTACAAGGAATCCAAGACCTAAAGATATACAGGACAGTTGGATGTCACGAGTGCATTTCGCGGTTTTTCCCGTATCCACCCTCGGGAATTGGATCCCGCGGGTGTTATCCCAGTGGTACTGTTCCGGGCATGGGTGTGGGTTAAATCAAATCGTTGTTGAAAATGACAAAGGTAATAATGAGATATTTTTTACAATTTAATCAGTTTATTCTAAGGGATCAAAACTGTTTCATAATTATCCAGGTTCAAAAATCTTACATTTTCACGTGAAACGGCAAAGATCAGAAACAAAAGCAAATGACTGAGAATAAAAGTGGAATATAATAGTACCCAATATTTCGCTTTGCAAAACAAAGCACTATTATATTTCAGTTTTACTTTATTTTGTTTGATTCTGTTTACGGTTTTTCTGCCGTAAGGACCGTAAGGATCAGTTTGCCATTTATTTTTTGTTTCACTTTAAGTATTAATACTGATCAAGGTCAAGAAGCCGCCAGATTCGACCATTTTTTTACGGTTTGTTGCAGTGATCGTATATTCTATCTTTCGTTTGCATTAAAAAGAAACTCCAAATTATCCCAAAACCAAAACAAATAAAACGCAAAACATGCACTGGCCGGGAATCGAACCCGGGCCTCCCGCGTGGCAGGCGAGAATTCTACCACTGAACCACCAGTGCCTTGCACTGTTTCAGTTACGTCAGGTGGGGTGGTGAGGCTTATTAGAGGGGCTTATTAGAGGAGCTAACTGTTAGAGGGGCTTATTAGAGGGCTTATTACAGGGACCGCGCAGCAAGTTTTTGAGTGGGGGGGGGGGGGGGGGGGGGGGGGGGGGGCTGAAGAAGAAGGAGTGAAGGAAATTTTTTTTGTGGGCGGGGGGGGGGGGCATGCTTGTGGATTTCTATTCAATTTCTCTAAAGTGACGGAGAATGCTATTATAACGATAAAACTATTGATTTTTGTTCCACATCTTCAGTGATGTTGCTATCGGGTCTGAAAATTCACCATCACTAAATTAAAATATCATAGATTGTTATGTTATACTACTGATATCAACCTTTAATTACTATAAATAAGCCAGAAATCCAACGATTTTGCTTGAGCTGCCTTGAACTCAACGCTGTATAATTACTCAGCAATTATTGCACGAGGCTGAGTATGATATGAAGAGTTATGCAGATCGAGGGGGTTATCCGCCAAAGCCGAAGGCTTGAGCCCGGTGGATAACACAGTCCGAGATCTGTATATCTTCATATCATACAAAAGCCGAGTTCAATAATTGTCTAATTATTTATTCAAAATATTTACA
The DNA here is from genome assembly GCA_022457155.1 of Cladopsammia gracilis. Classification (NCBI taxonomy): domain Eukaryota; kingdom Metazoa; phylum Cnidaria; class Anthozoa; order Scleractinia; family Dendrophylliidae; genus Cladopsammia; species Cladopsammia gracilis. The sequence goes on along the minus strand of JAJGOT010000434.1, from coordinate 565,324 downwards.
CGGCAAAACAAAACGGTAACTGAAAATAATTTAGTGAATGATATTAAAGTTACTGTACATCATTTACTCGAAAAGTGCCAAAATTACGCTTTCTGTTTGTGTTGCGGTCGGTAAATTCGTTTGCGATGTCCATGAATGGTGGAAAGCCTGTCCGTTCTTTCTTTGTTTATGTTTAAAACTGTCAGGTTACTAAATCGTTCCTGGTTCATTCTTGAACGGAGCCATGTTTTTAGCCTCCGGGCAGTCGAAAAGGATCTTTCATCGGCTGCACTGGTTGCTGGATTTACGAGAATCAGCTTACATAACGTGAACTTCTTTTATCATTTCCCTTTCTGGGTTGGGTAGCTCTTTAATTTTTACTATGATGTCGTGAAAACAAAAATAATCACCATCCTTCAGCAGCACTTGTAAAATTTCCATCTGAGCGGTTAACACTGAAATATTAACATCATCGTTGTACAGTTTTTCCATAAACTTTAGCTCTTCGGATTTGTCCTGCGAATTGAGGGTCTTAATTAAGAGAGACTCCATCTTTGCATACGTATCAAAGCTTGGCTGGTCAAACCGCTGGTCAATAGCGTTCATCATCAAGTCAATAGCTTCAAAGTATATTCGCCTGCAATAGTCTTGTGCGGTCACAGAAATATCTTACAATTGTAACGACTAATGCTTCATTCTGTCTATTTATCTGCGCGTTTGTCTTTGCCAGTAACTCTGGTCACTTTCGAATTAACGATTTTTTATAATTTTTCACTCCGTTACTTTTGTTAAATTATTTTTTGTTTAATTTATTTTTATTCTTGCAAAAAAGTGGGGGATGGGGGGGGGGGGGGGCTAAAGCCCCCCCCAGCCCCTCCCACTGCGCGGTCCCTGTATTAGAGGGGCTTATTAGAGGAACTTACTGTTAGAGGGGCTTGTTAGAGGGGCTTATTTGAGAGCGGGGCTTAATAGAGGATAAACGGTAGTTATCAGTTATATGGGAATTTTAGGTTAAATTGAGTAATCGATATGTCTCGCTAACCAATCACAAAGGAAACACTGACAATCCATTTTTCCCATTTATATTCCCAACTAACAGACAGGAGTGGGTGTGCAGCTCGCGTGAACGATGGGCCTGAGTTAATATTAATGTCAGTGTTAATGTTAATGTTAGTGTTTGACCTTTTTACTCTCAGAGTCAATTATGAAGAAATATAATGTAGAGTTCTAACATTTGAGTCTGTCGACGAAATTCTATGGTGTGACCATTAAAATGAAACCTTATCGGCTGAGTACTTTTGCATGGTACCATTTGTTTTACAATATTTTGCGAAATGAAATTTGAAGTCTTTCTTGAATTTTGATTTTTGGCCTTCTTGGGCTTAAAGGATTAATGCCGCTCCCATACAGTTACAAGAGAACACGTGCAAAGCATGAACATTACAGGCATGTCATGTGCGGGGACATGTCGCCGCGACTAGTCGCTATAGTTTGTATCGTGCGACTAGGCTGGGGCGGATCCAGGGGAGGGGTTGAAGGGGTTGCAACCCCCCCCCCCCCTTTGAGCAGCATATTTTTTAAAAAAAAAAAAATTGTTTGACTCTTCTTGTCTCTCCCTTGTGGCTCATAAAAATGATAGAATGAAACTGTTTTATACGTATTGTTTCCCTTCCACCAATTGACAAGTTAAGAAAAGGTAATGTCTCAGGAATCCTGGAAATGGCGCTTGAATAGAGGGTAAAATCGGAACCCCCGTAGAAGCTCGCTCCTACGGCGCTCGCCGTCCACGCCCGTGGCGGTGTACAACTCCCCCCCCCCCCCCTTTCAGAAATTCCTGGATCCGCCCCTGCTAGGGAAATTGACACGAAGCAACGAGTCGCCTCGTGTGTGTCGCCCTTAAAAAGAGTGGCACAAGTTTTCTCAACCAATAAGAAACGTATAAATTCGAAACGAAAGCAAACGCGAATAATTCCAGGAAGAAACTCATTTGAAAACAGTTTTTCTGCCTTGAAAAGAGTGTTACCTTTGCATTTGTATTAATACCTAAACAAAATGGGGGTTACTCTTTCTTCTTAAATGTAATTATAATACGGCAAATCTCGATAAAAATTTACTCTCATTTTATCGCGAATTACTAGACTACTTTCAAGAATTGACTAATTATTCAAAAGACAACAAAAGTGATCTCATTCTTTGGAATAATAGGAAAATAACTATGGAAAAGAATTGTGTTTTTTGGAAACACTGGTTTGATAAGGGGATTCATTTTATAAGTGATTTGTTAAATTCAGAAGGGAAATTTCTGACGCTCGAAGACTTCCAAAATAAATTCAAAATTAAAGTGAATTTTTGCATTATTTTCAACTAATCGCTGCCATCCCTCCTGATCTGAAGAGAAAGGCATTTGATTATCCCACCCCTGATCTGCTCAGTGCACCTTTAGAATACCATCAGTTTGAGGACAGAACATTAGTGTTATCTAAAAAGCGCTGTAAAAACTGCTATAAACTGTTTATAGAAAAACTTGCTGTAGAGCCGACCGCTGTTAGGTCCTGGAATAAATACCTCCCGGAATTTACTGATCGTGACTGGGTCAAATGCTTTGCGGAAATATATGTCATCTAAGGACAACAATCGTAGACAATTTTCTTTTAAAGTCCTGCACAGGATAATCCCGACTAAAAAAAAACTGAAGAACTATAATTTGATCGTTGTTGATGCATGCTCTTTCTGCTTCAATCCAGACTCAATAGAACATACTTTTATACATTGTAACCAATCGACTAATTTCTTTACGAAGACTTTGATGGTTTAATGATTATCATAACACAAAGATACAACTTTCAAATAAGCAAATTTTATTCAACACATTGGAAAATTCCATTCCATCCGAATTGCCAAATTCCCATAAATGCAGACTGCGTCTATTGATTTTATTGCAAAAGAAGTATTTATACACTTGTAAAAACCTGACAAAAAACCCTGAACTAGATGAATTCTTGACGAATTTATTTGAACAGTACAGTATTGCAAATTGTGACATATCAAATATGTAATAGTGTAATGCGGCTGACGGACTTTTAGTTTCATTGTTGTCTTTTTTCCGTTTTTTAACCTTTCTTTTGTTTAAATACTATCTGTAGGTCTCGTGTAAATATATAATTTATAGCCTATAATGTAGATATGATTTGTAGTTTTGTAAATCTTAGTTGTAACCTGTAATTTGTGATTGTGGATTGTAAAAATAAATATCTCTGAAAAGAAAAGAAAAAATTAATACCTAAACTGTACCTGTTGCATATAATACAGAATATTTTAATAAATCACCACCTTTTTTGTTCATTTGTAGGTGAACCTCAGTGCGTGGCAAAACGTTTAGACGCTCGATATGATTGGCTGCCATCCCCAGATACTCTCGCCAAATTTGGTCATCTGTTAGTGGTCTATGTGGGCGAGGCATGCTCTCCAAATACGTTCAAGAATGATGTCGCTGGTCGACTCGCCCTTGTTTTTAGTGAAACCGGGGATTGTTCATATTTTACAAAGGTACGATTCAACACCGTTCACACGGCACGGCAAGATGCGATAGGGACCAGATTCAGCTGGTTTCTTTAAACCTTAAAAGACCTCCTTGATGGTGGTGATTTCCTTTGTGTTCTCATCACGAATTATTTATGAGTTTTAGAACTCATGTTACATCAATTTTTTCTTGCAGATTCAGAACTGTCAGAAAAAAGGCGCCGTTGGTGTTTTAGTATCCACCCGTCGGTCCCAGCCTCTGGAGGATATGAACTGCAAGGGATCTGAGTGTAACACACAGCTCAACATTCCAGCTTCCATGATTCCATACGATACAGCATTTAAAATCAACCAGAGTGTTCATTCGTATATCCGCTTTCAGACCACACCCTCGGACGTGTTTGCCTTTGGTATAGATGGACAGGGGAAGGTACAGGAGACAGGCTGGTTTCTGTACCCTTCCATGCGGTTCTTGGGCTATCAGGCGCAATGGTAAGCTGGAAATTTGATAGCCTGCGAGCAAGTTCCTGGGCTCTCTCTTTCCGCCCCCACCCCCTCCTCCCCCTCCAATCTCAGATTTCGAAGCAAAGCAAGCACGGTCGATATTAAATCAGAAACTCCTTATAAGATAACAGATTGATTTTCATTAATGCAAACTTGAGTTTTGAGTTTGTATGGAAAGAGAACTGGGATTCGAATTATTAATCTGTGAACTAGTGAAGACGCCATGGTCTAGTGGGAAGCAATGTCTCCTTCCACGAGTACCGGTGACATAATGCTGGCGCCGGGGGGGGGGGGGGGGGGTGGTGGTTTGCCTTGCGATGGTGCAGCATCCCATCCAGGGGGAAGGGCGATGGTCCAGCATCCCATCCAGGGGGGGGAGGGCGATGGTCCAGCATCCCATCCAGACGGGGGGGGGGGGGTTGTAATACTATTAGTCACTTAATTCATGCCACGGAAACTGGGTTAAGGTGGTCTTATACAAAAAAAAATACGATGTCTAGCTTGCAACGTTGGTTTTTTTGAAAATGGCAAAATTGTAATCTTAAAACACTTGAGAATACCATTTTGAAAGAATTTCACTAAATTTGCAGCACTAAACATGTGAACTGTAAGATATGTGAATAGTGGTATATAATTTTTCTATAGCAACGGCCCTAGCAACTATTGTTTACATTAGTTTAATGCTCATAAAACGTGCTATTAAAATGAATTCAGTCACTCCCTCCCCGACTATAATTGATCTAGAAACCATTGTCTTAACTTTAAGACCGTTTTTCTCAAATAACACAAATTAACGGATTGAGAAACTTGTAAGCAAGGTATCTCTCTTGTATTTTAGCTAAATTTTCTGAACTATTCAGGAGCATGTAAGAATATAATTCTCTAGGAGGCAAACCTAAAAAACCTCCATTTTCTGACACAATACTGTAGTAATTAAACCTTTGTACTATTGGTATTTTGTAGTTTTCACAGTATTGCCCTCCCTCCCCCCCCCCCCCAAAAAAAAAAATAGAAACGAATTGTTTTCCGAGGTTTAGATCCTAGATGGATCATTTATGCACAAAGTAAAGTTGACTCCATTGGCATCCGACCATTTGGTGAAAAGTTATTGTGCTTATAACAGGCGGCCTTATTTCAACTTAAGGGGCTGGTTAATAATTAACCAATGGGAAATTCTACCTAAAGTGGCAGATTTTCAACTCAGAGTACAAAACTATATACCAGGATGGTGGAATTTTCCCATAAAATTGTTTTGAAAAAAAACCCATATTTTTTGTATAAGACCACCTTAAGGACGTTCGCACTAATTGTTTATGCGCATCTTTACTGCGCACGCAATTTGTATTGCAACGCCATGCTACGTAATGCACGAGCGCGCGCATTTCTGACATCAGTAACTCATTATCAGACCGTAGCATAAGTTTGAAAAAAATCTGTCTTGTAGAAGATTTTCGCGCGAACGTCCTTAAGCTCCAGCAGTTGTGCGCCACTTGCCTTTTGAAGACGTTTTTACTTTGTAAACTAACTGGTTTTGATTGCGTTTTTGCTTCTGCAGGTTCAACTACAAAACAAATCTGTTAAAGAACCTGACAACTGGGGATGTGGTTGTTATAAATGTATTCAATCACACAGACATGCAAGGAGAGGAAGGAGTCACCACCACAGTCGATCTGCCTTCTGTTGATGGTAGGGAGCTTCCTTCTTCTCATTCCCGTATAATTGCACGATAGACGTAAAGACTGACTGATTAGCAAGTTAATTGAATGAGTGACTTACTGACCGAATGAATGAATGAATGAATGAATGAATGACAGACAGACAGACAGACAGACAGACTGATTGACAGACAGACTGACTATATAAATGAATAAATAACAGACAGACAGACAGACAGAATGAATGAATTAATAAATGACAGACTGAATGACTGACTCACTGACTGGCTGGGTGGCTGGCTGACTGACTGACTGACTGACTGACTAAAAGAATGAAAGAATGAAAGAATGAAAGAATGAAAGACGAAATTTCAGAGTGACTCTTTAGATAGACTGACCGGCTGACCGACTTACTACTTACATATAATAATGTTCTTTACGATAAGCTAAGAACGTTCAATATCCGTATTCTGTACCTTTCTTCTTCCCGCTTCTTATTTGTGTTATTACTCATGCGCAAAGCGCAATGAGTTAAAAAATGCCCTTCGCTTTTCTTTTTATTCTTTTTATTTTTTGTGTCACGATTTTGCATGCAAATTTATGGACGCATATTTTAAATTGTGCACTTCCGGTTCATAGCTTTGCCATTTACACTTCCTGTTTAGTGACTTCCGGCTACTCCCACTTCCGGTAAAACAGCGTAACTGAAGTGTCAGGACAGCGTCTCCTACAAACCTACTTACGTTACTAATGTTCACGTTAGGTATATATAAGACTCAGAAGAATCACTGGCTTCATTGTGGTACAGCCTTCATTTACAAAATATTCAATAGTAAACAACGTGGTTTGCAGGAACGATGACTGAATGAAAGGAGTAACTCTTCTCCATTTCGGACATCTTCTTATCATGTTTAAAATATATCACAAAACTTTCTTACGCATGCGTATGAGTATAGGCTGCTTGGAGCCTCTTGTTCAAAAAGGTATGTTGCAAGTATTAAATGAAATCAAGTGATGTGTTTTTGCCGTCTTTGTTTGCTTGAACTCTTCGATTAGCTTAAGGTTAAAAAATTTTTAACTGTGTATTTTTTTATCCAACTTTTTGGGTGTTTCTTGGTGTTGCGGGAGCCATTGTTGGTTAGCTTTTGTGTTGTGGTGTGGGTATTGTTCAATATCTTTTGAATCTTTTGTTTTACGTCATTTGGTGATCACACCATCCGCAACACCAAGAAACTATCAACCTTTTCGTTGCATTAGGTATATGACGATTTTCTTTCTTCTCCCCAGATCTCCAGCATTATGAACACGTGGAACTGGACTTTTCTTTGTCATGTCCAGGCACTACAGATGACGCATGCCCTCACTGGGATCACACGGTACAACTGTACGTTTGCTGCAACGCGACCAGTGAGCTGTGTGGCATGGAACTGGGGAGGTGGATAACACCTTTTAGACGGTAAATATCGCAGTAAATACATGTTATTATATTAGTCAACTTGATCATACTGCCGTCGTGTTGTTTCATTAGACAAGAACCTTTGCTTCACATTGTCTCTCTGCTCAGTTGTATAAATGGGTACCGGCGACATACTGTCTGGGGAGTAACCTTGCGATGGACTAGCATCCCATCCAGGGGGAGTAGTAATACTCTCATTCGCTTCAAACCGGGTTAAGCTCCGGCAGTTGTGAGCCATTAGGCTTGTGAAGGCTTACCTTTAGTTACTTACTTATATTAGTCAACTGGTGTGAGATCCGTAATTGGAAATCTTTCTCTGCGTGGACCAATAAAGAAAAACGTTAGAAATATTTCCCAATACGTTGTTATTATGACTTTTTGACAATAGAGTACCAAAATGTGACGTCACAAAGACTTAAATTTTAATTTCTCGCCTCCAAACAGCCATTATGCATGTTTACGTAATACTAGCTAATTTCACCCCCAAGCCTCGCTTTCGAAGTGTAAACCAGTGACAATCTCATCAATGTTTTCTCAAAGAAGCAAAGTTGAAAAGAATACCCACTCAAACACAACGTGAGTTTGTCAAAGGTTTGCAAGGAATTTCGTACAAACGAGGCTGGGTGGTGAATTTTAAGCTGGTGACGTAACATGCATAAGGCCCATTGCAAGAGGACGCTGATTTTTCGCCATGCTTCTTTCGAACACATCATCAAATTCCACAATTTCACAAATTTAGTATTTATGACGTCATTACTTTGGTACTCTATTTCGTGACAGCCGTATTACACCCATATCGGAAATTTCGTGCTTGAAGACAAAAGTTAAGTACAACATGATACTGCAGACGCTTTTATATAACTGTCGTATGTCAGACACCAAGAAAATTGTTACTTCCAATAGGTGTAACCAGCGAGAGAAAGCGTAGAACTGGAAGGGAGGGAAAGCTCCTTCATTCCCCTTTCGCACTTCTTGCGTTTGGCGAGCACGCATTAATCGCCACTCAAATCTCTCTCCTGTTCCTTGCGCTTGCTTTTGACACTGAGGTGTTTGGGATCGTTTGGTTGCCTAATATGAGCTATGATTGGTTAATGGTTGCCTTTGGAAACCATCAACTTATCGCTGGTTATCCAAACGATCCCAGAAAGCCTTGTTCCAAAAGCTGGTGGGCAGTCTCCTGGATGTTTCTGGAGTGGTAAATTGTTATTTAATAAAGGAGCTTCCGCAAATATTATTATTTTTTATTAATGTGGGGCAGTATGCCACGGCGGTTTTTATGTTTTTGGCTCAGACTGTGCTAGAATTAAAACTGAGCATCTTATTTCAAACACGAAGTGCTCTCGAAACACTAACAACAAGAAATAAAGTAAATACTTGTAAAAAGAATAAACACGTTCAACGAACTTGAAAAAATTGGCCAATTTTTTCAAGTTGCAATCCACTTCCATCCTGGCCATCTGTAGTCAGAGACACTTGTTTATACATGTAGTTTCATTATACTCGTAAAGCAATTTTAAACAAAACTGGACCATTATTTTTGCGTTTTCACTGAGTATAAATATGTCTTTCAGCTTTTTAAAATAACACTCAAATGGTGACATAGCCCCTTTAAACTTTATTAGATTGAAAAAGTTTTGTTTGATAGTGAATTAACTGATTACCTCTTCTTTGTACTTGATAGGCGCATTGGACGCTGGTTGACCCCAGTAAAGCCGCTGATACCGCTGTTACAATCTGCAGATTCCAGTTCCAGAAACCGGTGCAACTTTACAATGAAAACAGTTCCTTGGGCCATGGACTGGGTTCCGTCGCTTAACATCAGACTTGTTGGTAAAGTACAAGGTGGATATTATGTACTTATTGACTAAGTTAAGGTCGGGCCGGATGGGAAAATATTAGCGCAGTGAGATCCGTGCGGGTCAAATGATAAATGGAAGTTATCAGTTTATGTCTACTACAATCTTCGACAAAACTGTTGAAACACCGAAGTTATTTGCCCGCAAGTTTACCAATATGCAAACCAGTTGCAGACTTGTAACAATGTTGTTTTGATAGCTAAAACTTGGCGTTAGAATGGCAGTCTTCCCAAAACAACATTGCACGGGGGGGAGGGGGGGGGGGGGGGGGGGGGGGGGGGGCGGGAATTAAAATCTATTTGGAAAAGGTAATCGAGGAAAGTGTGATTTTCCTTGTCTCGTCTAGTTTTGTCCAGGATTGTAGAATATCGTTTAAAACTACACATGCCTTGATTGTTTTTTTTTGTATTTAAAGAACTTTATTAACACTACTACTACTACTACTCAGCCGGCTGCAAGGCAGTCGGCCACGATCCTTCTCCACTGTTTCCTATCCTGCGCCATCCGTCTGATTTCCTCTGCTAGTGGTGGGTGCTCGCTGTTTATGACTTTATTAACACAAAAACAACAAGAAATTGTACATTAATAGAAAAGAACAACAAAAATAATGTAAAGGAACTAAGCTACAAGTCAAATTTCAATATAATGTTATGTTATAAAAAATTAGCTTGATTGTACAAACATACAAATTTTTGTACATAACCTTTGACGTCACATGCAATTAATCTCCATTTCAGTGTCACACAAATACAAGACATTCCATACAATGGAGAAATCTCTAGTTCCTTTCAAAATCGTGCCGCTCTTTAGAGGAGGAACCTTTGACAGCAATTACAACACAAAATACTCACCGCACTTGTTCGTCCGAGCACCAGGAACCAAAAAAGTCAAACTTGTCGCCGTGATAACCGGCCATGGTAGCGACAACAATAACTGCGCAGAATTCTGTGTCACATCGCATCATTTTATAGTCAACAATAAACAAAACTACACCCGGGTTTTCAGCAACGCGGGGACGGCAATGGGATGTGCGGATCGCGTTCCCGACGGCGTGGTCCCAAACGAGCACGGCACGTGGCTGTATGGGCGGGACGGGTGGTGTGACGGACAGGAAGTGATTCCTTGGGTGGTGGACATAACTAGCGCTCTAGATCTTCGTCAGTCACCATACAGTAACAACACCATACAGTATTTTGGTTGGTTCAACAACACCGATCCTAACCCCACACGGGATCCCGGGCGAATCATCATGTACTCTTACTTGGTATATTACAAATATCTTGCACCGTGAACTGATGCAGGACTCCTCCTGCAAGTCGCCAGTAAAAAAGAACGACGTGAACCTTACCGCGGTTATCTGTAGGTATTGATAGATTGTACCAGAACGCGTTTTGACACTTTAATTGCAGCAGTTCGCACTATCGGTGTCTTGACATGATGTAGTAAATAAAGCTTTTGTTTATTATACTAGCATATCTGATTTGGCATAATTTTGGATAAGAATAGTCTTTTTTTTAAAGTTCTTCCAAAAGTAGAAAAATGGACAATTCTCTGCAGTAAAGTGGTGGGTATAAGGACGAAGCCTTAATGGAAGCCTGTAAAGCGCCGTGGTTAATACTTCACCCCGCAAAAGCACGCATGCGCACCTGTTTACAATAGATCAAGATGGCGTCTTCCAGTGCTAGCGCTCTTAGTGAACTCAGCATTGTAGATTTGTCGTTTTGATAGCTTTTAGAATTTTTGTTTCTTGTTATTACTATTAAAAATATAGCATAAAAATAAGTTTGGAATAGTTTTAGAAAAATAGAAGCACTGTTAGAGACATAAAAGTCACAAAACGCCACACTTCACTTTTATGAGCACAATCTATCAATACCGAGTTATATAACTGAGCGATTTGAAACTTAGGAGCAGGCGTTTAACCTAATGATGGAAGTCATAAGACACTGCAAAACGATTTCCATGTAGCATGGCGTTATTTATCATCTACAAACTGTAGTTAAGTAAGTTTCGTTCGTCATTAGTATGACGCGTTATCTAATATGCGTAAATGTAATTTAAATATAGTGGGAAGTATTTTAAGCTGCGATAAAGGATAAGATAGTTAAGTTCAAAACACATTCATAAGGAAAGAAAAAACAGCCATTATAACGTCATTGCTCATTTCTTGCCCATTCACAACATTTTTTCCATGGTTACAGTTTCAATAAATTAGAAGCTCGATTATTCTCAATTTATTGTCGAAAGGAATTCTCGTTTTGATTTCCAACGTTTTTAACCAATCAGAAGTAAGACCGAAAACTGTCATGACCTGCTCACGCGCGTTTTCCCGCGCTTGACTCATGTAATTGCTTCGCAAGTTCTGATTGGTTCATCTGCGTACCGGTGTTGTTATTGGCCAAACTGATAGTGTTGATTTTGCTTTCCGACACTCCACTTTTACCACTCTAAGAATCATAGCCAGGAAGTCATAACAAAATAAATAATTTGTACATCTCACGTTTCACACCAAAAATGCAACCATTCAGGTATCATAAAACTTACCACCTTCATTGTACATTCAGTTGAAGCTATTTTTGTACCTTCATAATGCGTACATAACGTTATTACTTCTTACGTATTCTTTCATCTCAGTTTAATTTTTAATGGTGACTTTAGCTGTGGAAATGAAGTATTTGTTATCCCAGTTTTGAGGAGCATGCGAAACGGTGAAATGTTTGAGATGTTTTGAGGCTAAAACAACAATACATTTATTTTTGTTTTCAAGGTCGACGTTTTGGAGGTTTTGTAGTTCGTTTTTAAACTTCTAATTTTTGTTTACACGGAGAAAACACAAAAAGAGGAAGAAAAAACTAGCTGTATTACATTTTAGGATGGGCAGAATCACAATTACTGAGTAGAATCTTGATAACTCCAACCGTTAGGGAAAACACAAAGTTGTTCGGGTTAACTAACTGAAGGAGAGGTAACTGTACATCAATCAATCAATCAATCAATCAATCAATCAATCAATCAATCAATCAATCAATCAATCAATCAATCAATCAATCAAATTTTATTTAAAAAACAGGGTAGCCCATTCAGCCGAAGCTGGTATCCAATATCTAAAAGCCATTTAAAAGACCATTCAACATACAGCATACATGGTTCCAGTTCACGAAAATTTGGAGTTATGGCAGTTCGAGTTATCGAGATTCTAAAACGAAATTACAGAAACAACAACAAAGATTAATGATTTGGCCGTACATTTATAAGAGGCTTATAATTTGAAGTGATTTACTTACATAGACAGTAGATTTTAAGTTTTTATACTTTTTTCGATTGAAATATAAGGGAGTAGATAAAGAATGCAGTGTAGTGAATGGAATATAAGAGAGTAGGTAAAGTTAAATTTGTATGACTAATACAAGCAGTGGGTTAAACTTACTCTATTGCGTTTTGTATAATTTGTTTTTATTTAACGAGTGTAAACCCCGATGTAATCAAGAATTACATCAAAACAATATATGCACTGAGTACGAAGAGCCGGCGAAAGAATTTAGCATTAATCAGTCAGAATGCTTGCTCCCCCCCCCCCCGCCCCCCCTTCGCCCTTCCGTTGTGTTTGCAATTTAAGCAATTGTAAAGAAGCCTGAAAAAAATTCAGGGCTTCAACGGTATTTGACCTCCACGTCACTAGTGCGATGCTCTACCAATTGAGTTATGAAGCCACACACTAAGAGGTATTAAGTGAGAAACTCTGATATAGTTTCTAGTGTCTTTTGAGACCATGTTATCATCGTGGTATGTGGAACTCGAAGAAGGCAATCTTTTTTCTTTCTAGTAAATACGCGAAGCGTTGAACGAGTTGTTATTTAAGGGAAAAAAGAAACGGCAAACTGATCCTTACGGCAGAAAAACAGAAGCAGAAGCAGAAGCAAATAAAACAAAGAGGCTCCAAGCAGCCTTTACTCATGCGCATGCGTAAGAAAATTTTATGATATATTTTAAACATGATAAGAAGATGTCCGACCTGGAGAAGAGTTACTCCTTTCATTCAGTCATCGTTCCTGCAAACCACGTTGTTTACTATTAAATGTTTTGGAAATGAAGGCCGTACCACAATGAAGCCAGTGATTCTTCTAAGCCTTATATATACCAAACGTGAACATAGTTAAGGTGTTTTGTACAACAGAGGAAGGATTATAAATGGCTGGATTGAAGGTGATTACGAAAGGAGTACGGTCAGAGGCTTTCTTTTGTTGTTCTGGCTCAGTGAGAAGATCACAGCGAGGGATGGAATGGACGCGTCGAATTTCACTTTTTAGGAAAGAGCGGCTGTATCCTCGTTTCACTAAGTAATTAATCAGAACGGTATTGGAGGTAGGGGAGTGTCGGGAGCTGGACGCACGGGGTGGGAGTCGCTGGAGCAAAACGCATAGGAGAGGGTAGGGTCGGGGAACATTGAGCCCGCGATATGCAATGGTCACCTGCCTTTCCTATGGGGACGGCGTTGAAGGGAGGGGAGGGTGGGAGTTAGACGCAGTGGGTGGGGTCGGTGGAACGAAACGCCTCCGAGAGGGGAAGAACAGTAGTTGTACAGAATCTTTTATTCAGAGCGTTTCGTATTCACGAGTTGGTTCAAGGAGCCTTTAATTGTTGTTTTCGGAGCGACATCATCTATGAATATCCATTTGTAAAGCACGTGAATTGTTTGTGTGTGTTTTTGATGGAGAATCTGTTTGTTTTTTAAATCCACGGATTGTGTCATGAATGTTGTTGTTTTGTTTAAATTTAACCGTTTAAAGTGAGCAGGTTTTTATAGAACTGACTTGCACTCACAGAAATAAACATTTTTACATTATTTTTATTGATTATGCAAACCTACTAATGTTTGACTTTGACTAGCTTCGAACCAGCTCAAACTATTCTTTGTGAGCCATCCAGCTCTTCGATTTCCTTTTTAACCGTTTTGAAGACTCTAATTGGTTAATTGGTTGCGTTCAGTTTTACCTAATAGCTTCCTAGATACACCTAATAGCTTCCTAGATACACCTAATAGCAATAACGTTGTCACATCAAAAAGCAAAAACCAAAAAAACCGAAAAACCAAATAGGATTAATTAGCATATAATCATCATACCTTGCAACATTCACAACACGCATGTTTATAGCTGTATGCATGCATTAATCATGTTATTGAGAGAAATCATCTGCATCAGTTTCTTGATGTCATTTTGATGCAATTCAAGGTTGATTCCTCTAGCGAATTTCAAATCACATCACATGGTTAATTAATTCCTATTTTTTTTCCGTTTTGATACGACGTTATTGCAATTAGGTGTATATAACTGATTGAAGCTGCCTGTGATTATACGGTCAGAGAGTTTTGAAGTATATTTGTCTTTACAACATGCGTTCTGTTTAAAATTAGTTGTCCAACAGGTTAAAACGTACAAAACAGCGAACAGAAACAGGCTCACGTCCTGAATTTGTGTAGTGGCAAACAGCGCCTTAACATTAAAAATTGCAATTTACCAGAAGCTCTTATTCTCAGAACAATAAACAACATTCTCCTGCCGGATGTACTGCAGAAAAATGGTTTTAGATATAAAACGTCCTAAATGGCTTTTCAGACTAATCACAAAAAGTGACAACCTTAACGGTAATGAAAAAAAAAACAACATTTCTACAGCTACAAAACTGAAATAATAGTGGATCCGCCGATGAGGATCGGTGCAATAGGCCCCATACAGTTTCCTCTGCTGATTAGCGACATTAGCATCGCCTCGCTTTTGCTCGGGTGAGGTGTGAGCCTGTTAGTGAGACACCATGAGTATAACTCTTGCAGTGCCAGATTCAATTGTGTAACGGCTTATTCCGCGGTGCCGCTTATGCAATAAATTGTGGTGTCGTCGGCAAACATGTATACAGTTCCGGATACCACAGACGATGGTAGGTCGTTCGTAAACATCGGAAAAGTGTAGGTCCCAGGGTCGTCCCAGGACAGGCCCTCGAGGAATGCAGGGGCGTAGCCAGGACTTTTTCAGAGGTACGCACAATCAATTTTCAAACATCACCCTACCTCCCCCCTCCACCCTCAATTCCCAAATCTTCACATAAATTTTCAATGAGGTCGTATTTTCTTTTTCCCGACTTTTTCAGGTCCGCACGTGCGTAAGTGCGTACAGGTAGCTATGCCCATAGAATGCCGAAAGACACTGGAAGCATTCCTGATTTAGCTTCAGTGACAAAAGTACAAAAAAGAGAATGGAAAACAGGCTCACGTCCTGAATTTGCGCAGTGGCAAACTTTACCCGGCAGAAGCTCTTATTCTCAGTAACAATAACATCTTGGGGAGTTATCAATAACACAGTGGGTGAGTTATCAATAACACAGTGTTATAGTTGCCAACTATCATTATTTTGCAGCTGAAGTTGGCTTTGTATTTGATTTTGGTGATATCTTACTCGGTGCGTAATAAAAAATGAGAATCGCATCATTGTCCATTGTGTGTCACATTCTCGCTCATGTGGAATATTGTTTTAACTGTGGTTTTCACGATGTCACGAATTTCTCGGTATCGCCAACAGTTAACGAAAGGGTTTAATGAAGAATTCACGAGAACTAAGGATAATGAGGATACAGAAGCTACCTTGAAAGAAATTCGCAAACTACCAGTTAAATACAAAATCATACAAACAAAATTTGGAAGATAACAAGCCAAGTAAAGAATGTATACAAACAAAGCGTTATAGGCGGACTTCTTTTGTCGGAGTTGTTCCATTGCTTGGACATTTTGCAGCTGAAGTTGGTCTTGTATTTGATTCTGGTGATGTCGTACAACTTGGTAAATACGGAAATATGCTATTGTTGTCAAGAGAAGCCCTATAAATAACAAAATCACATACACCAATATCGTGTCATTGACTTTAGGAAGTAAATAGGCCACGAGAGCAACAACCCCACATGTTATCCATACAGACACCAACGCCACAATGACGCGTTTTGAAATAACGAGTTCTTGATATCGCAAATGAAGCGATATAGCGAGAAGTCTATCCACTGCAATGGCAGTGACATTCAGAAACGATGCGCAAACGAGGAGAAAATTAAGACTGCTAAATACGGTCAAAATTGTAGGACAGAATGAAACAAAGTTATAGTTTCCAGTTGATGCCATCTTCAACATCACTGCAATTATAATACCATACATTGGCTGCGTCAACATCCCAACAGCAAGATCAGAGAAAGCGAGACTCAGGAACAACTTCTTTACATTGGCGGGTATCGACGAAGCTTTCCACAGGGCGCGGATAACTAGGAGATTTCCCAGAACTGCCACCAGAGAAAACACCAAGTTTAAAACACATACTGCCAACATAAAAGATTCGTAATTGCGAACAAGTTGTGTTAATATATCCAAAAGCTCTGTGCAAAACTGGGAGGTCATAGTGAACTTGGTGATTCAAATCGATCTGCCTTTCTCTGACAAAGCCTTTCGATTAACTGAAATTAGCGCGGCCGTTTTATTAACTTCCCTGTCACCTGCCACTACATGCATGTCATCAAAATATATTGCAGTTTACTGATAGACACACAGTTTACTATTTGACACATAAAAAATACCGTAATACACGACTATTGGAGAGTATAACTTAAGAGTGTGATGTTTCCCAATCCAAGTGGCTGTAAGAGACATGTTAAGAGCTAAGAAGAATCAAACAAATGCAAAAAAAAGCTTTCATGGTGTAAAGCCAAATTAAAAGCCACTATGATTGTTTATCTTTCCCTTTGCATGGCAGGACAATTAACTATCTGTCCATGAGCAGTTAGTCTCAACACGTTTTTGATCAGGCCGATTACTTCATTATCGGCACGTTTTCGTGATGTTTTAAAATTTGAAACGAAAAAAAGAAACATCTATTATAATAAAATGTTGAACACATTCTCCAAGTTCACGTAAATTTTATGTCGCGCAATATCACCCTTCTAAAATCGGCAATTTAACTGTCGCAAAAAAAAAAAAAAAAAAAAAAAAAATATATATATATATATTTATCAAGCTATTTATAAACACCTTGGTTTGAAATTGACGCCTAAACAGCCTACATGCATATTAAAGATTGAAGATGAAATGTGTTTATTACATACAAGTTGTTTTTACCGTTTAGGAAAATTGCATTGATTATGCAAACCTACTAATGTTTCAGACTCGTGCCCAGTCGCCACTTATTTTTTACGCCGTAAAGGAGTTTGGGAAGGGTCTTTGGGGCGCGCGTTTTTCTTCCGTCCTTTCTTTGATGCACCGCGAACTCACTAAATCCTCCCCATCAATCACAGCGCGGATACAGAGAAGCAACTGGGTACGAGTCTGCTAATGTTTGACTTTGACTAGCTCCAAACCAGCTCAAACTTGTCTTTATTGTGAGCCATCCAGCTCTTCGATTTCCTTTTTAACCGCGTTGAAGACACTATTGGGTTAATTGGTTACGTTCAGTTTTACCTCGAATAGCTTCCTAGATAAATAACTGATTGAACTCTACCATTATATGGTCAGAGACCTTTGAAAAAGTATATTTGTCTTCACAACATTCGTTCTCAGTGTTTAAAATTAGTTGTCCAACACGTTAAAACGTACAAAACAGCGAACAGAAAACAGGATCACGACCTGAATTTGCACAGTGGCGAACAACGCCTTAACATAAAAAAAATTGCAATTTACCAGAAGCTCTTATTCTGAGAACAATACACAACATTCTCCTGATGCACTGGAGAAAAATCCGATTCAGACAAAAAACATCCTAGATGGCTTTTCAGCCGGACTAGTCACAAAAAGTGACAACCTTAACTGTAATGAAAAAAATATTTCTACAGCTACAAAACTGAAATAATAGTGGATCCGCCGATGAATATTGGTGGAATAGGCCCCATACAGTTTCCTCTGCTGATTAGCGACATTAGCATCACCTCGGTTTTGTCCGTGTGAGGTGTGAGCCTGTTGGTGAGACACCATGAGTATAACTCTTGCAGTGCCAGATTCAATTGTGTAATGGCTTCATCCGCGGTGCCACTTATGCAATAAATTAGTGTGGTGTCGTCGGCTAACATGTACAGTTCCGGATACCACAGACGATGGTAGGTCGTTCGTGAATATCGGAAAAGTGTAGGTCCCAGGACAGACCCTCGAGGAATATGCCGAAAGACACAGGAAGCATTCCTGATTTGGCCTCGTTGACAAACGCACAAAACAGAGAACAGAACTGAACAGGCTCACGTTCTGAATTTGCGCAGTGGCAAAGTTTATCCGGCAGAAGCTGTTATTTTCAGTAACAATAACATGGTGGGATAGTTATCATTAACACAGTGGATAGTTATCATTAGTATATACTGAAACAGTGGATAGCATTGTTGGCGCGCTATGATTGGCTACTGAAACTCGGAATAGCAAGTGCTAGTCACCTCCCAGCAATTTGCGCGCGAAAATTGTTATCGTTGACAGGAATAAATGAGTTAAAAAGCATCATTTTCGTTATATTATCTCACTGTTTCAGTATATATTAAAACAACTATTCACCTCAGTGTGGGTGGGTAGTGGTGGATATTATATCCACCACTACCCACCTACACTGAGGTGAATAGTTGTTAAATAACACAGTGGGATAGTTGTCACTATCATTATTTTGCAGCTAAATTTGACTTTGTATGCGTCATAAAAAATGAGAATCGCATCATTGTCCATTTTGTGTCACATTCTCGCTCATGTGGAATATTTTTTTAACTGTGCTTTTCACAATGTCGCGAATTTCTCGGTATCGCCAACAGTTAACGAAAGGGTTCAATGAAGAATTCACGAAAACTAAGGATGATGACGCTGCAGAAGCTACATTGAAAGAAATTCGCAAACTATCAGTTACTAACAATATCTTACAAATAAAATGTGGAAGATAACAAGCTAAGAAAACAATATATACAAACAAAGCGTTATAGGCGGACTTCTTTTGTCGGAGTTGTTCCATTGCTTGGGTATTTTGCAGCTGAAGTTGGCCTTGTATTTGATTCTGGTGATGTCTTACGACTTGGTAAATATGGAAATATGCTATGGTTGCCAAGAGAAGCCCAATAAATACCACAATCACATGCACCAATACCGCGTTTTTGACTTTAGGAAGTAAATTGGCGATGAGAGCAACAACCCCACATGTTATCCATACTGACACCAACGCTACAATGACGCGTTTTGAAGTAACGAGTTCCTGATATCGCAAATGAAGCGATATAGCGAGAAGTCTATCTACTGCAATGGCGGTGACATTCAGAAACGATGCCCAAACGAGGAGAGAAGAAAGACTGCTAAATACGGTCAAAGTTGTGGGACAGAATGAGACAAAGTTATAGTTTCCAGTTGATGCCATTTTCAACATCACTGCGATGATAATGCCATACATTGGCTGCGTCAACATTCCAACAGCAAGATCAGAGAAAGCGAGACTCAGGAACAACTTCTTTATATTGGCGGGTATCGATGAAGCTTTCCACAGGGCGCGGATAACTAGGAGATTTCCCAGAGCTGCCACCAGAGAAAATACCAAGTTTAAAACACATACTGCTAACATAAAAAATTCACGATTGCGAACAAGTTGTGTTAATATATCCAAAGTCCCAGTGCACAACTGGAATGTCATGGTGAACTTAGTGATTCAAATCGATCTGCCTTTCTTTGACAAAGCCTTTCGATTAACTGAAATTAGCACGGCCGTTTTATTAACTTCCCTTTCACCTGCCACTACATGTATGTCATAAAAATATATTGCAGTTTACTAATAGACACACAGTTTACTACTGGACACACAAAAATACTAATACACGACTAATACACGACTAGGGAGTATAACTTACGAGTGTGATATTTCCAAGTGGCCGTAAGAGCTAAGAAGAATCAGACATGCAAAAAAGGAAAGCTTTACGGCGTAAAGCCAAATTAAAAGTCAACATGATTGTTTATCTTTCCCTTTGCATGGCAGGACAATTAACTATCTGTCCATAATCAGTTAGTCTCAACACGTTTTTGATCAGGTCGATTACCTCATTATCGGCAGGACGTTTTCGTGATGTTTTAAAATTTGAAACGAAAAAAGAAATATATATTATAATAAAATGTTGAACACATTCTCCAAGTTCACGTAAATTTTATGTCGCGCAATATCACCCCTTCTAAAATCGGCAATTTAACTGTCGCAAAAAAAAATATTTATCAAGCTATTTATAAACACCTTGGTTTGAAATTGACGCTTAAACAGCTTACATGCATATTAAAGTTTGAAGATTAAATGCGTTTCTTACATACAAGTTGTTTTTACCGTTTAGGAAAATAGCATTGATTATGCAAACCTACTAATGTTTCAGACTCGTGCCCAGTCGCCACTTATTTTTTACGCCGTAAAGGAGTTTGGGAAGGGTTTTTGGGGCGCGTGTTTTTCTTCCGTCCTTTCTTTGATGCACCGCGAACTCACTAAATCCTTCCCATCAATCATAGCGCGAATACAGAGAAGCGACTGGGTACGAGTCTGCTAATGTTTGACTTTGACTAGCTTCAAACCAGCTCAAACTTGTCTTTATTGTGAGCCATCCAGCTCTTCGATTTCCTTCTTAACCGCGTTGAAGACACTATTTGGTTAATTGGTTACGTTCAGTTTTACCTCGAATAGCTTCCTAGATATATAACTGATTGAACTCTACCATAATATGGTCAGAGAGCTTTGAAAAAGTATATTTGTCTTTACAACATGCGTTCTCAGTGTTTAGAATTAGTTGTCCAACACGTTAAAACGTACAAAACAGCGAACAGAAAACAGGATCACGTCCTGAATTTGCGCAGTGGCGAACAACGACTTAACATAAAAAATTGCAATTTACCAGAAGCTCTTATTCTGAGAACAATACCCAACATTCTCCTGATGCACTGGAGAAAAATCCGATTCAGACAAAAAACATCCTAGATGGCTTTCCAGCCGGACAAGTCACAAAAAGTGACAACCTTAACTGTAATGAAAAAAACATTTCTACAGCTACAAAACTGAAATAATAGTGATCCGCCGATGAGGATCGGTGCATGCAATAGGCCCCATACAGTTTTGTCTGCTGATTAGCGACATTAGAATCACCTCGGTTTTGCCCGTGTGAGGTGTGAGCCTGTTAGTGAGACACCATGAGTATAACTCTTGCAGTGCCAGATTCAATTGTGTAATGGCTTCATCCGCGGTGCCACTTATGCAATAAATTAGTGTGGTGTCGTCGGCAAACATGTATACAGTTCCGGATACCACAGACGATGGTATGTCGTTCGTGAATATCGGAAAAGTGTACGTCCCAGGACAGACCCTCGAGGAACTTGTGCCGAAAGACACAGGAAGCATTCCTGATTTGGTTTCGTTGACAAACGTACAAAACAGAGAACAGAACTGAACAGGGTCACGTTCTGAATTTGCACAGTGGCAAACTTTATCCGGCAGAAGCTCTTATTTTCAGTAACAATAACATGGTGGGATAGTTATCAATAACACAGTGGATAGTTATCAATACCACAGTGGATAGTTATCAATAACAGAGTGTTATAGTTGTCACTATCATTATTTTGCAGCTGAAGTTGGCTTTGTACGCGTAATAAAAAATGAGAATCGCATCATTGTCCATTTTATGTCACATTCTCGCTCATGTGGAATATTTTTTTAACTGTGTTTTTCACAATGTCGCGAATTTCTCGGTATCGCCAACAGTTAACGAAAGGGTTCAATGAAGAATTCACGAAAACTAAGGATGATGACGCTGCAGAAGCTACATTGAAAGAAATTCGCAAACTATCAGTTACTAACAATATCATACAAATAAAATGTGGAAGATAACATGCCAAGAAAACAATATATACAAACAAAGCGTTATAGGCGGACTTCTTTTGTCGGAGTTGTTCCATTGCTTGGGCATTTTGCAACTGAAGTTGGCCTTGTATTTGATTCTGGTGATGTCGTACAATTTGGTAAATACGGAAATATGCTATGGTTGTCAAGAGAAGCCCAATAAATTCAATAATCATACCAAACAATATCATAGAATTGACTTTAGGAAGAATGTTGACGATGAGAGCAACAACTCCACATATTATCCATACTGACACCAACGCTACAATGACGCGTTTTGAAGTAACGAGTTCTTGATATCGCAAATGCAGCGATATAGCGAGAAGTCTATCCACTGCAATGGCGGTGACATTCAGAAACGATGCGCCAGCAAGGAGAAAATTAAGACTGGTAAATATTGTCAAAGTTGTGGGACAGAATGAGACAAAGTTATAGTTTCCAGTTGATGCCATTTTCAACATCACTGCGATAATAATACCATACATTGGCTGCGTCAACATCCCAACAGCAAGATCAGAGAAAGCAAGACTCAGGAACAACTTCTTTACATTGGCCGGTATCGATGAAGCTTTCCACAGGGCGCGGATAACTAGGAGATTTCCCAGAGCTGCCACCAGAGAAAACACCAAGTTTAAAACACATACTGCTAACATAAAAAAATCATGATTGCGAACAAGTTGTGTTAATATATCCAAAGTCCCAGTGCACAACTGGAATGTCATGGTGAACTTGGTGATTCAAATCGATCTGCCTTTCTTTGACAAAGCCTTTCGATTAACTGAAATTAGCACGGCCGTTTTATTAACTTCCCTTTCACCTGCCACTACATGTATGTCATAAAAATATATTGCAGTTTACTGATGGACACACAGTTTACTACTGGACACACAAAAATACTAATACACGACTAATACACGACTAGGGAGTATAACTTACGAGTGTGATATTTCCAAGTGGCCGTAAGAGCTAAGAAGAATCAGACATGCAAAAAAGGAAAGCTTTACGGCGTAAAGCCAAATTAAAAGTCAACATGATTGTTTATCTTTCCCTTTGCATGGCAGGACAATTAACTATCTGTCCATAATCAGTTAGTCTCAACACGTTTTTGATCAGGTCGATTACCTCATTATCGGCAGGACGTTTTCGTGATGTTTTAAAATTTGAAACGAAAAAAGAAATATATATTATAATAAAATGTTGAACACATTCTCCAAGTTCACGTAAATTTTATGTCGCGCAATATCACCCCTTCTAAAATCGGCAATTTAACTGTCGCAAAAAAAAATATTTATCAAGCTATTTATAAACACCTTGGTTTGAAATTGACGCTTAAACAGCTTACATGCATATTAAAGTTTGAAGATTAAATGCGTTTCTTACATACAAGTTGTTTTTACCGTTTAGGAAAATAGCATTGATTATGCAAACCTACTAATGTTTCAGACTCGTGCCCAGTCGCCACTTATTTTTTACGCCGTAAAGGAGTTTGGGAAGGGTTTTTGGGGCGCGTGTTTTTCTTCCGTCCTTTCTTTGATGCACCGCGAACTCACTAAATCCTTCCCATCAATCATAGCGCGAATACAGAGAAGCGACTGGGTACGAGTTGAGGTATAAAAATCACATAAATCACTGGGGAAGGCTCATGGGATGATCAATGGCGGGGACAGTTTGCAAGAGCAATGCACACGATGCTACATCGAAATGGGAGTCATTTTGTCCCCGCTTCATGAAGCACGAATTCAAACCAGCTGAATTTCATGCATATGCAACATGTTGCGGGGACAAAATTGTGTCCCTGCAACAGAACGTTTTCGCAAAAACTGGCATGTCACACGAGAAAAACTGTCGCTGAAACATGTCCCCGCAACATGTCCCCTAGTGTGTGCTGGCCTTTATGTCCTCACTTGGTGTCATCGTAGCTATAGCAGAAAGGGGCATGGCAGATTGAGGGACCGGATAGTATGATTTGCCATGCGTGTAGTACTTTGCTGCCCATCCAGATGTGCGCTTCAGAGATTCCTTGCAATTTGTTTCAAAATCCTGCGCATATGAAAGTACCGTAAATGTCTCATGTTTAAAGTGCGAGACAGCGTGCAAATTTTCCACTTCTGTTGTGAGCAACGTTTCGAGCACCAGATCATCTAGAAATTGGGGGTTAACGTCCATCACGTTCTTGTATAGCCTGTCCATCCCTTTTTTAAGCAAAGACACAGTTACTTGTTTCTTCTGTGATACAGTTCCCTGTGGACCATTGGTTGCAGAAATCTCGCTCAACTGGTAGCGTTCCTTCACCTTACTCACAGTATCTTTTACGTAGTTGTCGATCTTTGTCACGTTCTCTTTTGCTTGTTTCAAGGACACTCCTTCAGGTTTCATACCCTTAGAATGAATTCCAAAGGTATCGTAAAGGGAACCAAGAATCCCCAGAAAAGATATCGTTTCTGAGAGGCTCATCACTATCTTCACTTTTCCAGCGGCAACATCTGTAACAAACAAAGTCTTGTCTACGGAGCATATCCCCTCGATTTGTTTGAATGAGCATGAATCTTGTGTCCCATCGGAAGAACTGTTGTGGCTACTTCATGCCAAAGCTCTAACCGAGTTATCATCAGGGTTGTACTGCATGACCTTTCCCGCCTTTGTATCCGTGTACACTACCTTTCCGTTCAAGGTGCATACTTGGTTTACCTCAGAGCAAGGAAGAGTCGAGTTGCATACAGCTTGTGTCACCGTCTTTGTGCTAACTAAAGTTCACATTTGTACAGCCCACCTTGGCTCGAGGCTCCTGAGAAGAATGCGCATTGGTCAAGTAGAGTAATAGACAAAAGGTTTACGATGCTGGATGGATAGGCAGTGAATTTCGTAGCATTGCCGTGAATGGTCACTCCATCAAATCTCAATGCTATCTGATAGACATATTGACTCTCGTCATCACTACAAAATAACAAATCATTGCTTGCAGCACAGATAGCAGAAGGCTTACCAAGACGATTAGGATGTATCTGGACGTGTTCCGCACAGTCAATTCTCTTAGAAATGGCACCCAAGTGGTCGTTAAGTCTTTTTCGCAAAACGGGAACCGTTCCATCCGTTGGGAGAGATAGTGCCTTTAAGTGACTCAGAAGTTCAGCTCGTCGCTTGAGTGACTTTGTACTTATTTTCACTTTTCCCTTGAAGTCGACAAAAGAAATTGTTGATTTTCCCCTTTCGCACAAGAATGCAATCTCATCGATGAAGCACAAGTTCCTAGCATCCCTCAGTCCATCTCGCACAACAGAGACATCTGCTGGCTGGTGCATTCTTATTGTTAGGAGTCTTGATAAACCTGTCTCAAAGTTGTAATCAAGCGCAAGGATCGAGCCTGTTGGGCCATTAGAAA
Source organism: Cladopsammia gracilis (assembly GCA_022457155.1). Taxonomy (NCBI): domain Eukaryota; kingdom Metazoa; phylum Cnidaria; class Anthozoa; order Scleractinia; family Dendrophylliidae; genus Cladopsammia; species Cladopsammia gracilis. Next base: position 540,083 of record JAJGOT010000434.1, on the reverse strand, counting down.
CTGCGATCGGGTGAGGGCATACACCGCGTTTGTTACTTGTCCAAAATCTGTATTATTCTGGTACGATGGTATGTACAAACTTGACAAAGTAATTAACATTTTAGCCCTTACTTTGAAAATAATTTGAAGCTTTTCTTTTCTAGGGAAGGATCCCATTAAATTGCCGCGGTAGTTTTCAACCAATCACAGGCTGACTTTTGAGACGACTTTATATTGACGTCTCAAAAGCAGGCAAAAGTTAGGCAAAAGTATCCGAGAATCATGACACAACAGGGCGTCTCGTCGGCTCGCTTACGAGCCGCTGTTTTAGAAATGAGCCCGCCGCTGCTCTCTGAAAAGGAGGATCCCGGGGCTTTAAAGTAATTTGAAGACAGGAAATTCTATAATTGACGGAATTTGGAATTAATGTGGTTACGTCTGGTGAAATAGAGCCCACCAAAGGATCTGGACATTTCCTGCGCTAAAAATAAATTCAAAATGCTCTTCTTTCTGAATACAAACATCCCTATAACGTCGGACCATGTCGGTTGTCGGTTAGAATTTATTTGTCGCTAGTCAGTAATTTTTTCCTTGTTTTGTCGGTAGTCAGTAATATTTTTCGCCCATTGTCGCTAGTCGGTTAACCCCATTCACACCCTCTTGTTAAAGTATATTTGTCTTTACAACATGCGTTCTCAGTGTTTAAAATTAGTTGTCCAACACGTTAAAACGTACAAAACAGCGAACAGAAAACAGGCTCACGTCTTGAATTTGTGCAGTGGCGAACAACGCCTTAACATCAGAAAAATTGCAATTTACCAGAAGCTCTTATTCTGAGAACAATACACAACATTCTCCTGATGCACTAGAGAAAAATAGGATTCAGACAAAAAACATCCGAGATGACTTTTCAGACTAGTCACAAAAAGTGACAACCGTAACTGTAATGAAAAAATATTTCTTCAGCTACAAAACTGAAATAATAGTGGATCCGCCGATAAGGATCGGTGGAATAGGCCCCATACAGTTTCCTCTGCTGATTAGCGACATTAGCATCACCTCGCTTTTGCCCGTGTGAGGTGTGAGCCTGTTGGTGAGACACCATGAGTATAACTCTTGCAGTGCCAGATTCAATTGTGTAATGGCTTCATCCGCGGTGTCACTTATGCAATAAATTAGTGTGGTGTCGTCGGCAAACATACATACAGTTCCGGATACCACAGCCGATGGTAGGTCGTTCGTGAACATCGGAAAAGTGTAGGTCCCAGGGTCGTCCCAGGACAGGCCCTCGAGGAATGCCGAAAGACACTGGAAGCATTCCCGATTTGGCTTCGTTGACAAAAGTACAAAACAGAGAACAGGCTTACGTCCTGAATTTGCGCAGTGGCGAACTTTACCCGACAGAAGCTCTTATTCTCAATAACAATAACATAGTGGGAAAGTTATCAATAACACAGTGGGTGAGTTATCAATAACACAGTGTTATAGTTGTCACTATATTCATTTTGCAGCTGAAGTTGGCTTTGTATTTGATTTTGGCGATATCTTATTCGGTGCGTAATAAAAAATGAGAATCGCATCATTGTTCATTTTGTGTCACATTCTGGCTCATGTGGAATATTTTTTTAACTGTGCTTTTCACAATGTCGCGAATTTCTCGGTATCGCCAACAATTAACGAAAGGGTTTAATGAAGAATTCCCGAGAACTAAGGATAATGATGCTACAGAAGCTACCTTGAAAGAAATTCGCAAACTACCAGCTAAATACCATATCATACAAACAAAATTTGGAAGATAACAAGCCAAGTAAAGAATGTATACAAACAAAGCGTTACAGGCGGACTTCTTTTGTCGGAGTTGTTCCATTGCTTGGACATTTTGCAGCTGAAGTTGGTCTTGTATTGATTCTGGTGATGTCGTACAACTTGGTAAATACGGAAATATGCTATTGTTGTCAAGAGAAGCCCTATAAATAACAAAATCACATACACCAATATCGTGTCATTGACTTTAGGAAGTAAATAGGCCACGAGAGCAACAACCCCACTTGTTATCCATACAGACACCAACGCCACAATGACGCGTTTTGAAATAACGAGTTCTTGATATCGCAAATGAAGCGATATAGCGAGAAGTCTATCCACTGCAATGGCAGTGACATTCAGAAACGATGCGCAAACGAGGAGAAAATTAAGACTGCTAAATACGGTCAAAATTGTAGGACAGAATGAGACAAAGTTATAGTTTCCAGTTGATGCCATCTTCAACATCACTGCGATGATAATACCATACATTGGCTGCGTCAACATTCCAACAGCAAGATCAGAGAAAGCGAGACTCAGGAACAACTTCTTTACATTGGCCGGTATCGACGAAGCTTTCCACAGGGCGCGGATAACTAGGAGATTTCCCAGAGCTGCCACCAGAGAAAACACCAAGTTTAAAACACATACTGTAAGCATAAAAGCTTCGTAATTGCGAACAAGTTGTGTTAATATACCCAAAAGCTCTGTGCACAACTGGGAGGTCATGGTGAACTTGCTGATTCAAATCGACCTGCCTTTCTCTGACAAAGCCTTTCGATTAACTGAAATTAGCACGGCCGTTTTATTAACTTCCCTGTCACCTGCCACTACATGCATGTCATAAAATATATTGCAGTTTACTGATAGACACACAGTTTACTATTTGACACATAAAAAATACCGTAATACACGACTATTAGAGAGTATAACTTAAGAGTGTGATGTTTCCAAGTGACTGTAAGAGTTAAGAAGAATCAAACAAATACAAAAAAGGAAAGCTTTCACGGTGTTCGGTAAAGCCAAATTAAAAGCCACTATGATTGTTTTTATTTCCATTTGCATGTGCAGGACAATTAACTGTCTGTCCATAATCAGTTAGTCCTAATGGCTCCGTCAATTTCAAGCCTGCTCATTCCCCCCCCCCCCCCCCCTCGGGCATTTGTCGGGCATTTGTCTTTTTTTAAAAAAAAAAAAAGTTGCAAATGCCCCACGGTGGGGTCAGCTTATATGTACAAATCCCCACGGTGGGGCATCTGAAAGAGTGCAAATGCCCGACCCATGGGACAAGATCAAAAAAATGGATCTTTATTCACGCTAGGAATTCTTTCGTTCTACCTCAGAATTTCTTATATCCGTTTCCTCATTTGTTCTAAATATTTGTGTTATTTTTCCGCAAAACTTTTGACTCCAATAATTTCTTGTCGGTTCTCGTTTATATATATTAATATAATGTTATAAATTTGATTAAAATTTATATGCTTACGTTTAATCCATTTACATATAGGGTCGCCGTTGATTGAAATGCTTTTTCATTTGCTATTGAAAATTCTTCTGTTGCCACATATCATGATGGAAAGACACCAAGGCCACGAATGTTGGCGAATAAGACGTTAACAAAAATTAAAAATTTGCCGTGATATAAATATTGTCTTCTGTGGCACTTGACAGGTAAGGCAATAGGCGGCCTATTTTGAAAATTGTGTGAAACTTAAATATTTTCACTTGAAAAGTGCAAGACTGAAACGACGTTTATCAACTCAGTTTTTATATTTTTAAATTGGGGGCAAACAGAAAATTTCAAATAAACAACGAAGCATGTACGAATTTTATATTCATAAGGTAACGTTGCTTTGACAATGCCCCACCCCCGGGCTGACCTGTTTTAGCAAATGCCCCACCCTTGGGAAGGAAAAGTTATAAAATGCCCGACAAATGCCCGGAGGGGGGGGGGGGGGGGGGTGGAGGGGGAGGGGATGAGCGGGCTTGGAATTGACGGAGCCATAAGAAGGACGATTATCCCATTTTACCCCAGAAATTTTCGTGATGTTTTAAAATTTGGAACGAAAACGAAAAAAGAAATATCTATTATAATAAAATGTTGAACACATTCTCCAAATTCACGTTAATTTTGTGTCGCGGAATATCACCCTTCTGAAATCGGCAATTTAGCTGTCACACAAATTTCATTTATCTAGCTATTTATAAACACCTTATTGGTTTGAATTTGACGCATAAATTTTAAACTAAGATTAAAGATGAAATGTGTTTCTTACACACAGGTTATTTTTACCAATTACGAAAATTGTAGATACGTTGCAAGATATTTAGAGGGTTTTGTTTTTCCTTTTCGGCGTTTTTTAGTTTGACTTGAAGACAAATTTATTAAATCGCACGTTGCAGCTGCTTGTTGCATATTAAGTGATAAAAGGTGAATGAAAATTATGCACAAGACGGCAAAAAGGACTATGATGATTTTTAGCGTTTTTATATACGAAGACAAAATCATTACAGGCAGGCATAAGAGCATCTATTTGTTTATTTATTTATTTATTTATTTACTTATTTATTTATTACATCAATTTGCAAAAGCTCACGCAAATTTAAAGAAGTTGTCGCATTTTGTAACTGATCTTCCGCAAATTGTAATAACACTGGTTACTGCGTGTTCGATCTTTCGCAGATTGTAACGACAGTTTGTCGCGTTATGCAATATCTCTTGCAAATTGTAATAAAAGTTGTGGCGTTTTGTAATATCTGCTGCAATGTAACAACAGTTGTCGTCCTTTTCACTGAGAGTCTGTCACAAATTTTAATAAAAGTTGTCGCGTTTGGTAATATCTGCCGCAAATTGTGCGCTCCTTGGCCGAAAGCGGCGCTCCTTCCGCCCGTCGCTGACCATGCAGTAGTTTAGGAGACTCTAAAAATAAAATTGGCGCAACAAGTAATTCTTTAAAACACGAGAACTAGCGAGGCAAACATAAAAATGTGGATAAACTGTATCTGTTACACGCGACCCCGTTATTCTCACATTCAGCTATGAATATAAAATTTACATATTTACTTCGTCGGGCGTTTGTCATGCTAGTAGATCGTCGAAGCATTTGTTTACAGCTAAACTCTTTTGAGTTTAATTCTTGTGCTTCCGACCTTTTCACCTTAGTTAAGCTTAATATTATTACTTTACTGTTCTATATTGTGCAATTTTGGCTTGCATTTAAAATGGTTTCAATTTTGAATAATTAGGTTCTATAAAACGTGCTTAATTCAGTCGTACCGGATGTTCTTTTGCGGGCAACTTTGCAAACGAACATCCGGTTTGACTGTAAATTCAGTCGTTTCATGATTTCTTTCATCGAAGACAATCAGCTCGGCCTCGATGCGCTATAAATGGTTCACGTTTTGCGTTTAAACAGAAACTTATGGAGATTTGAATAAAATTTTTCGAAAGAAGATTGTGTTGTCCATTTTTATGTCTTTGTTCATTCATTACATAGGTTAAAAAGCGATTTTATGTAAACAAAACAAGACTTGAATTTTATGTAAGTCTTAGTTCTAACTTCACTCGCGTGGCCTTATGCAAATATGTTTGTGTATTTTTTGCAATTTTGATTTCCAAATCAGTTTCTCGGGCAAGTTTTGACAAACAACAACTGTATTTTATTTGAAAAGAAGTCGTACTAGTTATTCCAGACGGAGAAAAAGTTGTTTTTGTGAACTTTTGTACGGTCTAAATGTACTGTGCAGACGGTGGTAATACTGTTTTTGAGAATTGCTAAAATTAAAAAATAGCCCGGTCGTCAATCTTAATTCTTGTGCTTCTGACCTTTCACCTTAGTTAAAGCTTGTTTAGAGAGCGACGCTGTTAGGCTCAGCCTGTCTATATATATTACTCTCTCTTTACTTTACATGCAGAATGGAAGATTACGGTATGCCTCCTATGAACAGGGACCGCGGAGCAACGTGAAAAGTGGGAGGGGTGACAATTGAAAATAATTTTTTTCATATTGAAAATCGAAAAAAGGAATAAAATCATAGTATTTGATTCGCAAAAAAGTGGTGGGGCCGCGGCCCTACCAGCCCCTCCCTCTCCGCGGTCCCTGATGAAGTCTGAAATGCTCACGCATTAAAAAAGAAAACAATGGTTAAAAAGATACAATTGCATGAAACTACGCTTTTCCGTTTTAAATGCTCCAGCGAAACACAAAACAGATAAAACTAACCTTCAACACCTTCATTGTACATTCAGTCGAAACTATATTTGTACCTTCATAATGCGAACACAACGTTATTACTTCTTACTTATTCTTTCATCTCCGTTTAATTTTTAATGGTGACTTAGGCTGTGGAAATGAAATGTTTGTTATCCCAGTTTTGAGGAGCATGCGAAACGGTGAAATGTTTTAGATGTTTTGAGGCTTATACAACAATACATTTTTTCTTTGTTTTCAAGGTCGACGTTTTTGGAGGTTTTGTCGTTCGTTTTCAAACTTCCACTTTTTATTTACATGGATAAAACACAAAAGGAGGAAGAAAAAAACTAGGTTTATTTTACATTACAGGATAGGCAGAATCACAATTACTGAGTAGAATCTTGATAACTCCAACCATCAATCAATAAATCAATAAATCAATCAAATTTTATTTAAAAAACAGGGTAGCCCATTCAGCCGAAACTGGTATTCAGAGGGGCCCTGTATAATAAATAAATCTATACAAATATACAACATCTAAAAGCCATTTAAAAGACCATTCAACATACAACATACATGGTTCCAGTCCACAAAAGTTTCGAGTTATGGTAGTTCGAGTTATCGAGATTTTACAAAGAAATTACAGAAACAAAAACAAAGATTAATGATTTGGCCGTACATTAATTTGAAGTGATTTACTTATATATACAGTAGCTTTTAAGTTTTGATATTTCCAAGTGAAATATTAGGGAGTAGATAAAATATGCAGTGTAGTGAATGGAATATAATGGAGTAGATAAAGTTAAACTTGTATGACTAATAAAAGCAGTGGGTTAAACTCTATTGCGTTTTGTATAACTTGTTTTTCAGTTAACAGTATTAACGAATGTAAACCCCGATGTAATCAAGAATTACATCAAAGTAACATATGTACTGAGTACGAGGAGCCGACGAAAGAATTTAGCATTAATCAGTCCGAATTCTTGCTCTCCCTCCCCCACTCCCGTTCTCCCCCCCCCCAACCACCTGAGAAAATAATAATGTCACTGGTATTAAGGACGGTGTTACCTATTGTTATTGCGCATACGTTGTAGAATTATTGTTGCTTTTGTGTATGTAAAGGCGAATTCTAAGGAAATCCGCGAAGAAAGATCTATTTTTCCTTTTTTCCTGATGTCAGCATTTTTTCCAGATTGAAGCTTAAATATCTCCGAAAATTGCGTGGTTACCCCCAATTTTCTCTTTGGATTCCAATAGCCCCTGCTAAGATCTACTTTTCCCGCATAGTCAAAATCCTGGCAAAATACCTTGCCATTAGGTGGCACCGTCCTTAAGTGAGAAGCTCTGATAGCGTTTCTGGTGTCTTTTGAGACCATGTTATCATCGTGGTATGTGGCACTCGAAGAAGATAATCTTTTTTCTTCTTCCTGAATACGCGAAGCGTTGAACGAGTCGTCATTCAAGTAGAAATTTCACTCGCGATCGCTCGATCGGCTGTAATCATTTGAGCCCGCGATTTGCGATGGCCACCTGCTGCCTCACCCATGGGGACGGTGTTGGAGGCGGGGGATGATGGGGAATTGGACGTAAATTGCCCAGGAGAGGGTTGGGTCGGTGAACATTGAGCCCGCGATATGTAATGGTCACCTGCCTTTCCTATGGGGAGGGCGTTGGAGGGAGGGGAGGGTGGGACTTAGACGCAGGGGGTGGGGGGTCAGTGGAACGAAACGCCTAGGTCAGGGGTCCTAAGGATGTGCAGAATCTTTCATTTAGAGCGTTTCGTATTAACAAGTTGGTTCAAGGAGCCTTTGTTGTTTTCGGAGTAGCATCTATGGATAGCCATTTGTGAAGCACGTGAATTGTTTCTGTGTGTTTTTGTTGGAGAATCTGTTTGTTTATAAAATCTACGAATTGTGCCATGAATGTTTTTGTTTTGTTTAAATTTGACTGTTTAAACTAAGCAGGTTATTATATAACTGACTCTCACTCACAAGAATAAACATTTTAACATATTTTATTGCTCATGCAAACCGATATGGTCTATTACTAATGTTTAACTTTGACTAGCTCCAAACCAGCTCAAACGCTTCTTTAATGTGAAGCATCCAGCTCTTCGACTCCCTTTTTAACTTTGTTGAAGACACTACACACAATAGCCCTTTTCGCGGTTAACCTTTCTCATTTGCATTACAATAAAAGTCAACGTAATTGCGAGGCAATAGACAATATTCGTATTCTCGGGATTGAACTGGAACTAGCTTGCAGTCGAGGCTCATGCGGGGGAATATCATTAAAAAAATATTTGCATGTGTAAAGATTCCCCCGCATGAGCCTCGACTGCAAGCTAGTTCCAGTTCAATACCGAGAATACGAATATTGTCTATTTCGGGCAATTTTGTAGTTTCTGCCCGAAATTGCCTCGCAATCATGTTGAATTTTATTGTGATGCAAATAAGAAAGGTTAACCGCGAAAAAGGCTATTGGTTACTTTCAGTTTTACCTAATATTATTTATTATTAATAGCGTCTACGATATATAACTGATTGGAACTCTGCCATCACAAGGTCAGAGAGCTCTGTCTTTACAGCAAGTGTTGTGTTCAAATGATTAGTTGTCCAACACATCAAAACGTACAAAAAAGAGAACTGAAATCAGGCTCACGTCCTGAATTTGCGCAGTGGCGAACAATGTCTCAACATAAACAATTGCAATTTATTACCAGAGGCTCTTATTCTCAATAACAACACACAAAACCCCCATGATGCACTGGAGAAAAATTTGATTCAGACAAAAAAACGTCTTAGAATAGATGGCTTTTCAGACTATTTTCACAACCTTAACGGTAAGGGAAAAAAATTCCACAGCTACACAAAAAATAATAAAACTAAATAATCAATACAGCAATCAGCTGTACGTGTTTCATAGACCTCGCAGATGATTTTAATCCACAATGCTGTTGTATTGTTGTGATCTCGTTGTCGAGCCTGGCGACATCAAAAGAACCGGCTGCTCTTGAAAATTGGCGGGAAAAAAAGCGCTTTTCAGTTAATTTATCAACTTTAAGTCATTTCGCATATACATCATTCTGCATATTAATTATGCCATTCCTCATAGTCATTCCTCCTTTTACCCTTATGGCCGAGTTGACAAGACAAAGGGCTAGTTATTACTAGTGTGTAATAAAAGTTAGAATCGCATCATTGTCCATTTTGTGTCGCATTCTCGCTCATGTGGATTATTTTTTTAACTGTGCTTTTCACAATGTCGCGAATCTCTCGGTATCGCCAACAGTAAACGAAAGGGTTCAATGAAGAATTCACGAGAACTAAGGACATTGAGGCTGCAGAAGCTACCTTGAAAGAAATTCGCAAAGGATCAGTTAAAAACAATATCAAACAAGTAAAATTTGGAAGATAACACACCAAGTAAACAACATATACAAACAAAGCATTATATGCGGACTTCTTTTGTCGGAGTTGTTCCATTGCTTGGGTATTTTGCAGCTGAAGTTGGTCTTGTATTTGATTCTGGTGATATCTTACAACTTGGTAAATACGGATATATGCTATGGTTGTCAAGAGAAGCCCAATAAATGCCACAATCGTACCAACCAATACCGCGTTCTTGACTTTAGGAAGTAAAGTGGATATGAGAGCAGCAACTCCACATGTTATCCATACAGACACCGACGCTACAATGACACGTTTTGAAGTAACAAGTTCTTGATATCGCAAATGAAGCGTTATAGCGAGAAGTCTATCCACTGCAATGGCGCTGACATTCAGAAACGATGCGCTAACGAGGAGAAAATAAAGACTGTTAGCTACGTTCCAAGCTGTGGGACAGAATACCGAGAGAAAGTTATAGTTTCCAGTTGATGCCATCTTCAACATCACTGCGATGATAATACCAAACATTGGCTGCGTCAACATCCCAACAGCAAGATCAGAGAAAGCGAGACTCAGGAACAACTTTTTTACATTGGCCGGTATCGACGAAGCTTTCCACAGGGCGCGGATAACTAGGAGATTTCCCAGAACTGCTACCAGAGAAAACACCAAGTTTAAAACACATACTGTGAGCATAAAAGCTTCGTAATTGCGAACAAGTTGTGTTAATATATCCAAACGCTCAGTGCACAACTGGAAGGTCATGGTGAACTTGGTGATTCAAATCGATCTGCCTTTCTCTGACAAAGCCTTTCGATTAACTGAAATTTATTAGCACGGCCGTTTTATTAACTTCCCTGTCACCTGCCACTACATGCATGTCATAAAAATATATTGTAGTTTACTAATAGACACACAGTTTACTATTTGACACATAAAAAATACCGTAATACACGACTAGAGAGTATAACTTAAGAGTGTGATGTTTCCAAGTGGCTGTAAGAGACATGTTAAGAGCTAAGAAGAATCAAACAAACGCAAAAAAAAGCTTTCATGGTGTAAAGCCAAATTAAAAGCCACTATAATTGTTTATCTTTCCCTTTGCATGGCAGGACAATTAACTATCTGTCCATAATCAGTTAGTCTCAACACGTTTTTGATCAGGCCGATTACTTCATTATCGGCACGTTTTCGTGATGTTTTAAAATTTGAAACGAAAAAAGAAATATCTATTATAATAAAATGTTGAACACATTCTCCAAGTTCACGTAAATTTTATGTCGCGCAATATCACCCTTCTAAAATCGGCAATTTAACTGTCGCAAAAAAAAAAAAAAAAAAAAAATATATATATATATATATATATATATATATATATATATATTTATCAAGCTATTTATAAACACCTTGGTTTGAAATTGACGCCTAAACAGCCTACAAGCATATTAAAGATTGAAGATGAAATGCGTTTCTTACATACAAGTTGTTTTTACCGTTTAGGAAAATTGCATTAATTATGCAAACCTACTAATGTTTCAGACTCGTGCCCAGTCGCCACTTAGTTTTTACGCCGTAAAGGAGTTTGGGAAGGGGTTTTGGGGCGCGCGTTTTTCTTCCGTCCTTTCTTTGATGCACCGCGAACTCACTAAATCCTTCCCATCATTCATAGCGCGAATACAGAGAAGCGACTGGGTACGAGTCTGCTAATGTTTGACTTTGACTAGCTCCAAACCAGCTCAAACTTGTCTTTATTGTGAGCCATCCAGCTCTTCGATTTCCTTTTTAACCGCGTTGAAGACACTATTGGGTTAATTGGTTACGTTCAGTTTTACCTCGAATAGCTTCCTAGATATATAACTGATTGAACTCTACCATTATATGGCCAGAGAGCTTTGAAAAAGTATATTTGTCTTTACAACATGCGTTCTCAGTGTTTAAAATTAGTTGTCGAACACGTTAAAACGTACAAAACAGCGAACAGAAAACAGGATCACGTCCTGAATTTGCGCAGTGGCGAACAACGCCTTAACATAAAAAAAATACAGTTTACCAGAAGCTCTTATTCTGAGAACAGTACACAACATTCTCCTGATGCACTGGAGACAAATCCGATTCAGACAAAAAACATCCTAGATGGCTTTTCAGCCGGACTAGTCACAAAAAGTGACAACCTTAACTGTAATGAAAAAAACATTTCTACATCTACAAAACTGAAATAATAGTGGATCCGCCGATGAGGATCGGTGCAATAGGCCTCATACAGTTTCCTCTGCTGATTAGCGACATTAGCATCACCTCGGTTTTGCCCGTGTAAGGTGTGAGCCTGTTAGTGAGACACCATGAGTATAACTCTTGCAGTGCCAGATTCAATTGTGTAATGGCTTCATCCGCGGTGCCACTTATGCAATAAATTAGTGTGGTGTCGTCGGCTAACATGTACAGTTCCGGATACCACAGACGATGGTAGGTCGTTCGTGAATATCGGAAAAGTGTAGGTCCCAGGACAGACCCTCGAGGAATATACCGAAAAACACAGGAAGCATTCCTGATTTGGCCTCGTTGACAAACGTACAAAACAGAGAACAGAACTGAACAGGCTCACGTTCTGAATTTGCGCAGTGGCAAAGTTTATCCAGCAGAAGCTGTTATTTTCAGTAACAATAACATGGTGGGATAGTTATCAATAACACAGTGGATAGTTATCAATAACACAGTGGATAGTTATCAATAACACAGTGGATAGTTATCAATAACACAGTGGATAGTTATCAATAACACAGTGGAATAGTTGTCACTATCATTATTTTGCAGCTGAATTTGACTTTGTATGCGTCATAAAAAATGAGAATCGCATCATTGTCCATTTTGTGTCACATTCTCGCTCATGTGGAATATTTTTTTAACTGTGCTTTTCACAATGTCGCGAATTTCTCGATATCGCCAACAGTTAACGAAAGGGTTCAATGAAGAATTCACGAAAACTAAGGATGATGACGCTGCAGAAGCTACATTGAAAGAAATTCGCAAACTATCAGTTACTAACAATATCATACAAATAAAATGTGGAAGATAACAAGCTAAGAAAACAATATATACAAACAAAGCGTTATAGGCGGACTTCTTTTGTCGGAGTTGTTCCATTGCTTGGACATTTTGGAAATGAAGTTGGCCTTGTATTTGATTCTGGTGATGTCTTACAACTTGGTAAATACGGAAATATGCTATGGTTGCCAAGAGAAGCCCAATAAATACCACAATCACATGCACCAATACCGCGTTTTTGACTTTAGGAAGTAAATTGGCGATGAGAGCAACAACCCCACATGTTATCCATACTGACACCAACGCTACAATGACGCGTTTTGAAGTAACGAGTTCTTGATATCGCAAATGCAGCGATATAGCGAGAAGTCTATCTACTGCAATGGCGGTGACATTCAGAAACGATGCCCAAACGAGGAGAGAAGAAAGACTGGTAAATACGGTCAAAGTTATGGGACAGAATGAGACAAAGTTATAGTTTCCAGTTGATGCCATTTTCAACATCACTGCGATGATAATACCATTCATTGGCTGCGTCAACATCCCAACAGCAAGATCAGAGAAAGCGAGACTCAGGAACAACTTCTTTACATTGGCGGGTATCGACGAAGCTTTCCACAGGGCGCGGACAATTAGGAGATTTCCCAGAGCTGCCACCAGAGAAAACACCAAGTTTAAAACACATACTGTTAACATAAAAGATTCGTGATTGCGAACAAGTTGTGTTAACATATCCAAAATCCCAGTGCATAACTGGGAGGTCATTGTGAATCCTGTGATTCAAATCGATTTGCCTTTCTTTGACAGAGCCTTTCGATTATATATAACTGAAATTAGTGCTACACTGTCACCTGCCACTACATGCATGTCATAAAATATATTGCAGTTTACTGATAGACACACAGTGTACTAGTCATGACTAGTGTTTACTAGTTCTTTTTTTAGTATGTCACTTGCTTTTTTCGTTTTTCACACAGTTTACTACTGGACACGCAAAAAATATTAATACTGACGACAAGGGAGTATAACTTAATTACTTGAAGAGTGTGATATTTCCAAGTGGCTGCAAGAGATAAGACGAATCGATGAAATACAAAAAAGGAAATCTTTCACGGTGTAAAGCCAAATTAAATGCCAGTATGATTGTTTTTCTTTCCATTCGATGGCAGGACAGTGAAATATCTGTCCATAATCAGTGAGTAGTCCTAAGACGTTTTTGATCAGGCCGATTCATTACGGCAGGACATTTTCGTGATGTTTTACAATTTGAAACGAAAAAAGAAATATCTATTATAATAAAATGTTGAACACATTCTCCAAGTTCACGTAAATTTTATGTCGCGCAATATCACCCTTCTAAAATCGGCAATTTAACTGTCGCAAAAAAAAAAAATTATCAAGCTATTTATAAACACCTTGGTTTGAAATTGACGCCTAAACAGCCTACATGCATATTAAAGATTGAAGATGAAATGTGTTTCTTACATACAAGTTGTTTTTACCGTTTAGGAAAATTGCATTGATTATGCAAACCTACTAATGTTTCAGACTCGTGCCCAGTCGCCTCTTGTTTTTTACGCCGTAAAGGAGTTTGGGAAGGGTTTTTGGGGCGCGTGTTTTTCTTCCGTCCTTTCTCCAAACATTCTCCAAAGTAGCGTAAATTTTGCATCGCGAAATATCACCTTTCTGAAATTGGCAATTTAGCTGTCGCAAAAATTTCATTTATCAAGCTATTTATAAACACCTTGGTTGGAAATTGACGCCTAAACAGCCTACATATCAAGATTGAAGATGAAATTTGTTTCTAATTAGTAAAATTGCAGATACCTTGCAAAATATTTCAAGGTTTTTTTTGGCGTTTTTCAGTATGGCTTGAAAACAAATTTATTAACTTGCATGTTGCAGCTGCTTGTTGCATTTATATAAGGAAATTTTTAATATGCACAAGACAGCAAAAAAGGACTATGATGAATTTTTAGTTTTTTATATGGTAAAAGAGTATTTATTTAGTTATTTATTAGGCGATCACTTTTTAAGCGAAAGGGAAGATTCTACTGTGGTAAATTCACAATTACTGACTCAAATTTAAACAAGTTGTCGCATTTTGTATCAATTTTGTAATATCTGCCGCAAATTGTAATAACAGCTACTGCGTTTTGTAATATCTTTCACAGATTATAACTGTCACGATAAGTGTCACGACAGCATATCTTACAACCCTACTTACATTACTAATGTTCACGTTAGGTATATATAAGACGTAGAACAATCAGTGGCTTCATTGTGGTACAGCCTTCATTTACAAAACATTCAATAGTAAAGAACGCAGTTTGCAGGAACGATGACTGAAGGAAAGGAGTAACTCTTCTTCATATCGGACATCTTCTTATCATGTTTAAAATATATCATAAAATTTTCTTACGCATGTGCATGAGTAAAGGCTGCTTGGAGCCTCTTGTTATTTTTTGTGTCACGATTTTGCATGCAAATTTATGCACGCATATTTTAAATTGTCCACTTCTGGTTCATGTCTTTGCCATTTACACTTCCTGTTTAAATTGTGCATTTCCGGTTCGTAGCTTTGCCCTTTTCACTTCCGGTTTGGTTTATTTCCGGCTACTCTCACTTCCGGCAAAACAGCGTTACTGAAGTGTCACGACAGCGTCTCCTACAACCCTACTCACATTAATAATGTTCACGTCAGGTATATATTAAGTTCACAGTAAAGACTGGCTTCATTGTGGTACAGCCTTCATTTCTAAAACATTCAATGGTAACGTGGTTTGCAGGTGCGATGACTGAATGAAAGGAGTAACTCTTCTCCACGTCGGACGTCTTTTTTTATCTTGTTTATAATATTAAAATATAAATTGCTTCTTTTCTTATGGTACATTGAAATATAGGACAAATGTTTGTTACGCATGCGCATGACAAACATTTTCCGTCATTTCGTCTTATTGGTGTATAAGTCAGTCCTGCATTTCTCTCATCGAGGTGAACGTTGCTTTTATACACAGCATACAACTTAAGGCCGAATTTGTCGAGATTCTGAAAAACTAAGAGCTATTTTTAATCAGAGTTCTTCCCAGGCAAAAATGACAAACATCGATCTCTCGCGCTGGTAAGCATATTGTCAATTTATTCCCCTTTTTACTGCCGATTCTTTACAATGCCTGTGTCGGAGCAGTCCTCGCTGCCTGTGGTGAGTAATTTCAAAACTTTTTTTAAAGAAAGAACAATAGAAACACACGGCAAAACAGCGTCGTTACTTCAACCCATGGGATTTAAAAAATTGGACTTCGGGACTGGACTTCTGTAGATTATGGACTGTGGAATGCGTGTCATATTAATGTCGATTTTTACTGACTTCATTGCTTTTTTAAGTAGTCTTTTCAAATGTAGCAGAAATAATTCACGGCCGGCTTGGAAAGTAATGAACGAGTGCAGATTTGTTCGAGCGAGTACAGAAAAATTGGTAGCTTCAATCAACTCGTCTTAGAGGCTCCGCATGCGCATGAGTATAGGCTACATGTTGCCTCTTGTTTTTTTTGGTGTCACGATTTTGCATGCAAATTTATGCACGCATATTTTACATTGTGCTCTTCCGGTTCATAGCTTTGCCATTTACACTTCCTGTTTAGTGACTTTCGGCTACTTTCACTTCCGGTAAAACAGCGTTACTGAAGCGTAACGACAGCGTCTCCTACAACCCTACTTACACAACTAATGTACACGTTAGGTATATATAAGACATAGAAGAATCACTGGCTTCATTGTGGTACAGCCTTCATTTACAAAACATTCAATAGTAAACAACGTGGTTTGCAGGAACGATGACTGAATGAAAGGATAAACTCTTCTGCATGTCGGATATCTTCTTATCATGTTTATATATATATATATATATATATATATATATATATATATATATATATATATATATATATATATATATATATATATATATATATATATATATACCAGTGTGTACCAGTGTGGGTCACGGTCAATAAACTTAACCTCGTCCCAAATAGTTTATTGACCGTGACCCACACTGGTATACCCGTAGAGTTAAAGAGGCCATCCACATAAGACTTCATCCTAATAACATCAACAGAGATAGTGGAATTGAAATTCCCGAAGCGTGGATGCCTACAATCAAGAAGCATAACAGCCGACCGATATCAAATCGGACCGGAGAGGGAACAACATCTTTTCGGAATAATAATGAGGATCGAAATGCACCAATAGCAACAAGCCAACGTGCTACATAAGCGACACGTAACCAATCGACCTCATCGCCTGATGAAGACTAGCAGTATAAATAGCAGTCGAAACGTCGCGATCAACATCTTAATAAAGTGACTCCATCGTGAGACAAACAAAAAAAAAAAGCGTTTACCTATCTTACACACCACGATGAACAACCACATTTTTAGTAATATTGTCACTATTTATCATGATTTCTGCTTCCAACCACCCGAGACACTCCGTTGCAAGTTACACAACGCAGAGAATCTCCGGCACATGACTGCTGTTCGCAAATAATCAGTGCTCAAACTCCTGAAAAGTCCACTTGGTACCATTAGTTCAGTTAATTTGCTCTTCTGTTTCGAATTTCGTTCCTATAAACAAACGTTACATTGAATAAGAATGAACAATCTACCTGCTAGCTATGTGGAGGGATTCCATGACTTAGAAGCCGTGAAAAGAATGAACTACCAACCGCTTGGACGGACAGAAATCACTGTTTCCAAGTTGAGTTTTGGTAAGGTAAGCGCTTCTTTAACCACAGGCAGCCCAAGCTTAGTATGTGATGTTTACGCAACTAACGATCTGTAGACTTTGTATGGGAAATCCATTTTGGTCTTATATATGCTAAAATAAAGCTTTAATGTGAAAATAAACTTCACTTACCTCAACATTGTGTTTTCGTTGTGTCTTGTATGCAATTTGGGCGCAAATCTGCACTCTCATTGGCCAATTCAAAATAACAACCACGCGCAATAAGTAGACTGTCAAGGGAGGGGGGCTAGTGTGTTTATTGACTGGCGGCAAAATTTGTCTTTTGCCTCCCTTGACAGTCTACTTATTGCGCGTGGTTGTTATTTTGAATTGGCCAATGAGAGTGCAGAATGTCGTATGATCGTGGTCACGCTCCAGCGGCCGTAGTCGCACTGCTAGCTGAACGGTCGGGAAGATTGCAGAAAACCAAATATTATTTGAAATTTCTCCCCCTAAAATCGCAGTGCGATCGCCGAGACGAGTCGATGGGATAGGAAATTTATGTGGCCTTATGGCTGTGGTGTTTTTATGGCGATTCGGCCCGTCGCTTTGTGGCGAAAGAGCGATTTGTGGGACGAGGTCGCCAGGAGTCACCGGCCTTGCTTCTCTTTATGAGTGGAAACGACAACCAACGACATCGCGAAAACTCGTAAGCCACAAAACCGTCTAAAATGGACATCATTTGCGTCCAAATTGCATACAAGACACAACGAAAACACAATGTTGAGGTAAGTGAAGTTTATTTCCACATTAAAGCTTTATTTTAGCATATATAAGACCAAAATGGATTTCCCATACAAAGTCTACAGATCGTTAGTTGCGTAAACATCACATACTAAGCTTGGGCTGCCTGTGCTTTAACCTTTTAAAATCACAATACAAATTCTCCTTTCTTATCCCATATGTTTCTTATGGAAGAAGTGGGAAGAAGTTATTAAAATATGAAGAGAATTAATCTTGAGTGATCATATCCCTAATTCTCCTGACCTTTCTGATTGGTTAAGCATTGATATATTATTCTTTTATTGTATATGGAGAAATTTGATACTGATCACTGCTGGGGCCTGAGGGGTTAAGCCTTTATACATCTACTTAAATGAAACTAGTTTGCATTTGGTCCACTTCATTTATGTGTGGAAATGTTTTGAAGAACAAGGCATATCACAATGGGTACTATTGGTTGGTACTATTGCAATTCAATGAGATGTAAATAAGTGATCCTTTATTCTACAATAATTATATATCCCTAACATGTATGTATTGTGGTTTGAAATTTTCAAAACCAGTTTATGATTTTTCTTTGTCTCTTATAAATTCAACTGGTTTGAAATTAAAAAAAAATTAAACCACATGGGTTTGTTGTTGAATAGGTAAGAGCCAGTAATAATAATATTCTTGTGGCATATCCATTTGATGTACAGACTGTTAGGTCAAAGAAGGAGCACTGGAGTATCAAAAGATGATAGGTGGGGAATCAGACTTACTGGTAGGGAGACAGAGTGATCCCAAATGGTTCAGAGTGAAAAATTTTTTAATAGTTTGCAAAATAGGGTGTGTGGGGAGTAGAGATGAACCCTCCCATAGATCCACCAGTGACAGAAGCTCCTTCACCCCCATGCCCATCTCCCATCCATCACCCCTATCCCATCACACTAGCCTGAGTTATATACTACAGTAGCCTGCAAAGCAGGCATATTTGGGGGGCGAACAAGCGCTGCGTTTAAAACCCCCTGCAGACTTGAGGAGAGTCAAAAGATGTGACCAAGGGTGTGGGAGTCAGGCTAGAAGGTGAAGGAGGGGGGAGGAGGGAAGCAGGACGGAAAAATATGCCTGCCCGCACTCATTGTTCATTTAGGAAACTCCGTTCGTCCATGAACGGAGTTACTGATTGGAGCGGTACTGGTTGCATATCGATTGATACCTGTCAGTCTATGGCATGTTTTCCCTCCATGCAGATTCGAGGATGCCCTGGTTCTGGAGTATCAAGAATGAAATTAGCCGCATGAAGCATTTGTCGCATAAAATGTGAATTGGCCTATTCTTAAGACAGCCATCGTACAGATAAGTAGTTGATATTAGCCACTTTTGAGACAGCCCAAATTTCTCCCAGTTTTCACACAATTCATTTCCTGCTGATTTAGGCAATTAACAAAGAATTTTTCACCAGCTAAATTCAGCAGAATCATCACAATTCTGATAGATTGAGCAGATTTGAAGAAATTATCAATTGTGTGAAAAATGGCGGAACTCGACGAATTTTTGAGGATTTTTTAGAATTCTTGTGAACTGCTTAAACTGGGAGAAATTTGGACTGTCTCAAAAGTGGCTAATATCAACTACTGACTGCTAAAAATGAACACAAAAAAATAATTTGAAATTAGACACTTTCCAAAACTTCACGCTCATTTGGGGAGAATATTTCTCCCAGTCTCCAATGCCCCAAAGCCAGCGTGTCAATTCCATTTCCCAGAATCACTCTTTTGTCATCTTCCGCACTCAGCGCAATTTTGGTCATGTTTTCCGTGAACAAATGGTGCCCCCTGCTGCGGAAGATACTTTGCCTCCTGAGTTGCTTTTCTTTTGTCCTCAAACATTTCATGAAGTTTGCATGCCTCAAACTCTTTTTGATCATGCATTTTTTCACTCCTTTTGCCTTTTGTTCCCCTGTGGTTTTTGCATTCTCCTCAATCAGGAGAGAATACAGTTTCGGCCTCAGGGCGACAAATTCTGTCAGAATGGCACCCCCGCATTCATCTTTCATCAGCCCAATCTTTTTCTTGTTTTCTTTCACAATTGGTAATCCATTCAGAACAGCTGGGTGATTTTCTGGGAAATCATTTGTGTCAAACCACTTTGGTACATCTGCGGCAATATCAGCGAAGAAATCTGCCGTTTCAATCTCCAACACCAAAGAATCTGTGTCGGTATACAGAACAGAACAATTTTCCCACTTTTTCTTCGCATACCCATAATGGAAATCATACATCAAAGTTTTGGAGAGATCCAAGATTGACATCCCAGCGAAGATGGGTTTATTCATGACCACTCGCGTTTTCCTCATCTTGACCGCAATCAGAAATTCATCAAAAATCTTCACGTCTGCGAAGTTGGGCTTGTTAATCAACTTTTCTGCCCTTTCAACATCTTTCACCAGTTCAATCGAAACTCGTTTTCTCAAGTTTTCCATGGTTTTCCCAAACACAGAGTTGTTCATCAGTTTGAAGAACTCTTTTTCAAATGCATTTTGTGCCTTGGCTCTCAGGGCTGTGTTTTTGTCAATGTAACATTTCATGAAAGGTTCCTCTTTGAATGAAATTCCTCGCTTGATGGCTTTCAGTTTCATTCCCAGGGAAAGATAGAGTTGCAGGTTTTTTCCATGCAAAACCATGCCTTCTTTGTCTCTCAGATTTTGCGTCAACTTTTCCACTCCACCCAGTTTCAAACTTTCTGGAGCCAGGGGAAAATCATTATGGTCGTCATGCAGTTCTTTGGGATAAATGAGATCAACTTCAAGAATACAACCTTGACCTTCAGCATTCACAAAGTTTTCCCAGTTTTGCAAATCTTCCTCGCTCATCCATTGGAATTCTCCAACTGGAAGAGGCTGTGACATTGCCCACCCATAAAGGTTGTTTGCATCCAAATAAACCAGAAAACGACAAGCTTCATCGGGGTTGAAATCCTTCAAATATTTATTGTTTGCTTTCGCAAATCGCTTGAATGCATTTGCGTTTCCCCCTCTGATTCCTTTTTCAATCATTAACAACTGATCCACATCTTCCAGAAGTTCCAATTTCACTCCGGTCATTTTCAACATTGCGTCCCAAGCCATTCCGGGGGCAGTGAAGAAGTGAGCTGGATCCAGTTCATAGTTTTCTTCGCAAAGTTTCCTGAAACTTTCCATGACATCGGCAAGCAGCAACACATCCGTTTTCAAATAAAGATCGTGATATTCTCCCATGTTTTTCACTTCAAATTCTTTCCAGACTTTCTGGGCGTGTTGAAAATCTTTTTTCTTCACTTTCTCCTGATTTAATCGGGAGAAAAAAGCGGCTTTCTTTGGTAGTTTTTTCTCAAACTTATCAAACCCATCCATGAATTCATAGGGATAAACTCCTTTTCGGCGCATCAACTCGCTGCGTTCTCCAAAAAATCTGGTGGTTTCTTTCAGTTCTTCTTTGGGGAGATTCTTCACCAGCGATTCCAATCCCATCAGCGTGAATTTGAAGGAATCCAGAAATCGAATTTCATGTTTCACGGAAAATTCTCTCCATTTCCCCTCTTCTACCTCTCTTCGTTCTTTTTTCAACTCAAACTTTAGGGAGAAGGAAATATATTTCTCCTCGTTGTTGGGGATGCATGTCACGCTCAAAACTTCATCCATTGTTCCCAAAGCTCGCACAAAAAGATGCGCGTCATAATTTTGGAGATTGTGGAAAAACACAGGGTGAATTTTGGCCGCTGAAACTTTCTGTTGCAAGATCTGTGCGCTGCTCCCCTGAATTTTCCGGAGAAATGGCAGTGATCTCTGACTTTGGACAGGTCTTCTTCTCCGAATTCTTCTCGGCACAACCAGCATACCGTGGCTTCTCGAAATGATTTCCATTCTTGGCTGGTCATGGGGGACATTTCCTTTTTCGGCAAACTCAGGTGAGCTTGCCTCACATGGGAAATCAATTCCCGAATGAAATCTTTGGGGAGTTCTTCATTTTCATCTTTTGCTCTTTTCAACACGGGTTCCATTTGCAAAAATGGGGAAACGAGATGAAACGCAAATCCACAGGGAATATGCTCGTGAGTTTTTTGAGTGTTCCCCAAAGGTTTCAGAATAGATTCAAAATCCGCATAACCCACCACAGGCACATGCAGCATTTTCCCATAGTTTTGGAAAGAGCATTCGCCTCCTAGAACTTCAATCCTTGCCGCCTCAAAGTCTCCGCAAATGGCTTTATGTTTCTTCAAACTTTCCACGCTGGGAAATGAATTGAGGCATCTTTTGCAGAAAAATCTTTCATGCCCATGGCGTGAAACTTGAGAGGATGCCAGGCGAGAGAAATTCTTCACCAGGCAATAGTGCGTTTTGAATTCCTCTGTCAGCAGAATCAAATCCACGTGAAATGCCTTTTCTTCCTCGGTAATCCTCAGGGGAAAAACAGATCCATTCCAGCCAAAAACATTCACTGAAATTGTCGGATTTCTTGCTTGAAAAAATTTGATTTTGTCCACGACCATGGGGAATTCGCAACCATCCCAATTCATGTCTTCCGCTTGTTTTCGCAAATCCGGTGTGATTCTTTCTGGGTGGACTTCAACCATATTTGCGGCTCTGCCCAAGCACCATTTGAAGCACATGTTATCTTCATTTTTCATGTTGATCACGGCTTTCTTGTTCTCCAAGTCTGGGGGCAAAGCAATCCAAGAAGACCCTCGCAGTGGGTTCCAGCGCACAAAATGAATTTCCAAACGCAAAACTCTTTCAAACATCCAATTACTTCCCCTGCGATTGAAGTTTTCCAAATTTTCAATTATTTCTCTTTCCATTTCATCCACAATCTCCGGGTTGTTTCCCAGATTCTTTTTCTGCCGGGAATGGAAAAATGGGTCATCAATTATTTCCTCTCCAGAAGCCAAACTGGTTTGGGACATTTCCGCATTCAGAACGCATTTCACTTTTGTTTGTGGATTTTCTCGCAGGAGTCTGAGAATATGCCATCTTGCTTTCCGGAAAAAATCTTGGGGAGTTGGGGAATCATCTCCTTGAATTATAAATTGTTTCGCGAATCCTTTCAAAGCGGATTTTCCTTCTTCCACGACCAACCTTTGTTTCCACAATTCAGCGATTTGCTTTTTCAATCTTTCCACCGCGGGATTAGCTCTTCTCCGAATATCAACATCATCCACATTTTCCAACCAATTCAGCCAATCCGAAACCGTTCCTGTGTTTTCTTCAATCACTCTGGGAATGGCTCTGGAAGGAAAAATTCTTCTTTCCGGAATCAAAATAGGCACATCAATTTTTTCATTTTCGGCATCTAGAGGGTTGGCTTTTCGTCTTTTTCGAGTTCTCAAACGAGTTGCTTTGTTCATTTTGGGCTGATCTAATCCTCCTCCCCAAAGATTTTCAACTAAAAACGTCACCAGTTCATCTTTTTTCAATCGCGACCATCCTCGCAAGTTTGTCGTTCGCGCAAATGATTGCCATGCAGCTAAAGACATTTTTAATGGAGAAAAAATCTTTTTTCCCCATTTAAAATGAAGTTTTCAATTCAGGAAGTGAGCGAAGCGAACCCCGGAGGGGAAGGAAAAGAAAAGCAAACTTTTTTCACATTCAAAGAAGCCAGCGAAAAAACGGGGCTTCCCTCCAAAACGATTTTGCGAGTTCTCAAATCGGGCAACACTAAATATACCAGAAGAACCGATCAAAAAGTGTTCTGGATTCGGGAGGAAGAAGACTCACCATTCATCCAGATTGATGGGGAAGATTTTTTCACCGCAGAGGAAATTCGGGAACGATTTGGGTTATCACGCACAGTTTTTTTCAATCAACTCTGCAAGAAAAAAACTCATTTTCTGGATTCAGGGGAAAAATCGCACGAAGTCACTTGGGTTTCTCCCAGATTGCAAGAATTCATCTATCTCATGAAAAAGAAAGCTGCATTGGAAACGGCGATGCACGCGCACCCCAAAAAAGGGCTTTATAAACATCATAACCTCTGCCAGGCTGAGATGAACGACGCCCTTGTGGATTTGCAAAATGCGTTTTAAATTTTTTCTCCATTGGAGAAAAAATGTCAAGTGAAAACAAATCCACTCCTCCGAAAGAGGCTGAAAAAATCAAAGAGGAAACGGACTGGGAAAAAGCGTGTGACGCAGAAAGAAACTTCCAAAAAGCTGTGGATATGGCCACTGGTTTTCTCCCAGTCCGATCGGAAGAGGATCGCAAGTTCATGGAAAAATGGATTTTCGCGATTTAATTCATTTTTTTATCTCCTCCCAAAAAATGAATCCCGCGAAAATATCTATCCCCGACTGCTCTCTCGGAGACCCCTGTAAGAAATCTTCTGGAAAAATTAATTTCTGCCTTCTCCCCTGCCTCCACATGGACTCACGGTTCAAAGTGAAACTCCAAACCAAATTCAAGATTTTCCTTCATGAGGGTGAATCGTTTTCTATGGGCATCACTATTCCGAGCGAGTTCATTAGTTTCTTCAACAATCTGGAAAAACATTTCAACTCTGCTGCGATGAAAAAGAAGCAGGCAATCAAAGAGATTTCCCCGTCTTTTGCTCGATTTCAGGAGGGAGATTTCATTCTCGTGAAAACTGACAAATCCGAGCAGGAAAAGATTTACGCAAAAATCTATCCCTCCAAAATTCCCACAACGGATTTCTCCTGCAGATTTTGGGAGCTGTGCGCGGATGGGAAAAAGAAACCCATCTTGAAGCAAAAAGAACTCATTGGCTGTCCTCTCCGCGGGCAAGTCGTCTTTTCCATCAAACATCTTTTCTGCGGAAATGTGAAAGCAATCACATGCATTGTGGACGAAGTTTTGGTGGAGGAAATAGTGCAGGCTGCCTCGGAATTCGATGAGTTTGAGGACAAGAATGAGGATGATGAAGTTTGAGGAAACTTCAAATTTTTCAGAATTTGTGATTTTCAGTGAATTTGGGAGAATCTTTTTCTTGAAACAAATCTGGAAAAATGAATTTTGTCTGAATTGACAAATCCAAACTGATCAAATCTGAATTTTTCAAAATCCACTCAGGGGGAATTTTTCAAAATCCACTCAGGGAGAAATTTTAAAATCCACTCCAATTTTCAAAATCCCCCCCAATTTTTACCCACTCAAGGGGAATTCAGACCAATGGAGAATGAGTTGAATCAGCAAGCAATTTCTCAATCATCTCAGTTTGTTTTCGCATATCTTTTGCAATCTCTTCAACCCACTTCTCCAAATTAACATAGCTTTCCATCAGCAGGTCAATGGAATCAATCTCATCGTCTGAAACGCTTTCACTTTCACTCACTCTCTTTCTTTTCGCATTCGAAGGCATTTTCTTTCCATTTATTTTTTTTTGCCCATTCAGGGGAAATTTTCAAAATCCACTCAGGGGAATGATTTTGAAAATCCCCTCCAGAGGAAATTTTCAAAATCCACTCAGGGGAAATTTTTGACCCACTCTGGAAAATGATTTTGAAAATCCCTCCGGATGATTTTTCAAAATCCCTCCGGATGATTTTTCAAAATCCCTCCGGATGAATTTTGAAAAACCCCACTCAGGGGAAATTTTGAAAATCCACTCAGGGGAAATTTTGAAAATCCACTCAGGGGAAATTTTGAAAATCCACTCAGGGGAAATTTTGAAAATCCACTCAGGGGAAATTTTGAAAATCCCTCCGGATGAATTTTGAAAATCCACTCAGGGGAAATTTTGAAAATCCACTCAGGGAAAATGATTTTGAAAATCCCTCCGGATGAATTTTGAAAATCCCTCCGGAAAATGATTTTGAAAATCCCTCCGGAAAATGATTTTGAAAATCCACTCAGGGGAAATTTTGAAAATCCACTCAGGGGAAATTTTGAAAATCCACTCAGGGGAAATTTTGAAAATCCCTCCGGAAAATGATTTTGAAAATCCCTCCGGAAAATGATTTTGAAAATCCCTCCGGATGAATTTTGAAAATCCACTCAGGGGAAATTTTGAAAATCCACTCAGGGAAAATGATTTTGAAAATCCCTCCGGAAAATGATTTTGAAAATCCCTCCGGATGAATTTTGAAAAACCCCACTCAGGGGAAATTTTGAAAATCCCTCCGGATGAATTTTGAAAAACCCCACTCAGGAAAATGATTTTCAAATTTTGCTGAATTCAGCATTGTTCCGGAAACTGATTTTGAAATGAAATTTCCTCCGGAGAATTCCTCCATATTATTTGGGGAAAATTTTTTTTCCAAATTTTTTTCCAAATTTTATGAATGAAGGGATGTCCGGGGGATGAAAAATCTCCCCAAACGGATTTTGTGATGAAAAATCACCCCAAAAACGGATTTTGGGATGAAAATCCTCCGGGGATTGAAAATCTCTCCGGGGTTTGAAAATCTTTCGCTGAAAATCAGCTTGAATTGTCAATTCAAGAAAATTTCTGCCCCATTTCATCTAAAACTCAGTTAACTAAATTGGAGAAATGATTGGATAAAATCACAGTTTATCCAGATAAAATGGGATTTTAATTTTTTTATTTCCTTTTTTCACCAGAGAAAAAATGTCGAAATCAGCAACGCATTTTTCAATCTCCGATGGGAAAAAAACCAAAAATTTCACTTCCATCAATTCAGCGGCAAAAGAATATGGAATCTCAAATTGCGCAATCACAAATGCATTGAAAAAAGGAAACTCAACCATCACCCGGAGGTCGGACAAGAAAAAATTCTTCCTCGGCGAATCAAAAGCGGAAGATTCACAACTTTCTCGCGAAATCGATTTTTCTCCACTCCCAATGGATGAGGAATGGTTTGACAAATTCAAGATCGCTGTTTCATCTTTTGATGAACTTTGTCGAATGATTGCCAATAAATTATTCGCGGATGAAGATATAGAATTGGACTGGAAGAAAAAAGAATTGAAATATAATGAGGAAAGTATTTCCTTAATTGAAATCATTTCCATTATCTGCAGAGTGATTTTTCCGATTAACAGAGAGAAAGCCCTAGCAGATCTGGAGGCGAAGGTTGGAACTAAAAATTTCTTCCCCGTGAAACGAATTGAATTTGTAGCATCTTTGAGGAAAAATGAAAGAACATTTCACGTTGACATATTCAATAAAATCAGGAAATTCAAATAAATTTTCCCCTGATTTCTTGCATGATTTTTCATTTCCGGGAAATGAAAATTCTCAACCCTCAAATTTTTTCTCCCATTCAGCTTCAAACTTTTCCAAATCCAACCCCAAATCAATCACAATCCCATCAATCGCTTCCATTGAAAACAAAAATTCAGCTCGATCAAAATTTCCTCCCCGCAAAGCGAAGCGCAAATCACTCAATGTTTTTTCATAGGTGGTGAAAGCGAACTTCGCCATCTCAATTTTGCTTTTCAGGTTCTCCATTTCATTCGCGGTTTTGACGACCAAACCCAATCCTGAAATCACTCCCAACACGATTGGATTCATTGTTGCTGCCCCAGCAATCGTCCCGATTGCAACCAGACCGGAAGAGGTCAAATTCATGAGCAGATTCATTTTCTTGAATCGACCATGCGCTCGTTTCAGGCACCAAAATCTTTTGTGATAAAATCGAAAAAGTTTTTTGATCTCTTCCAGTTCTTCTTCCCGAATTGCGGGGTTGATGTGATTGAAAGCAAAAATGCTTTGTTTTCGCGCTCGCTTCGCGCGGCTCGGCTCGCTTCGCTCGCTCGCTCCCATTTTTCAGGGAGAAAATCATTTTTCAATCAGAATTGTCGCTTTTGCTCTTTGAATGGCATTTCCATCCGAGAGAGCCAGATAGAAAGCTTCTTCCTGCCCAACATGGAGATTGAAGGTGAACTGCAGTGAACCAAATGAATTGGTGGAAGGTCTGACTGCTTTCCGAGTGATGCGATCTCCTTTAACAACACTTGTCATGATGATGGTTGCTCCACTCACTGGGTTGGAACCGCGTTGAAGAATGAAAACCGTGACATTCAAAATCCGGAAGTCAGATCCAAATTGTTGCCAATAATTTGTTTCATCTTCCTCTTCATTTGGGAAGATCAAACAATCACCGTGTTTTCCTTTCACAAATCTTGCAAAAATGAAGTGTTTTGACGGGCGAAGCGGCAAATTCAACAAGGAGTGCGAATTCAAATCCAAGTCAGTCTCCATGACCATCTTCCCCGCTTGGAAAACGAAAGGGGAATCATAAACGCTGCTTTCAACATCAGGTTGGGAACCAGCAATGCCATATATGATCAGATTTGCATTTCCTTTTTCAGCTGACTCGGCAGTGCCTCGCCATTTCAAATCCAGGAAAATAAATTCAGGTGGGGAAATCCTCCATTTGTGCATGTGGATGATGGATCTGGAATACCCCGAAAACTTCTTACTTGATTGTTGGTTGATATTCAGACTTGTGCTCACAACGTTGACGCTCACGCCATCCATTGTCGCGGGGAAGAATTCCACGCACACGGTGTATTCTCCCTCTGGTAATTTGTACATATTGAATCCAAGTCTCCCAGAGTATTCATTAAAAAGATCTTTTGTGATTTGTAAGTCATAAGCCTTCTTGTTGAAATGATGCGGCGAATCTGGAAAATCACTTATCCCAGTCACTGTCATATGATGTTCAGAGCTGGATTCATCCACATCTTCCATCAGATAGCGGAATGCGTCCTTTGGGTGAGAGGTTGACGTGATATGCGATTCATTTACGTATTTTTTGATCTTCTCTTCTAATTCCATCGTGTGGGCTACCACACCTCCTATCTGGTTATCCACATAAGATTTTGACGTGGGTTGTCGCTTCAGAGTTGGCGTTGCAATATTGTTGATTTGTTGCGAGTTCATATCCAGGTTTCCGGTCATTGTTCCACCTTCCAACGAAAGCTTTTTCGCGGATTGGGCATCCACATATCGCATATTTGCGCCCTGATCGGCAACTTCGGGATCTTTCACGTTAAAAATGGTGTGATTTCCCATATCCAAAGCCGTCTCCATTGGAAACGTCTCTTTGCGGCTGAGAAAGATATTTTTGGCGTCATTATAAGAAACCAGGTTGTTATAATGCGCTCCCAAATCATGCCATGTTTGTTGTTTTGAGTTTTTCACGTTGAAAAGTTCTTTTAAATCAATATCCTTCGTGACTTCATGAGTGTGAGCCGGAGCATCAGGGTGGAATTTCTTCAGAGTGACCATATTCACCGCTGACAAATCCTGGTTTTCATCCGTGTCCAGATTGACGATCAATTTGCGATTCATTTCTATTTCCCCGGGGTTGATGAGTTTTTGTCCCCTGAGATCAAGATCCCCAGTCATATGCGAGGAACCATCCACCTGGAGAGAATCTGCCCGCAATTGCGTTGCAAGCGTGTCAACTTGTAGCTTTGTGATTGCATCCGAATTCCCCGTTCCTTCAGCGACATTTGTCAGGCGTTTCCTTTGCAGGTCGAAGTCCCCTGCTGGCGTTAGCTTGAAACCAACTCCTGGCAATCCATCTTTTCCATCTTTTCCTCCCTGGGAGGTGCTTGTTTCAGAAAGCAATCCATTTGAATAACTCATCAAAATTTTTGGCAATGAATTTCCTCGGTTTATCCACATACAGGAAAGAGAACGGATCATGCGTTGCTTTCCGATAATCTTCTTTGCTGACATTGTTCTCCCTGCAGATCGCCGTAATTTCTTTGTTGCTTGGGAATTCGAAGATGCAAAAATGCGAGCAATTCAGGCGGATATCTTTTGGTGTTCCGAAATAACTTTGCGAAAGATAAATCACAGAACATTTCTTGTGCCTGCCTTGAATGAAATAATCAATCAATGGCTTTTGGTTTTTTTCGGAAACAAAATCATCGAAAACAACCAGCTTTTGATTCTCCCCTGACAATTCAGAAACTGGGATGATTTCATCCGGGGATGCTTCCACGACGTCATACCCCGCTTCTTTGCTGAATGGGCGAAATGTTTTCAGCAGATGTTGATATTTGGTTTGGTCAAGATTTTTCGCATAGAGATAAATTTTATCGTAGAAGAGCAGCGGGCGGAGGATCATATCCAGGAGAACATTTGTTTTCCCCGATCCCGAAGGGCCACAGATCAACATTCTGAAAGTTCGATCCGGCATGAACGGGTGAAGTTGTTTGAAATTCGTGATTGGATCCTGACAATCATAATTTGGAATCTTCATTTTATTAATGAACATGGCGTTCTACATCATGTTCTACATCTTGTTCTTCACCCCAAATTTGTGTTTCTGGGATATAAAATGAGTTTATTGAAATGGCAAGAAATGGCTAAAAGCAAATCTGCTTTGGGGAAAAAAATCAACTTTGTTCACAATGCTATCACCCAGAAAAAGTTGGGTGAAGAGACAAGTCAAATCGGACTTGAAAAAACATTCAAACCCATCACAGCGAAATTGGATGAGGTGATTGAGTCGAATTTGGGGCCGCTTCGGCCACTTCCCCGGAAAAAGAAAAAAGCCAAACCGGCGGAGATTGATTATCTCCCCGAAGTCGACCCATTTGAAGAGATGGACGTTGAAGGTTTGTTTGATGAGGCCGTTCCATCCCAAACAAAGAAACAAATTCCAGCAGGGCCGCCAACATATGAAGAAGTTGTGCAAGAAGTAGGGGAAGATCCACCTGAATGTGAAGAAGACGTCTCTCCTGATTATGCTCTTGCGCCGGGAGATGAAGGGGAAGAGGAAGAGGAAGAGGAAGAGAAAGAGGAAGCCAATAAGATATTGGATAGCTTGGACCTCACGAATTATGATACTGTGGAGAAAAATCTCAGTGACCCAAATATCTCATCAACGAGGAAAATCAATTATCTCAAGAATATTGTAACCATTGCAAACTACAGAAGAAATCAGTTGAAGGGCTACAAAACATCTTGGTCCAAAAAGTTCCATAAAGGTGCAATAACGCAAGAGACAAAGAATTTTCAACATAGCAGAATAGACCACTCATCCCGAATTTTGAGTGAATACATCAAACATTTTCAAGCGAAACAAAAGACATTGGAAGGTTCGGGAATCAGGAGAAAAAAAGGCGGAACCATCCGTTTTTTCTCCAACCCCGCAGATCTCCTCCAGAAACTTGAGGTCATCGTTGGCTCCATTCTCGCGGGGAATACGAATTCGGGCATCAGAAATACTGGAGTTGGCATTCTCGATCTTCTCCTGAAAGAAAACGCCATCAACAGATCCCAGCATGAGAAGCTCTTCAGAAAGTATTTCAAACTCTAAAATGGAAATCGAAAGAGAAATTGTCCTGTCATCCTTTTCCGTCAAGACTGGGGGAAACAAACCAGAAAATTTCACAACAAAATTCAATCGGCCCATTGTTTTGGATCCAAATTCTCAATATGTTGTTGGGTTGAACAGAATTATCAATATGAGTTTTACGTGGTATAACATCAATGCGGCATTGAAAAATCAGCTGATCAGATTCAGCTCTGACGGTGGGAAAACATTTTCCGATATCACCTTTCCCGCTGGGGTTTGGGATTATTCCACTTTGAATGCGGCAATTCGAAAAGCAACAGGCCCACTCGCAGGATCCACCCCAGGAAAGAATGAAAAATTCCCAATCAATCTTGCTTTCTCTCTCACAACTTTCAGAGTAACAATCACACTGGAAGAAAATTATCAACTGGATTTGACACAATCCAATTTCAACGATCTCGTTGGTTTTGAGAAAAAGATTCTGAAAGACAAAGTCAACATTGGCCCCAGAGTTCCAAACCTCAGCCAAGATACTGATATGTTGAACGTGCATTGCGATCTCACAAGTGATTCGCTTGTGGATGGGGAAGAGAGCGATATCATCTTCTCCTTTTCAACATCTGTTCTGCAGGCCTCCTATAGTTTCACTCTTGAACCCATGAGAGTGATGTTCAGCCCTGTGAATAAAAACAGAATAAGCTCCATTCGGATTTATATCACTGATGGCCGAAGGCGGATTGTTGATTTGAATGGGGCTGATACAGCGTTCTCTCTTATCTTGAAAAAACAAATAAAATGAAAAGTTATGAATTCTCTCGTTTTTTCCACCCCCAGCTGGGGCGGTTTGTCTTCCGGCACAAAGGAACAGGTGTCATTGTGGACAATATTTTCAAACCAATGAGGAAGATCGCATCAGTCGTCTTCAATAAATTCGCAAAACCCATTGCGAAAAAAGCCTTGGAATCAGGAATTTCTCACGCTGGGGATAAACTCGGCAAAAAAGTAGTTGAAAAATCTGGTGATTTGATCATGAAAAAACTGGAAAATATGAGAAAGGGGAGCAAAAAACCGCCAGCTCTCGCTTCGCTCGCTTCGCTTCGCTCAGCTCGACCACAATCAGCCCCTGCGTCAACCTCCGGAGAAAGTTCTGATGCTATATTGAACAGGTTGATCTCTGGGCAAGGCATCCGAAAAAGAAAAAAATGATTTAAAATGGCTTTTCGATCGAATGAATATCTTCAAAGAAATGAATTAGTGCGCTTCCAGCTGGATGACACAATCAGAGCTCCAGCTAATACTCAACATCAACAAAAAAGTGGTTATAAATTCACAATTAATGACCGATCCGCATTCTATGATTGGTATAATGCGTATTTCGAGGTGCAGTTTCAGCTCCAGCAATTAGCAGATGGAGCGGCATATGACGCTGAAAGAATAACCGTAATCAATGGGGCTCATTCCCTGATTAAACACCTGACGATTAAATCTGCAGGAAAGATTATTTATGATACTGATAATCTGCATAAAGTCTGTTTCACAAAGAATTTGTTAGAATACTCCGATGA
The DNA here is from genome assembly GCA_022457155.1 of Cladopsammia gracilis. Classification (NCBI taxonomy): domain Eukaryota; kingdom Metazoa; phylum Cnidaria; class Anthozoa; order Scleractinia; family Dendrophylliidae; genus Cladopsammia; species Cladopsammia gracilis. Next base: position 507,410 of record JAJGOT010000434.1, on the reverse strand, counting down.
CTTCAGCAGATCAGTCGCCAAGAACAGTTTCTGGTATTTGGATACTAATGCAACAACCGCTAATACGAATCTTGGATTTGAGGCTCGGCGAGTGATTACTCGAGATCTTCAAAACGCTAATACGATCATTCCCCTGAATCGTTTTTCCTTTTTCGAAGAGTTGGAAGATAAGATGCTTGTGCCTATGCAGCTGCAATTTGAGATAACTCTTCAAGATGATGAGGAACTCATTCATATGGCACACGGCGTTGCTGCCGGAAGAGTTGTGCTGAATCGATTTTTGCTTTGGGTGCCAAGATTGACTCCCAAAGATTCTCTGTATGACAAATTTGTCAGCTCATTCCTAAAAGAAACGCAATGGAAATATCTGAGGGAAATGTATCAGCAATCAGCTCCTACGCAGTCATCAGGATTTTTCCAGATCTCAGCGAGCATTGACAATGTGAGGCATATTTTTGTCTGGCTGAAAAGAGCCGCTCCGCCCAATAACGTCCAGGCAGAAGACAACCCCTATCTGATGGACACTTTCACGCTGAATGCAGTGGATGATAATACTTCATCCTTGTTGAACTGTCGATTGGAATATGGAAACGGAGTTTTCTACCCGGAAACAGAGTATGACAGTGAAAGCAAAGTGAGGATTTTCCAGGATGTCATGGCTTATGCAATGAGGAAAAATGATTTTAACACTGGAACGCAGCTGAATCTGGCCAATTTCAATTCTCTTTTCCCATTGATCTATTTCGATCTGACTTATCAAACTGAAAAACCAACAAGAGATCCCAAGCAGTTGATATTCAGGTATCGATTAAGCGCAAATGCAGCTGCAAACTTCAATGTACATGCGATAGTTCTCTATGAAGAAGAAGTGAAAATCGATAAGATTGGAAATGAGCTGGTTATCGTGTGACGTGTGATCTGTGAAAAACATATCTTGTCATTTAAAATGACAACATATCACCCATATAAAGTAAATCTGTCGAAAGGGCAAAAAAGCAAGCTTGGAAGAGCATTCCGAACAAAAAGCCCTATCACCCTGAGATTGGGTGGCAAACAAACAAGCGGAAGTGATGAACTGATGCTCACGGCAAATCAAATAAGACGAATCGGCAAAGCTGCGGCTTTGGGAAAGGGAGTTGAAATCAAGATATCAAAAACGCAAATCCGAAAAGTGATGAAGCAAGGCGGAAGTCTTTTCTCTGCTATTGTTCCCCTGGCTCGTTCCCTGGCACCCACCCTGGCAAAGACACTTGGACTGTCAGCATTGGCTGGTTTGGCGAGTGAAGGAGCGAGTCAAGTTGTGAAAAAGATAAGCGGGAAGGGAGCGCAGCGACCTCGACTGAAAGGAGGCGGGCAAACGGGTGGATTTCTCATTCCCCAAGATAAAATTCAGAAACTGATTGACAATAAACATTTGTTGACAAATAAGCAGAAACAGGATATTTTGACTGCCCTGAAATCAGGAGGACAACTGACGATAAAACCATCAGCAAAACAATCTGGTGGATTGTTGGGAACTGTGCTGGCTTCCATCGGAATTCCACTGGCGCTGGACATGGTGAAAAATTTGTTTGGGAAAGGCGCTCCAAGAGTTGGACGCCCAAAGGGAAAAGGCGCTCCTAGAGTTGGTCGCCCCAAAGGAAAAGGAGCTCCAAGATTGGGAGCTCCTTCGCTTCGCTCAGCTTCGCTTCGCTCAGCTTCCCTATATCACGCGTTGAATCCACCTCCCCCATTTATCGGAAGCTGGAAAAAAGGGATGGGAAAAAAATCCAAAAAAGGAGCAGGACTTCTGCTGGGAACGAAAAGTCCATTCAACAATATCCCAGTTCTCGGGGCAATATTGTGAGCGAAACGAAACCCAAATTCGTGAACAAACCCCTGAGCAACCTTGATCTTCTCCAGTGGATTGATTTTCTGAAAATTCCCAATTTCAAAGGGATTTTCGCCAGGGATGAAGCCATGCCCCGAGAACACAGCCCCTGCATTATCAATCTTGATTCGCTTGAAAATGCCGGAACTCACTGGGTGTGCTGCGCCCCCGGACAGAAATTCACGTGGTATTTCGACTCTTTTGGGATGGGATTTCCCCAGGAATTCAAAAGTTCCAAACCGGTGATTTGGAACAGCAGTCAGTATCAAAACATAGACAGCGTTCTTTGCGGGTATTATTGCCTGTATTTCCTCCATCAATGGTCGCAGGGGAAAGATTTCTATGATATTCTCCAACCTCTCAGTCTGACTGACTCGATGCAAAATGAAAAATTCATAAAAGAATATTTCGATTGAAAATGAAATCATATTGCGTGAAGGAAAAAAGATTCACGTCAAATGTACCCGGTTCAGAACGCCGCGTCACAACAAAAAACAACAGGACAATAGAGAAAGCCCGATGCGCTTCCTGCGGGGAAATGAAATCTCGATTTGTTTCGGGAAACTGAGTCGGCCCTCACAAGGTGAGGGCATCGGTGAACTTGCGCTGACTGGTGTCGCGCATGCTCTTCCCTGGCTCGGGAAAAAAACAGTTGAAATGGGTCGTTATGGAACCAGTGAATTCTTGCGAAATAAAAACACTCAGAAAAAAGCATTGGATTTTGCCCTGGACAAGATGAAACCATTTCTTGCCAAAACCTCTGCGGATATGCTCAATCAACTGAGTACGGCGATCCGACCAAACAGAAAATATAAGACAGATCGAGCAGATTTGGATGGCGGTGCTTTAGATGTTCATTCCCTGATTGGGAAGCTGCCAAGACCAAAGAAAGGTTTTACTCTCCCAGGGCATAATTATACAGGCCCTTATAACCCACTCGAAAAACAAGTCAGATTTGATGAAAAGGGAAAAATTCTCGAAATTATGCAGCAGCCCACAGGAAAAACAGATGCAGTTGCTATGCAACACGATGTGGATTATTCAGTCTGCGCGAAGGAAAAGAATCCACGTAAATGCAAAAACAAAGCCGACAGGAAAATGGTTGCCGCTTTGGATGCCATTCCCTGGAAAGAAAGGCAATGGGGGCATGCTTTGGCGAGAAACACAATTCAAGCAAAACAAAAACTTGGCCTCGGTGCCCCAAAAAACGGGAAAAGATTTTGAGTGAAGGCTGGGCTCAAAATCTGGCAAACGAACTTCACCGGCCAATCAGGCGACGCTTTCCAAAGAGGCGAGTCATAGCATATGGGATTGACAACATCTTGGCGGCTGATCTGGTCGAGATGGGGAAATTTTCGAGGTGGAATAAAGGGATCAGATATCTCCTGATGGTGATCGATGTTTTCTCAAAATTCGGTTGGATTCGTCCCCTGAAAGACAAGCGAGGTCAAACAGTGGCTGATGCTTTCCGAGATATATTCAAGGGGCGAAAACCGAAGATGCTTTGGACTGATAAAGGAAGTGAGTTTTTCAACGCAACAATGAAAAATCTGCTTGATAAGAATGGGGTAAAATTGTACACAACACAAAACGAAGAAAAGGCATCTGTTGTTGAGCGCTGGAACAGGTCTTTTAAGGAGAAACTCTTCCGGATGTTTTCTGCTAACAACAATACAATATACTGGGACAAACTTGGCAAATTACTGGATGAATATAATCATCGTTTTCATTCGAGCATTCGGATGAGTCCCGCAGAGGCGAGCAAACAGGAAAATGAGAAAAAGGTTTTCGCTAATTTATACGGAGATTTAATTTATGCTAAACACAACCCGGCAAAATTCAGGGTTGGCGACAGGGTGAGAATTTCAAAGTTTAAACGGCAATTATTTGACAAAGGTTTCACCCCGAACTGGTCGGAAGAGATATTTGTGATTGACGAAATAAAGAACACAAACCCTGTAACGTATAAATTAGTTGATCTGTTGGGAGAATCAATCACCGGATCATTTTACGAGGCGGAACTTCAAAAGACAACGCAAGATGTGTTTCGAATTGAAAAAGTTATTCGCCGCGATAATAAGCGAAAACTCGCGCTTGTAAAATGGACAGGTTACCCTGACAAATTTAATTCTTGGGTTCCACTGAGTGATGTGGAAAAGCTTGGTGTCTAACGCGTTAGACAAAATTCCAATTTCTCCCCCCCCCCCCCCCTAAAAACTGTCTAACGCGTTAGACACAAAAAATGTTCCGCTGAAAAAATTCTGGAAAAAATATTCCGCTGAAAAAATTCTGGAAAAAATATTCCGCTGGAAAAATTCTGGAAAAAATATTCCGCTGAAAAAATATTCCGCTGGAAAAATTCTGGAAAAAATATTCCGCTGAAAAAAATATTCCGCTGAAAAAATTCTGGAAAAAATATTCCGCTGAAAAAAATATTCCGCTGAAAAAATTCTGGAAAAAATATTCCGCTGAAAAAATTCTGGAAAAAAATATTCCGCTGAAAAAATTCTGGAAAAAAATATTCCGCTGAAAAAATTCTGGAAAAAAATATTCCGCTGAAAAAATTCTGGAAAAAAATATTCCGCTGAAAAAATTCTGGAAAAAATATTCCGCTGAAATCTGGGGGAAATATTTTTTGACTAAAAAAATATTCCGCTGAAAAAAAATCTTGGGAAAATTCCATTTATTCCCCGAAAAACTGTCTAACGCGTTAGACAAAATTATAAAAACTGTCTAACGCGTTAGACAAAATTATTCCAATTTATTCCCCCGAAAAACTGTCTAACGCGTTAGACAAAATTATTCCAATTTATTCCCCCGAAAAACTGGCTAACGCGTTAGCCACAATGCCGATTTTGATTGGCCGCCATATGTCAATAACCTGGCAGCTGGGCAATTCGAAATGTCAGAATATGAATGTTTTTACATTAATATTCACAAAGTCTGTTATTTCAAAACACCGCTTCACTTCGCTTCACTTCGCTTTCGTTTCGCTTGGCTTTCTTTCATTTCCCGGTGGATTTCCCACAGGAGGCAACTTTGCTTTTGGAGTTCATTTCTGAGAATTTTGTGTTCCTCCTGGAGATTCACAAATGACTCGAAAAGGAGTTCAATTGAGTCTTCGATTTCGTCGCTTCGCTCAGCTTCCTCCATCTCTGAATCAGACACAATAAATTCATCATCCGATGTTGTCGGAGTCTCATCGTCGCTTCTTATTTCTTCCTCTGAGCATGTGGAACAATCTTCATGGTCGCTATCTTCACTCGCGTCGCTTCGCTCGGCTTCATTAAAAAATGCTTTTTCAAGATCCATTTTATTTCCAATCACATTTTTTAAAGATGGTTTGGATTATTTTTTCTTGTTCCTCCCGGCTTGATGAGAGTTTGAGCAGTTTGAAATCATCTTCATTGGGGTTGAAACCGTTCTTCTTCAACAAGGCGAAAAGAACTTGATGGCAATTGAGAAACTTTTTTCTGCTGGGATGAAGGTCATTATATGCAAGTGAAAAATATTTAAAGTCGTCGATGAGGAATTTTTCCAGGTGTTCATAATCATTTCCGTCGTGACCTGTTATGTGATTAAAAATGCCGTGATCGTTGCCATTGACTTTTTTCCATTTGGAAGCTTTGACGAAATCCCTGACTTTTTTTCTTGTGATTTCATCACGGGGAATTTGGGAGAGAATTTCTTTTTGATAAAATTCGAGATCTTTGAGTGGAATTTGATTTTTCCCCTGATTTTTGCGGATGATATTTTTGAAATGTTCCAGCCTGTGATTTTTGAGAGAATGGCATGTTGTGAGGGTTTCTCGAATAATTTCAGGAGTGAAATCGATTTCTTCTTCTTCAGAATCAGACATTTTCTTGCCGGAAGAGATTTTTTTGAGTTTTGGATGGAATTTGGCCGCTGCGGAATTTAGGGAAAGATTTTTTCAGAATGCCTAATTTCAAAATATTTTTTTGTGCTCATTTTTAGCAGTCAGTAGTTGATATTAGCCACTTTTGAGACAGCCCAAATTTCTCCCAGTTTTCACACAATTCATTTCCTGCTGATTTAGGCAATTAACAAAGAATTTTTCACCAGCTAAATTCAGCAGAATCATCACAATTCTGATAGATTGAGCAGATTTGAAGAAATTATCAATTGTGTGAAAAATGGCGGAACTCGACGAATTTTTGAGGATTTTTTAGAATTCTTGTGAACTGCTTAAACTGGGAGAAATTTGGACTGTCTCAAAAGTGGCTAATATCAACTACTCAGATACAACTGCCAGCCTTGTTTAACCTTTGTATTTATATCACAGGTGATGTTTCCTCATCATTTTACTCTGCAGCAAGCTTGATTTATTGTGGTCAGACGACGCCTGGACAAAGCTTTACACAAAAATTGGTTTTAGCACACTTTTTAACGTTGTGATAAGAGTTTCAATAAAAAATGATCGATATTGAGCTGTTTTTGATTGGCATCCGAGGAGACACCACAGTCCTGAGCATCATGATTCTCCCTCACCAATAATGTTTTAATTGATATCTTGGTTTTTGAGATCTTTTGAACTTAACCTTCACAGTTACGACTGTACAAAAACTCCCATTATCTATTGACAAGCACTTTTGTAATACAATTTTGTCAATTTTATTCTCTGCCTGGAATAGTCTACTCCTGCTGGTAGATGTTTGTCTGGCTTCCAATGCAATTGTGCAAATAGGTTGATTAATTACAATGGACTATAAACTAATGTCATGGCAAACCACATTTTTCTCCTTTGACAACAGAGGAGATTCAAATAATGTCTTGGTGATTTTACAATTTCATAAAGATAGAAAACTTGAAACTAAAAAGTAAAGAAATCAAATGCAGCCGTCATTTTATGCGTCCCTGGAGATAAAACGCGGTATGTGATGACCACATGAATAGGAGGTGTTTCCAGATATCAAAGGCCTTATGGTCAGGCATTTTTTCTTTCTCCTCCCCGCCCCCTCTTTGATCCTTTCACTCGTCCCAGCCCCCGACGCTGTGCAGAACCAAAATGGTGACCAAACACTAAATTCAGCACTCACCCACCAAAAAAAAAAAGAAAATGCCTGCACGTTTACTTCATTACCGGCAGGACGTTTTCGTGATGTTTTAAAATTTGAAAAGAAAAAAGAAATATCTATTATAATAAAATGTTGAACGCATTCTCCAAGTTCACGTAAATTTTATGTCGCGCAATATCACCCTTCTAAAATCGGCAATTTAACTGTCGCAAAAAAAAATTTATCAAGCTATTTATAAACACCTTGGTTTGAAATTGACGCCTAAACAGCCTACATGCATATTAAAGATTGAAGATGAAATGTGTTTCTTACATACCAAGTTGTTTTTACCGTTTTGGAAAATTACATTGATTATGCAAACCTACTAATGTTTCAGACTCGTGCCCAGTCGCCACTTAGTTTTTACGCCGTAAAGGAGTTTGGGAAAGGTTTATGGGGCGCGTGTTTTTCTTCCGTCCTTTCTTTGATGCACCGCGAACTCAGTAAATCCTTCCCATCAATCATAGCGCGAATACAGAGAAGCGACTGGGTACGAGTCTGCTGATGTTTGACTTTGACTAGCTTCAAACCAGCTCAAACTTGTCTTAATTGTGAGCCATCCAGCTCTTCGATTTCCTTTTTAACCGCGTTGAAGACACTATTTGGTTAATTGGTTACGTTCAGTTTTACCTCGAATAGCTTCCTAGATATATAACTGATTGACCTCTACCATTATATGGTCAGAGAGCTTTGAAAAAGTATATTTGTCTTTACAACATGCGTTCTCAGTGTTTAAAATTAGTTGTCCAACACGTTAAAACGTACAAAACAGCGAACAGAAAGCAGGCTCACGTCCTGAATTTGTGCAGTGGCGAACAACGCCTTAACATAAAAAAAAATTACAAATTACCAGAAGCTCTTATTCTGAGAACAATACACAACATTCTCCTGATGCACTGGAGAAAAATCCGATTCAGACAAAAAACATCCTAGATGGCTTTTCAGACTAGTCACAAAAAGTGACAACCGTAACTGTAATGAAAAAATATTTCTTCAGCTACAAAACTGAAATAACAGTGGATCCGCCGATGAGGATCGGTGCATGCAATAGGCCCTATACAGTTTCCTCTACTGATTAGCGACATTAGAATCACCTCGCTTTTGCCCGTGTGAGGTGTGAGCCTGTTAGTGAGACACCATGAGTATAACTCTTGCAGTGCCAGATTCAATTGTGTAATGGCTTCATCCGCGGTGCCACTTATGCAATAAATTAGTGTGGTGTCGTCGGCTAACATGTACAGTTCCGGATACCACAGACGATGGTATGTCGTTCGTGAATATCGGAAAAGTGTACGTCCCAGGACAGACCCTCGAGGAACTTGTGCCGAAAGACACAGGAAGCATTCCTGATTTGGTTTCGTTGACAAACGTACAAAACAGAGAACAGAACTGAACAGGGTCACGTTCTGAATTTGCACAGTGGCAAACTTTATCCGGCAGAAGCTCTTATTTTCAGTAACAATAACATGGTGGGATAGTTATCAATAACACAGTGGATAGTTATCAATACCACAGTGGATAGTTATCAATAACAGAGTGTTATAGTTGTCACTATCATTATTTTGCAGCTGAAGTTGGCTTTGTACGCGTAATAAAAAATGAGAATCGCATCATTGTCCATTTTATGTCACATTCTCGCTCATGTGGAATATTTTTTAACTGTGCTTTTCACAATGTCGCGAATTTCTCGATGTCGCCAACAGTAAACGAAAGGGTTCAATGAAGAATTCACGAAAACTAAGGATGATGAGGCTGCAGAAGCTACCTTGAAAGAAATTCGCAAACTATCAGTTACTAACAATATCATAAAAATAAAATGTGGAAGATAACATGCCAAGAAAACAATATATACAAACATAGCGTTATAGGCGGACTTCTTTTGTCGGAGTTGTTCCATTGCTTGGGCATTTTGCAACTGAAGTTGGCCTTGTATTTGATTCTGGTGATGTCGTACAATTTGGTAAATTCGGAAATATGCTATGGTTGTCAAGAGAAGCCCAATAAATTCAATAATCATACCAAACAATATCATAGAATTGACTTTAGGAAGAATGTTGACGATGAGAGCAACAACTCCACATGTTATCCATACTGACACCAACGCTACAATGACGCGTTTTGAAGTAACGAGTTCTTGATATCGCAAATGCAGCGATATAGCGAGAAGTCTATCCACTGCAATGGCGGTGACATTCAGAAACGATGCGCCAGCAAGGAGAAAATTAAGACTGGTAAATATTGTCAAAGTTGTGGGACAGAATGAGACAAAGTTATAGTTTCCAGTTGATGCCATTTTCAACATCACTGCGATAATAATACCATACATTGGCTGCGTCAACATCCCAACAGCAAGATCAGAGAAAGAGAGACTCAGGAACAACTTCTTTACATTGGCCGGTATCGATGAAGCTTTCCACAGGGCGCGGATAACTAGGAGATTTCCCAGAGCTGCCACCAGAGAAAACACCAAGTTTAAAACACATACTGCCAACATAAAAAAATCACGATTGCGAACAAGTTGTGTTAATATATCCAAAGTCCCAGTGCACAACTGGAATGTCATGGTGAACTTGGTGATTCAAATCGATCTGCCTTTCTTTGACAAAGCCTTTCGATTAACTGAAATTAGCGCGGCCGTTTTATTAACTTCCCTTTCACCTGCCACTACATGTATGTCATAAAAATATATTGCAGTTTACTGATGGACACACAGTTTACTACTGGACACACAAAAATACTAATACACGACTAATACACGACTAGGGAGTATAACTTACGAGTGTGATATTTCCAAGTGGCCGTAAGAGCTAAGAAGAATCAGACATGCAAAAAAGGAAAGCTTTACGGCGTAAAGCCAAATTAAAAGCCAACATGATTGTTTATCTTTCCCTTTGCATGGCAGGACAATTAACTATCTGTCCATAATCAGTTAGTCTCAACACGTTTTTGATCAGGTCGATTACTTCATTATCGGCAGGACGTTTTCGTGATGTTTTAAAATTTGAAACGAAAAAAGAAATATATATTATAATAAAATGTTGAACACATTCTCCAAGTTCATGTAAATTTGATGTCGCGCAATATCACCCCTTCTAAAATCGGCAATTTAACTGTCGCAAGAAAAATTATTTATCAAGCTATTTATAAACACCTTGGTTTGAAATTGACGCTTAAACAGCTTACATGCATATATTAAAGTTTGAAGATTAAATGCGTTTCTTACATACAAGTTGTTTTTACCGTTTAGGAAAATGGCATTGATTATGCAAACCTACTAATGTTTCAGACTCGTGCCCAGTCGCCACTTATTTTTTACGCCGTAATGGAGTTTGGGAAGGGTTTTTGGGGCGCGTGTTTTTCTTCCGTCCTTTCTTTGATGCATCGCGAACTCACTAAATCCTTCCCATCAATCATAGCGCGAATACAGAGAAGCGACTGGGTACGAGTTGAGGTATAAAAATCACATAAATCACTGGGGAAGGCTCATGGGATGATCAATGGCGGGGACAGTTTGCAAGAGCAATGCACACGATGCTACATCGAAATGGGAGTCATTTTGTCCCGCTTCATGAAGCACGAATTCAAACCAGCTGAATTTCATGCATATGCAACATGTTGCGGGGACAAAATTGTGTCCCCGCAACAGAACGTTTTCGCAAAAACTGGCATGTCACACGAGAAAAACTGTCGCTGAAACATGTCCCCGCAACATGTCCCCTAGTGTGTGCTGGCCTTTATGTCCTCACTTGGTGTCATCGTAGCTATAGCAGAAAGGGGCATGGCAGATTGAGGGACCGGATAGTATGATTTGCCATGCGTGTAGTACTTTGCTGCCCATCCAGATGTGCGCTTCAGAGATTCCTTGCAATTTGTTTCAAAATCCTGTGCATATGAAAGTACCGTAAATGTCTCATGTTTAAAGTGCGAGACAGCGTGCAAATTTTCCACTTCTGTTGTGAGCAACGTTTCGAGCACCAGATCATCTAGAAATTGGGGGTTAACGTCCATCACGTTCTTGTATAGCCTGTCCATCCCCTTTTTAAGCAAAGACACAGATACTTGTTTCTTCTGTGATACAGTTCCTTGTGGACCATTGGTTGCAGAAATCTCGCTCAACTGGTAGCGTTCCTTCACCTTACTCACAGTATCTTTTACGTAGTTGTCGATCTTTGTCACGTTCTCTTTTGCTTGTTTCAAGGACACTCCTTCAGGTTTCATACCCTTAGAATGAATTCCAAAGGTATCGTAAAGGGAACCAAGAATCCCCAGAAAAGATATCGTTTCTGAGAGGCTCATCACTATCTTCACTTTTCCAGCGGCAACATCTGTAACAAACAAAGTCTTGTCTACGGAGCATATCCCCTCGATTTGTTTGAATGAGCATGAATCTTGTGTCCCATGGGAAGAACTGTTGTGGCTACTTCATGCCAAAGCTCTAACCGAGTTATCATCAGGGTTGTACTGCATGACCTTTCCCGCCTTTGTATCCGTGTACACTACCTTTCCGTTCAAGGTGCATACTTGGTTTACCTCAGAGCAAGGAAGAGTCGAGTTGCATACAGCTTGTGTCACCGTCTTTGTGCTAACTAAAGTTCACATTTGTACAGCCCACCTTGGCTCGAGGCTCCTGAGAAGAATGCGCATTGGTCAAGTAGAGTAATAGACAAAAGGTTTACGATGCTGGATGGAAAGGCAGTGAATTTCGTAGCATTGCCGTGAATGGTCACTCCATCAAATCTCAATGCTATCTGATAGACATATTGACTCTCGTCATCACTACAAAATAACAAATCATTGCTTGCAGCACAGATAGCAGAAGGCTTACTAAGACGATTAGGATGTATCTGGACGTGTTCCGCACAGTCAATGCTCTTAGAAATGGCACCCAAGTGGTCGTTAAGTCTTTTTCGCAAAACGGGAACCGTTCCATCCGTTGGGAGAGATAGTGCCTTTAAGTGACTCAGAAGTTCAGCTCGTCGCTTGAGTGACTTTGTACTTATTTTCACTTTTCCCTTGAAGTCGACAAAAGAAATTGTTGATTTTCCCCTTTCGCACAAGAATGCAATCTCATCGATGAAGCACAAGTTCCTAGCATCCCTCAGTCCATCTCGCACAACAGAGACATCTGCTGGCTGGTGCATTCTTATTGTTAGGAGTCTTGATAAACCTGTCTCAAAGTTGTAATCAAGCGCAAGGATCGAGCCTGTTGGGCCATTAGAAACTGCGATCGGGTGAGGGCATACACCGCGTTTGTTACTTGTCCAAAATCTGTATTATTCTGGTACGATGGTATGTACAAACTTGACAAAGTAATTAACATTTTAGCCCTTACTTTGAAAATAATTTGAAGCTTTTCTTTTCTAGGGAAGGATCCCATTAAATTGCCGCGGTAGTTTTCAACCAATCACAGGCTGACTTTTGAGACGACTTTATATTGACGTCTCAAAAGCAGGCAAAAGTTAGGCAAAAGTATCCGAGAATCATGACACAACAGGGCGTCTCGTCGGCTCGCTTACGAGCCGCTGTTTTAGAAATGAGCCCGCCGCTGCTCTCCGAAAAGGAGGATCCCGGGGCTTTAAAGTAATTTGAAGACAGGAAATTCTATAATTGACGGAATTTGGAATTAATGTGGTTACGTCTGGTGAAATAGAGCCCACCAAAGGATCTGGACATTTCCTGCGCTAAAAATAAATTCAAAATGCTCTTCTTTCTGAATACAAACATCCCTATAACGTCGGACCATGTCGGTTGTCGGTTAGAATTTATTTGTCGCTAGTCAGTAATTTTTTCCTTGTTTTGTCGGTAGTCAGTAATATTTTTCGCCCATTGTCGCTAGTCGGTTAACCCCATTCACACCCTCTTGTTAAAGTATATTTGTCTTTACAACATGCGTTCTCAGTGTTTAAAATTAGTTGTCCAACACGTTAAAACGTACAAAACAGCGAACAGAAAACAGGCTCACGTCTTGAATTTGTGCAGTGGCGGACAACGCCTTAACATCAGAAAAATTGCAATTTACCAGAAGCTCTTATTCTGAGAACAATACACAACATTCTCCTGATGCACTAGAGAAAAATAGGATTCAGACAAAAAACATCCGAGATGACTTTTCAGACTAGTCACAAAAAGTGACAACCGTAACTGTAATGAAAAAACATTTCTTCAGCTACAAAACTGAAATAATAGTGGATCCGCCGATAAGGATCGGTGGAATAGGCCCCATACAGTTTCCTCTGCTGATTAGCGACATTAGCATCACCTCGCTTTTGCCCGTGTGAGGTGTGAGCCTGTTGGTGAGACACCATGAGTATAACTCTTGCAGTGCCAGATTCAATTGTGTAATGGCTTCATCCGCGGTGTCACTTATGCAATAAATTAGTGTGGTGTCGTCGGCAAACATACATACAGTTCCGGATACCACAGCCGATGGTAGGTCGTTCGTGAACATCGGAAAAGTGTAGGTCCCAGGACAGACCCTCGAGGAATATGCCGAAAGACACTGGAAGCATTCCTGATTTGGCTTCGTTGACAAAGGCACAAAACAGAGAACAGAACTGAACAGGTTCACGTTCTGAATTTGCGCAGTGGCAAAGTTTATCCGGCAGAAGCTGTTATTTTCAGTAACAATAACATGGTGGGATAGTTATCAATAACACAGTGGATAGTTATCATTAGTATATACTGAAACAGTGGATAGCATTGTTGGCGCGCTATGATTGGCTACTGAAACTCGGAATAGCAAGTGCTAGTCACCTCCCAGCAATTTGCACGCGAAAATTGTTATCGTTGACAGGAATAAATGAGTTAAAAAGCATCATTTTCGTTATATTATCTCACTGTTTCAGTATACACTAAAACAACTATTCACCTCAGTGTAGGTGGGTAGTGGTGGATATTATATCCACCACTACCCACCTACACTGAGGTGAATAGTTGTTAAATAACACAGTGGGATAGTTGTCACTATCATTATTTTGCAGCTGAATTTGACTTTGTATGCGTCATAAAAAATGAGAATCGCATCATTGTCCATTTTGTGTCACATTCTCGCTCATGTGGAATATTTTTTTAACTGTGCTTTTCACAATGTCGCGAATTTCTCGGTATCGCCAACAGTTAACGAAAGGGTTCAATGAAGAATTCACGAAAACTAAGGATGATGAGGCTACAAAAGCTACGTTGAAAAAAATTCCCAAACTATCAATTATATACAATATCAAAGAAATAAAATTTGGAAGATAACAAGCTAAGTAAACAATATATACAAACAAAGTGTTATAGGCGGACTTCTTTTGTCGGAGTTGTTCCATTGCTTGGGCATTTTGCAGCTGAAGTTGGTCTTGTATTTGATTCTGGTGATATCTTACAACTTGGTAAATACGGAAATATGCTATTGTTGTCAAGAGAAGCCCTATAAATAACAAAATCATATACACCAATATCGTGTCATTGACTTTAGGAAGTAAATAGGCCACGAGAACAACAACCCCACATGTTATCTATATAGACACCAACGCCACAATGACGCGTTGGGAAATAGCGAGTTCTTGATATCGCAAATGAAGCGATATAGCGAGAAGCCTATCCACTGCAATGGCAGTGACATTCAGAAACGATGCGTAAACGAGGAGAGAAGAAAGACTGTTAAATACGGTCAAAATTGTAGGACAGAATGAGACAAAGTTATAGTTTCCAGTTGATGCCATGTTCAACATCACTGCGATGATAATACCAAACATTGGCTGCGTCAACATCCCAACAGCAAGATCAGAGAAAGCGAGACTCAGGAACAACTTCTTTACATTGGCCGGTATCGATGAAGCTTTCCACAGGGCGCGGATAACTAGGAGATTTCCCAGAACTGCCACCAGAGAAAACACCAAGTTTAAAACACATACTGTAAGCATAAAAGATTCGTAATTGCGAACAAGTTGTGTTAATATATCCAAAAGCTCTGTGTACAACTGGAAGGTCATGCTGAACTTGGTGATTCAAATCGATCTGCCTTCCTCTGACAAAGCCTTTCGATTAACTGAAATTAGCACGGCCGTTTTATTAACTTCCCTGTCACCTGCCACTACATGCATGTCATAAAATATATTGCAGTTTACTGAAAGACACATGGTTTACTATTGGACACATATGCACAAAAAAAATACTAATACACGACTAGGGAGTCAAACTTAAGAGTGTGATGTTTCCAAGTGACTGTAAGAGTTAAGAAGAATCAAACAAATACAAAAAAGGAAAGCTTTCACGGTGTTCGGTAAAGCCAAATTAAAAGCCACTATGATTGTTTTTATTTCCATTTGCATGTGCAGGACAATTAACTGTCTGTCCATAATCAGTTAGTCCTAATGGCTCCGTCAATTTCAAGCCTGCTCATCCCCCCCCCCCTCGGGCATTTGTCGGGCATTTGTCTTTTTTTTTAAAAAAAAAAGTTGCAAATGCCCCACGGTGGGGTCAGCTTATATGTACAAATCCCCACGGTGTGGCATCTGAAAGAGTGCAAATGCCCGACCCATGGGACAAGATCAAAAAAATGGATCTTTATTCACGCTAAGAATTCTTTCGTTCTACCTCAGAATTTCTTATATACGTTTCCTCATTTGTTCTAAATATTTGTGTTATTTTTCCGCAAAACTTTTGACTCCAATAATTTCTTGTCGGTTCTCGTTTATATATATTAATATAATGTTATAAATTTGATTAAAATTTATATGCTTACGTTTAATCCATTTACATATAGGGTCGCCGTTGATTGAAATGCTTTTTCATTTGCTATTGAAAATTCTTCTGTTGCGACATATCATGATGGAAAGACACCAAGGCCACGAATGTTGGCGAATAAGACGTTAACAAAAATTAAAAAATTGCCGTGATATAGATATTGTCTTCTGTGGCACTTGACAGGTAAGGCAATAGGCGGCCTGTTTTGAAAATTGTGTGAAACTTAAATATTTTCACTTGAAAAGTGCGAGACTGAAACGACGTTTATCAAGTGAACTCAGTTTTTATATTTTTAAATTGGAGGCAAACAGAAAATTTGAAATAAACAACGAAGCATGTACGAATTTTATATTCATAAGGTAACGTTGCTTTGACAATGCCCCACCCCCGGGCTGACCTGTTTTAGCAAATGCCCCACCCTTGGGAAGGAAAAGTTATAAAATGCCCGACAAATGCCCGGAGGGGGGGGGGGAGGGGGAGGGGATGAGCGGGCTTGGAATTGACGGAGCCATAAGAAGGACGATTATCCCATTTTACCCCAGAAATTCGTGATGTTTTAAAATTTGGAACGAAAACGAAAAAAGAAATATCTATTATAATAAAATGTTGAACACATTCTCCAAATTCACGTTAATTTTGTGTCGCGGAATATCACCCTTCTGAAATCGGCAATTTAGCTGTCACACAAATTTCATTTATCTCGCTATTTATAAACACCTTATTGGTTTGAATTTGACGCATAAATTTTAAACTAAGATTAAAGATGAAATGTGTTTCTTACACACAGGTTATTTTTACCAATTACGAAAATTGTAGATACGTTGCAAGATCATGATTTAGAGGGTTTTGTTTTTCCTTTTCGGCGTTTTTTAGTTTGACTTGAAGACAAATTTATTAAATCGCACGTTGCAGCTGCTTGTTGCATATTAAGTGATAAAAGGTGAATGAAAATTATGCACAAGACGGCAAAAAGGACTATGATGATTTTTAGCGTTTTTATATACGAAGACAAAATCATTACAGGCAGGCATAAGAGCATCTATTTATTTATTTATTTATTTACTTATTTATTTATTACATCAATTTGCAAAAGCTCACGCAAATTTAAAGAAGTTGTCGCATTTTGTAACTGATCTTCCGCAAATTGTAATAACACTGGTTACTGCGTGTTCGATCTTTCGCAGATTGTAACGACAGTTCGTCGCGTTATGCAATATCTCTTGCAAATTGTAATAAAAGTTGTGGCGTTTTGTAATATCTGCTGCAATGTAACAACAGTTGTCGCCCTTTTCACTGAGAGTCTGTCACAAATTTTAATAAAAGTTGTCGCGTTTGGTAATATCTGCCGCAAATTGTGCGCTCCTTGGCCGAAAGCGGCGCTCCTTCCGCCCGTCGCTGACCATGCAGTAGTTTAGGAGACTCTAAAAATAAAATTGGCGCAACAAGTAATTCTTTAAAACACGAGAACTAGCGAGGCAAACATAAAAATGTGGATAAACTGTATCTGTTGAATCGATGGGGAAAGTCATCCCTCCGCTCCCAGAGTAACTTAGGCTCGGTTCAAACGTCGAACTTTACATGTGCCGAACCTAATTATTAGGTTCGGCACATGTAAAGTTCGACGTATGAATCAATTAGGAACGGCACTTTTGTATTTGGGTCGACTCCGCCGTTCTATTCGACTGAGCTTGTCGAATAGAACGGCAAAAGGTCGACTTCGATTCATACGTCGAACTTCACATGTGCCGAACCTAATGCATAAATTATGTTAACGTATTCAGTCAATATAACCGCGCTTCTGATTGGCCATTTAGTGGGTTTTCGCACCTTTGCAGACAGAACTCACAGAAGCGTGACGACGGTTACCAGCATTCACGTTGTAGATTTTTAGACTGAAACTGGACAGCTTAAATCGGTCTTCTAAAAAGTTGCTTTACTTTATATCCATAAAGAAATCGTAATGTATTTTAAAATTTATGCCGTTACTTTATTTTGTCCAAATATCACGATCACGATCTCCTCAGCTGTCTCCTTGCCATAACAGAACACAAAGCACACTAAAATCAAAACAAGAATTTCCAGGCTTGGTGAATTTTACTTTTTTCGGTTTATTTCCCTATTTTAAGCAGTAAGGATGATATTTCTTTTCGCCACGAATTAGGTTCGGCACATGTAAAGTTCGACCGTCTGAATCAACAGTCGAACTTAATAGTTTGGGTCGACCTAAATAGGTATTAGGTTCGGCACATGTGAAGTTCGACGTTTGAACCGGGCCTTATGGAGGTATGGCATGTAGTTCTAACTTTCAAGTCTGTGGATGAAATCCTGTGGTGTGACCATTCAAATGAAACCTCTTCAGCAGTACTTTTGCATGGTACAATTTGTTCTAACTTTTGAGTCTGTGGATGAAATCCTATGGTGTGACCATTCAAATGAAACCTCTTCAGCAGTACTTTTGCATGGTACCATTTGTTCTAACTTTTGAGTCTGTGGATGAAATCCTATGGTGTGACCATTCAAATGAAACCTCTTCAGTAGTACTTTTGCATGGTACCATTTGTTCTAACTTTTGAGTCTGTGGATGAAATCCTATGGTGTGACCATTCAAATGAAACCTCTTCAGCAGTACTTTTGCATGGTACCATTTGTTCTAACTTTTGAGTCTGTGGATGAAATCCTATGGTGTGACCATTCAAATGAAACCTCTTCAGCAGTACTTTTGCATGGTACCATTTGTTCTAACTTTTGAGTCTGTGGATGAAATCCTATGGTGTGACCATTCAAATGAAACCTCTTCAGCAGTACTTTTGCATGGTACCATTTGTTCTAACTTTTGAGTCTGTGGATGAAATCCTATGGTGTGACCATTCAAATGAAACCTCTTCAGCAGTACTTTTGCATGGTACCATTTGTTCTAACTTTTGAGTCTGTGGATGAAATCCTATGGTGTGACCATTCAAATGAAACCTCTTCAGCAATACTTTTGCATGGTACCATTTGTTCTAACTTTTGAGTCTGTTGATGAAATCCTGTGGTGTGACCATTCAAATGAAACCTTTTCAGCAGTACTTTTGCATGATCTGTTTTCAATATTTTACAAAATGAAATTTGGGATTTTTCTTGAATTGTGATATTTGGCATTCTTGGGAGTTAAAGGTTAAGCTGGAGCTAACGGCTTTCTATGTGAAGCGAGCACAAGTTCAGTAAGTACAGTTACTAAAACCAGTTACCAAAACGTTCATGCTAAAGTTGCATTTCCTTGTCCTGCCGTGGATCAACACCAAAACACACTCATGCAGTTTGGCTTAATTCACCATATACATGGTGACTTGTCAGCTTGTATAAGGATCAGTTTCTACCCGCAAAATTTAGCCTGCAGCCAATAACACAAAAGACAAGGTTTTACTGAAGTTAAGAGAATGTTACCTTACGGATTATATCTTCTGATATCTCTATATTGAAGATTAGCGGGAAATACTATGGCGCGAGAGAGCGAGTTTCCTCGCCTTTTATCGCTTGTATTTTTTTTTCTCTTCATCGCTTTCCACTATCGATATCGGAACGGCTGATTTCCCTTTCGTAAACGGTCGATGCCATTTTTAACGGTCGATGCCATTATTAGCAAACGGTCGATGCCATTTTTAACGGTCGATGCCATCATTAACATTCATTAGTAACCCAGCCTTTTGTAATGGTCGATGCCGTATTTCTCTCTAGTTTATGCCTGGATTGGGACGAAAATAGGCTATCATTATTAGATCAAATTGGGCCTAGGTAAAGCGATTATTAGATCTAAGCTAGATTCACGGTTAGGTAAGATTTAGGGTTAGGGTGACCCGTTATTGATATATATTAAGAAAAGCACCTTTTATAATTAATTTTTTCTTGGGTTTGCCGGATCAACCCAGTGGTCTAGTGGTAAGAGAGAGGTGTTAGCATGCAGAGGTTCCGGGTTCGATTCCAGGTAATTATATTCCATTTTTCTTTTTCTGATAGAAAAAATAATTCTAAAATTGGTGAAAATTTTTCTAAGTGTCGCTAAAATGGCAACGACCGTTTACGAAAGGGAAATGCGCATCGGAACGCCTGGCCTGTAATCGGCTATTTGAAGATAAACTACTACTACTACTACTACTACTAAAGAAGAAGAGTTCGACTACTATACTTGGAAATTATTTAAACCTCCGCTTTGGTACTGAAATCCGTAAAACGAACCCATCTCTTCGCATTGCTAAAAACGTATATAGTTCCTCGAAGCAAGATTTTATCCCTGAAAGCTCTTCTTTTTCCACTAAAGCGGCTTCTGAGTATCCCTTAATTAGTATCCCTGTCTTGAGTAGCAAACCGCCAAAAACTGCAGGGAAATAACGACTTTAATTCTCCGCTAAACACAACAATACAACTATACCGAGCTCACGGCTGTGTGGCCGCGCGAAAAACAAAACCTTGCTTTCAAAATTACTAAGATCCCGGATGTTGTTCCACCACATCCGTGGGCACACACGCGCCCGCGAAACATTCCGCTAGCCATGACCATGAAAAATGACGGGCATAGGTTCTATAAGTATGGGGCTGCGCAGCCGGGCCTTCGGCCCGGCGAGTGCTCCGCTATTAACAATTATCGAAAACAATGCGAACTTGTCAGTGGACTAAAAATCTTTACTATTAAAGGAGGGTAAAATTTACCGACTATTGACTAATTAGAACACTGTATTTTTGTAGCTGTCCGGACGAGTAAGGTTTATCGGTTTGAGTAAACTGTACCTTGGAACAACTGTTTATCAAATAGCGGCTTTAGTGTGGTGAAAAGAACAGAAAAATTTTTGATTTTGTCAGTTGTCTTTACAAAGGTTGAGGAAATGTTTTAACGCCAAGAAAAGCGAAAAAAAAATCATTTTCTTCAATGAAGGATATGTACAGCCCCCGAAATGATCCCCGACCCCGAAATGATCCCCATTTTTTTCACGCTGACCCCGAAATGATCCCCAAATAGTTTTTGGAATGGAATGGCCTTCCATCCAGAGAAAGCTGGAATGGGTCGGGATCATTTCGGGGGCTGTACAGCTTTTTGCCCGAGATATTGACAGAAAAATTTATATTTCTTCTTGAATGTCAACAACGTTATCTTAATCTTAACCCCAAGGGCACTCTTGTTGACAAACTATCATTCTATTTTACATTTGCCATTTTGCGGTAACATATATTATACCGGTTTATGCAATTTTCCGTATAACTTGGTTGCAAAAAGTCTCCTTCCTCCAACATGCTCTTATGGCAAATATTGGAAGTTTTTATCGAATTGCAACTCTTTATTGCTAAATAATTTACGATTACACGCGACCCCGTTATGCTCATATTCAGCTATGAATATAAAATTTGTATAGGTAATCATACGGTTTCGAGTTCAATTTGGGATTAATTTGCACGAGTGAGTTTTTCAAAAAGCTCAAAATTGCACAAGCCGCTTCCAAATTGAACGAAAAAACCGTATGATTACTTATTAATAATTATACATGAAAAAATTTGCATCCATTTTTGTTTGGATTTTTTTTTTTGCAAAAATTTTTTTTGGAATTTTTTTTCTTTTTTTTTCTGGCCAAAAAAAAAAAGAAAAATTTTTTTTTTTAGATTTGTAATTTGCACTGGTGTTACACTTTTTGCACCGGTATTACACGTTTTGCACTGGTGTTACACTTGAACTGCACTGCTCTTAGGCAATCAGGATCGATTACGTACGGACATTTTCTGCCGTCAAGCTCAGCGTTTGTCAAGCGATGGAATAATTAGTTGCCAATCTCTCGGTAAACTGTTATTGCAGTGTCGTAGGCAAGATTAATCGCGCGCCAATTATAAAGCCAAATTATCTTGTATTATAAACAATATTTATTTTGCAACTTCTACTTTTTTATCCTTCAAAGGTGCTAAGTTAATTTCCATTTGAACTGCAATGGAATGTCTGGAATACCATACACCGAATGCAAATATGGCCGTCCAACAATTTTTTGTTTGGACAGGTTCTCGAGAAAAGAAAAGCAATTGGATAATGATAAAGATCAGGTCAAGATAAGTCATTGTGTGCATTTTCAAGGCCATACTCTTATTTTAGGAGAAGTTATAGGCAATCAAATTTTGGAAAAAACATGAAAGCGAGGCTAGTCAGGATAGAATGTTTTTTCTCATACAAATGCTTAAAATTTCAGTGACTTAAAATTTCAACCGTTAAACCAAAAACACTCAAACTTTGCAAGATGATACGTTTAGCAGCACTTGTTTACGTGATATCATTAATTTCTCTGAAAACTTGGTCAAACAAAAAATTGCCTGAGTAGTATGAGGTGGATCAGCAGGATACCACTAAACAAAATAAGACTCCATCGACAGTGGTGAATGCCTATTTCCCCCAATTAGCGACCATCACCTACAGGCCTCCTTTCAGTCGGCCTGCAGGTTATATCACTAATTGGGGGAAATAGGCATTCACCACTGTCGATGGAGTCTTATTTTGTTTAGTGAGTATCCTGCTGATCCACCTCATACTACTGGGTCTTTTGTTTTACTCCACGAGGCTTATTTAAACCCTAGAACCAGCTTAAAACATTAATAACCAGTTTTAACCGCCTGAAAGCGGTTTCAACCACTCAGCCCCTTTTTTTTGGCGCAACCCTTTATAACCGGGTTTTAACCACTAGAAAGCACACTAAAGTGCTCGGGCTTTACCAATTGAACAGAGTATCCCCCCTTGCATAAACTGACCTTGCTGGTCTACGTTTATAACCTCTATATATATGGCGCGGGCACTGAACGTGTTTAAAGACATCAGTCTGCGGGAGCTGAATGACTGGCTTAACGCGCAAGAAAGAAAACCCTTTGTAAAGGCTCCTCACAACGAGGCTCTTGCAGGGTTTGATCCGTTAGACCGACAACGTCTGAGGGACTTTCAACTCCCTACTCGGATTGTTGAACTCTATGCGCCTGGTGAACGGGGCCAACAAGTCCGGCCCGGTCGAGTGCAGCGAACAGCTAAATGGAGTTTCACTCAGGGTCTCACAGAACCCCTTGTTCCCCAAATGATGAACCGCATCAAACAAGAGGTTCGCAGAAGGCATAAAGCTAACATCTCTTATGGGTACAGATTACGAAACATCGAAAATGGCGAGGTTATCGTTTGGTACTCAAACTTTAACAGCCCCTGGTTTTCTAAGCTCTCAGAGACGAAACGCTGGCTGCAACAACGAGAAGAGCTTCGCCTTCAAGGTGAACACATCGAACGCCCTAACACTAAATGGAGCTTCGAAGCCGCCGTTTCCGTTGAACTCAAAGTGATCTTAGACAGACAACCTCTGTTGCTTGGTCTTGGTAGGCTGCCTGACTGGCTTCGCAACAAGCACCACGTTAGAGCCCTTGACACCTTCAACGACGATCTTTGTGTCTTTCGGTGCTTGGCTGTTCATAAAGGCGCCCGCTTGGATCGGTGTACTCAAAGAGCTCGAGCGTTAGCGCAAAGCTTCTTCGACGCTCAGCAGGCTCGGACGGCTGGCAATCTTGTGCCCTTCAAAAAGTTTCCTTTGCTTGAACGGCACTTTAAACAGGGCATTGCGGTTTACACCGTTAAAGCCGACGGCAACTTCGTTCTTAGCTACACACCCTCACATTATGACAAAGTTACCCCCAACTCACCAGTGATGACCCTCGGCATCTATGACTCACACGCCTTTCTGATCACCGACATCGACAAAGTCACAAACAACTACACTTGCGGTGAGTGTGGGGCGAGGTTCACACAATCTTGCCACCTAACCCGCCACGCCAAGACATGCACTCGCGGCGAAACCAAGATTTCCTGCCCCGGAAACCAGATTCTTGCTCCGGAGTCGGCTTTCGAGAAGGCCTTTTACCCAGAAGCCAATTTTGGTATCCGCGCGCTCTGTTGGCTCGAATATGAGGCCAAGCAACGGGGCATCCACATCCACCACCACAGATGCGGCCACGGTGGCGAGCGCATCATTGGTGGCTACAAGGTTGACGGCTACCACCCAGAGAGCAAGACCGTGTTCCAGTTCCACGGCTGTCACTGGCACGGCTGCCGCCATTGTTTCCCCGCGCCCGAACAAAGGGACGAAGCAATCAAAACTGACAGGCAAGGAAACCCAATCACCCGGGAGCAAGCCTTCGCCAAAACAATGCAAATCAGCCACGAGATCCGCACGATGCTCGGCTACAACTTAGTTGAGCGGTGGGAGCACGAGCACCCCGCCCCTTGGTGGCACGCCAGAGCCCCTCACAAAAGAAACGAAACGTATCCACACGCCATAGTCTACGACTTCGAAGCCTATCAAGACAAGGCCAAGGCAAGCCAGCCAACACGGGATCTCTCTTACGAAAGCGAGCACGTCCCTATCTCAGTCTCTATCGCAGACACTCTAGAGCCTGAGCCTGAGTACATTTGCTCTAAAGACCCCAAAGAGCTCATCCGGCTGTTTTATCAATCTCTGGTGCGCCGCGGCAACGCAATCAGAGAGGACATAGCCAGGCGCTATATGCCGCCAGACTTCGAGGGCCTGACAGACTCCCAAAAGACCCTCATCAAACAATGGTGCGACCAGGTCCCCGTTGTCGGCTTCAACTCTGGCCGCTACGACCTGCACCTTATCCGCCGCCACTTCGTCGAACACCTCGGGCAAGAGAGCGGGGTCTTCGCTGGCGAGAAACAAAGACAAATCATGTTCATCAACACGCCCTCCTTCAAGTTCCTCGACATAATCAACTATCTCGCCCCAGGCATCACGTACGACAAATGGGTGAAGACGTACGGAGCGAACCAGACTAAATCGTGGCTCCCGTATGAGTGGTTCGACAGCGCCGACAAACTCGACTACAAGGGCCTCCCGCCTTACTGGTGTTGGTACTCTCAACTCCGAAACTGCTTCACACTCACTCCAGACGAGTACAAGCAATGCAAACAGGTCTTCAAAGAGCGCGGGATGAAGACCTTCGGTGACTGGCTGCAATATTACAACAACCTCGACGTTGCCCCATTTCTCGAAGCGCTCGAGAAAATGAAAGCCTTCTATACAGGGCTTGGGGTCGACATTTTCAAAGACGCAGTCTCCTTGCCCGGGGTCTCGATGCAATACATCCTGCGCGGGACCTTGGGTGGCCCCAAGAAAAAGCGGCCGCCCCTCTATGCCCCAGGCCCCGAGGCCTACGGAATGCTGAAGGGCGCGGTGGTCGGTGGCCCCAGTCTTGTGTTCACCCGCAAGCACGTAGCCGGCGAGACCCGCATCCGCTCGCACCGATACGACTTGGCGCGCCCCGTGAAGCGCATTCTCGGCTTCGACGCCAACTCTCTGTACCCCAGCACCATGCTGCAACAAATGCCCTGCGGCAAAGAGAGAGTCTTTCACTACGAGAACCCCGAACAGGCTGCTGCTCCCTTCATCATCCGGCTTGTGACGGGCCAGTGGTTCGGGTTCGCCGAGGTCGACATCGAAGTCCCCCGCCATCTGTGGGAGCAGTACGAAGAGTTCCCTCCGCTCTTCATCAACACGTGCGTTGGTGAGGCGGGCGTACCACAGCACATGAAGGAGTACCTAGCGCAAAGCAACAGAACTCCGTTGCCCGAACAAAAGAAGCTGCTTGGCGTGCTCCAGGCCAAAAAGGTGCTGCTGTACGCCCCAGTGCTAGAGTGGCTCTATAATCACGGGCTCGAAGTAACCGCGGTCTACCGCACGCTCGACTATACACCCATCAAGATCTTCGACTGGTTCGTCCGGGAGGTTGCAGACAACCGGAGGAAAGGCGACGCTGACAAAGAGAAAGCCTTGCTCGCAGAAGTGTTCAAGCTTCTGGGCAACTCGGCCTACGGCAAGTTCATCGAGGCTGTCGAGCGCCAGACGAAAGTGGTACACCCGCGACGAGGACGAGGTCGACAAGCATCTGCGCTCCGCCTGGTTCGAAGACATCGAAGACATCGGGGCCGCATACAAGCTCGAGTTGCGCAAAACCAAGATCACGATAAACCGCCCCTTTCAAGTCGGTATCGTAGTCTACCAACTCGCCAAGCTGCGCATGCTCCAGTTCTACTACGAGTTCCTCGATCCCTATATCGACAGGCGTGACTTCGAGCTCATACAGATGGACACGGACAGCATGTACTTCGCTCTTGCGCACGACACTCTAGAAGAGGCAGTTCGACCAGAGCTCGCCAAGGAGTTCGAAAGGGAGAAACATAAGTGGCTCTCTTGGGACAAGTGGAGCAACAGAGAGCCTGGCCTGTTCAAGCTTGAAAAAGAAGGCACACGAGCCATCGCTCTGTGCAGCAAGTGCTATTACGTAGAAGATGAGGCTAGCGGACAGGCCAAGATGTCCTCCAAGGGCGTCAACAAGAAGCAGAACGAGCTCCACTGGCAAAGATACGAGCGAGCCCTCGATGGGTTCAAAGACATGGCAGTCAACAGAGGCTTTCGAATGCACGAGGGCGCCATGTACACGTACGAACAGCGTAAGCTAGGTCTTTCCGCTTATTACGACAAGCGCTGGGTGTTGCCTGACGGCATTCACACAGAACCAATCGAGTTTCACAATCCAGCTGGTGGCAACTGAGTGCCTGGCGGCACAACCATCAACTCCTCGCGAACGAAGCCCCGCTTGGGCCCATCGTA
The DNA here is from genome assembly GCA_022457155.1 of Cladopsammia gracilis. Lineage (NCBI taxonomy): Eukaryota > Metazoa > Cnidaria > Anthozoa > Scleractinia > Dendrophylliidae > Cladopsammia > Cladopsammia gracilis. Next base: position 481,074 of record JAJGOT010000434.1, on the reverse strand, counting down.
GAGGTAATACACCACGGGCGCATCTGGCTTGGTGACAACCCTTTCAATGTTATAGACTTTCAAAGACCAGATCGGATCCGTCGCGCGCTTGCCACCACCTTCTAGCTCGCCGGGGTAATACAGATATCGCAAATTAACCCGAGGTGGGAGCTTCTTCTCCTTTGCCCCCACTGGTCTCAAATATGGGGTCGCAGGCTTAGCTGAGGTGGCTTTCTCTTTGATTGCTTGAGCGGGTTTCTTGCCAGTCAATCTGGTTACTTCATTGTTCAAGGCAGAGATAACATCTGGCAATCTTTTAACCCAAGCAGTCGACCGGCCAGAGGGTAGATTCATTTCAACTGCGTACTGGTAACCAAACAATCGTTCAGCCAGGGTTCTGTTGAATCTTTCAACAATCCCTTGATCTCTGTGGATATCAACGCGCCCACGGCGAATGGTTGTTTTATGGGCTCCAGTCTCTTTAGTCACAGCTCCCATAAACTCTGTCCCCGGGTCGACTTGCAACAGTTGTGGCCACTTCAAAGGCCCGCGCCTGTATATCCGGGCCAGCGCTTTCGAAACTTCATCAGACTCTTTCGAAGCCAAGGGCTCTGCTGCTTTGTAACGGCTTGCTACATCAACAACTGTCAAAGCATATTTGTAAACCTTTCTCCCGTGAGGCAGTTTGTCGTGTGGCAAAAAAAGTAGATCTGCTTGATGCACTGAATTGGGTGTGAAGACATCAAATTTGGGCCGCGGGATGTGACGTGGCGCAGGGAGATATATTTGCCAAAGGGCTTGTTTGACGAGCCATTTCTTTGCCGCCTCTTCAGAGATCTTGGCTGCTGCAGCTAGCTTTTTTACAGCGGCAAGACCTTTCCAGTATCCTTTGGGTCCGTAATAGATTTTAGAGAGTTTGGAGTCCATATACATGTGTTTTTACAGAAAGCGAAACGCTGCATAACCGAGGGCGAGTGCGCCAGTGCCGATAAACAAGAGTTCGCCTTGCTTCTGCTGAGGGCCCGGCTTATAGAAGTCAGAGAACTCGGGCTCTTTGGGGAGTGTTATTTGCTGCTCCCGATGTGCTTGGTTGTAGAGTACTAGAGCTTGGTCAGTGTCTTGAAAGTTGTGTTTCGCTTGATCTTTGATCCTATCGTTGGTTGCAACCCAGTCGAGGAGCTTTGTGCGGTCTTTCTGGTATTTGGCGTAGGCCGCTTGATAGGCTTCTAATGCTTTATCGTGCCTGATCTTTTCATCCATTGCAGCTTTCCCACTGTCGCCGGAAAGATATTTTGCAAGATAATTGCCGCCAGTGAAAGCAGCCGCATTGAGAATTGCCCCACCAACCATAATAGCGATTGAGGCCATCTTGTATATAATTACATCGTGGAAGGGAGGATTTTCTGGTCCTCGAGGTATTTCTTGAGCACGAGGCTCCCAGTCGTGGCAGCTACGAACTTGATGTAATTCATAAGACTCGCGCTGGGGTCAGCTGTGAGGTTTTCTTTGATGATTTTCTTGCCAATCCAGCCAATACCGGCGACAAGGCCAGTGATTGTGGCAGCATCGAGAACATATTTCACGAGCTTGTTGTCAGACATGGTGTATATTTATGTTTTTTTAGTCGACTCCTCATCGCTCTCTGTTAGTTCTGTGGCTAAGCGCCAAACTGTTTTAAGAGCAGTGATGTTGAATCTTAACGTAAAAAGAAGAATGCCGCCGATTGCAGCCCCATTTACAAAGCCTTGAAAGAGATTAAAGAGATTGGCCATTGTGTATATATTTACTCCATTTCTCGAATTCTTCGTCTTGGTGGCCTCTGTGTTGGTGGAGGGGTCTCTGCTGCTGGTGGTGGTGTCTTGTTGCGCCCAAAGGCATTCATAATGGCCTCGCGCTGGTAATAAACACCCAAAGCGGGGACAATCAAACCTCCAACACCAAGGATGAGAACAGTGTTGCTGCTAGATTCTGCCTTCGTCTGCGCCTCGTTTGGGGCAGGCTCGTTTGGGGCAGGCTCGTTTGGGGCAGGCTCGTTTGCCTGGCTGGCTTGTTTTTTTGCCTCTCTTGCCAGACGTTTTCGTTCAGCCAAGGCTTTTCCAGAAGCAACACGGCCAGGGTTTTTAGCCGGAGCAGTCTTTGGGATATCAGAGGTAACATGTGTGGATGTAGGAGCGACTTTTTCTTCAGGAATCGTCTCGAGCGGTTGCGCCATCGTGTATATATTTATTTTAAACCTGTGTGGTTCCTTCATGGTTCCTTCATGGTTCCTTCATGGTTCCTTCATGGTTCCTTCATGGTTCCTTCATGGTTCCTTCATGGTTCCTTCATGGTTCCTTCGTGGTCCCTTCGTGGTCCCTTCGTGGTCCGTCAACTTCGTCAAAGCCCTCCAGGGGGTAGCCTTCACTGTCCCTGCTGCTTGGGTGAGCGGGTGGAGACTCCTTTTTGAAGTCGATGTGTTTTGTAGTGATCAAAGCAGCATTGGCCAAGGCTAAGAATCGCCCACATCGCAGTGCCAGACCTCCAGCAATAGATGACAGTTCATGTTGAATCATGTAGTCATTTTTGAGTTCTTTCTGCAGGGCCTTCACGTCGTCAATATCAACAACCATGCCGGCGCCTTTGGTTACGAGCATTATGAAGCTGTCAATCAGAGACTCGGTTGTCTTGTTACCGACATAGGCTTCATATCTTTTGTAGAATTTTTCAACCTCCTTATCTGTCAGTCGCTTAACCTGCTCATGTGTGAGCTGGGTCCCGATGGCCTCTTTTGATTTGCCTGTTGAAACAAGGACTGCCAGTTTCTCACGTTGAGCTTGAATGTCTGGGCCTGTTAAGACTTCAGGAATCGCTGATGGCAAGGAGCTATCAGGGCCTGACTCTAGCATCTGCATGATTTCATTCATTGCGACCTCGTCTCCAGGGGGTGTTGCCATCATGTATACTTTTATTTTTTAAAACCACCACCTCTTCAGGGCAAAGCACCTGCTCTTTTGGTTATTGGCTTCAGCTATAATCCTACGAACATTCTCCAGAAACAAAATGGTGAATTTCGTTTCTTCTCCGTCTTCACAAAATATTTCCAGAAAGTCATAGACTTCCTTGGGTAGGTTAGCTTCTTCGCGGGTCATTGCTGTCGTTAGGTTCTCGTTTTCATGGGGGGCTAGTGCGATTATTACCTCTTTTTTTACCGGCGTGTCTCCAGGGTTTGTTGCCATCGCCGTATATATATATATTTTTTTATGGCTTCATCATTATCTCCAGAAGAGTCTCCAGAAGCTGAATGTAGCTAATTAGTTGGGCTTTCGACTTAGATTCGTCCATAGGAAACATTTCATCCAGAGCCTGAAACACTTCATCGTCTCCATGGTTTATTTCCATCGTGTATATATTAATTCTCAATTATTCTATTGATGTCAGGCAAAATATTTTCAATCTCCCGTATGAGTGAAGTCATTGTGTCTGGCATTTTTACAACTTTCAAAGGATATCGGCTAAGAAGCATGACACGCAGATCATCCTCGCCAGCGGCTTTGATTTTCTGGATTTGCATCTCTTCCGTCCTGCTCTGTAATTCACCAAGAAGCTGTGAAAAGACTGTGAGCTTGTGGAGACTGGTGGAGGCATTCATGGTTCAGAGTATATATTAACTCCATAAGGGTAGCGCAGAGAGAAAACCATATGACCGAACTTACCCCTCTTCAATCTTGCAATAAGCTCTTTGTACTCTTCATGTGTGAGCTCGCCGGCATAGTCGTCGAAGATGGCCTTAGTTGTTTTGCTTGATGGTGTGTAAAAAAGCACGATCGCTGCCACGTTTTCTCTAAACGGCTTGGCAATGCTGGTTAACTGCTGCGACAACACCCACACGGAAATACCGCTGTGCCTGGCACTGAAGCCTAGGTTGACAAGTTGACTCGTGCGACCTTTCACATCCTTCGAAGCGGCGCAGTCGTCGAGAACGATGAGAGTGTTTGTCCCGTCGAAGTGGTAACTGGCTAGTTTTAACCAAAATTCAATCTCGTGTTGCTGGCAGTCAATCACGAAAATGCGTGGCTCATTGTCTATGAACCCATCGTATGTCTTGTTGTGAACAAAGGTTGGGCACAAGAGAACGATATAATCAAACTTGCCCCTGAAGGGGCCGCGTAGCTGATTCAAGAGATATTGTGTTTTGCCAGAGTTAGTCGGCCCTATGATTAGAGCATTGAAAGGCAACTTTTGGGGGTCCATCTATATTTAATACTGAACAGCCTGCAGCTGCCTGTCCATGATGTTCATCTGCGAGTCGCTGATGGTGAATATGTGGCAGTGTACATTTCCTGATCCAGAGGGTTTTCTTTCGAGCTCAAGATGTACGCCATCCTTTGTGTTGACTAGGCGTTGGCCGTTACCGTGAAGGGTTGTATCAGCCATGGACCGAAGGTCGATAAGAAGGCCGAACTTGTTTCCCGTGAGATATTTGGTCAGATTCATGTTGGGCCTGCCGTCACCACTCTTTTTAAAGAGGCGGCTGACCTCGTTCCACATGTCTGTCCCGCTGATGCCTTCGTTGAAAATCCTGTTGGGTGAGCCGTTGATGGTAACATTCACCTTGGTAATGTCTGGATTGAAGTATTTTTCAGATTCCCGGGCTCCAGCCGTGTATGGCTCTATGAATAGCAGAAGGATGGCTTTCAGTGACCTGCGCTGAGGGTTCACCCTGAGATTCAGCCGTGCGTCTGAACCCTTCGAGAAGGGGACCACTTCCTCTCGCATGATATGGTCGTAGGCAAACTCCTTTCCGCTAGAGAGTACACTTGTTGCCTCGTCAGCCAGCTGCTTACTTCGGATTGTCTCGTACTCAAGCTGGATATTTGTCAACTTGTAGACAAGCTTGCTTGTATCCGAACCCTTGACAACTTGAGAGGCCTGGGCGAGCGTAATCTCGAATGTCAAATCGTTGTAGAGGGCCTGCGGGTACATGACGCCGTGGTCCGTTAGAATCTGGTGATCCAGATTGATGCGGTATTTGTTTTTGTAAATAGTCTCCAGCTTGTTTTCCACATCCATGCTAGAGGTCTTCTTGTCGCCGGAATTAGAGCGAATCTTGCACAAGTCAACACTCTGGATGCCCTCTGAAAGCATGTTTTCGCGCTTGTCGACAGAGAGGAAGAGGTCCTCAAAGATCTTGTAAATATCGTACCCGACGGTGTCCTGGACAGTGGTGGCGGCAAACTTGACAACGAGCCTGTCAACTAGTGCTCTGGAGACATTTTGTACAAGAGAGTTGTTTGCGTGGCCGCCGGTAAGGTCGATGTTAAAGATCAAGGCAAGCGAGCCCGGCACGATAACTTCATGTTCGTTGAGCTTGGGCACCGTAACGTACAGGGTCTCACCAGGCTGGGCCGTAGAGCGATCAAATGTGATGCGCTTTACGGTGCGCTCTGCTTTCATTGCCCCGAGAATCTTCTCTGCGTTCGTTGGAAGGAGGTTTGGTTGCACAGCCATATATATAAATTTTATATTTATATATCATCATGGCAGAAGGAGGTTATGATATACCTGGCGAGAACGAAAACACCGGGCTTGACTGGGACATTGACCACGATGGCGATGATGACGACGAAGTTGACACAACAGCCCCCTTTCAACCGGGCGGCACATCAACCCCATATCATGGCGGTGAACAACATGAAATGCATACACTGCCTCGCGAACAGAGCGGCTTTGATCCTGAAGACATCCCTCTGCTTACAGGCGACTTCTTAGATGCAACGGAAAAGGCATCTAGGGTCGATCAAGCCATGGACTGGCTCAAAAGGCGCTTTCCGAGATTAAATCTCAGAGAATTAGGGCCTATTGGGTTTGGCAGAAAACCAGGAAACGAAAGCAAAATAGTCTCCTTTGGAACAAGAGGCGGCGAAACTCCCGTTTTCAAGCAGGATGGTTCAGGGCTTCTTAAATCATTTACAGACAAGTTCAAAACAATTCTTGGCCCAAGTGCTGAAGAGCTCGTCTCTGAAGACAATACAGCTATAAGAGAAGAAAGACAAAGGTTGAAGGAGGCAGAGAAACAACTAAAGGAGGCGGAAAGGGTTTCTGTAGCACGTCAACAGGCAGCAAGCGAGGTTCAAAATCTCAGGGGGAGAATCGAAGAAACTCAAGCTAGAATTGACGCTCTGGATCAGGAACATGGTTCAAGCGTTGAGAGTCAAACCGAGCTAGATCGGTTAAAACAACTAAAGAAAAATCTTCAAGGCGATCTTGAAAACCAGAAAAAAGAATTAGGCGCTCTTCAAAAAATACAAAAACAACGAGACCAAGAGCAGGCAAAGGTTGACAAACTCAGAACACAACTTTCTGCAAAAACAAGGGAAAGAAATGCTGTTGAAGCAAGACTGAACTCCACCAAGCCGCTGGATGAGTTAAAAGAACAAGAGACCGAGCTTGTACGACAAAACGAGGAAGATAAACGCGTGATAGAGGATGAGAACACTTCTCCCTCTGACAGAGAAGCCGCGGAAGCCCGCGTTGCTGAGCGAGAAGAAGAACTGGCAAGACTAAGAACACAAGTTCAGGAAAGAGAAGAAGCCTTGCCTCTTCGAGAGAGGGTCAAAAATATCTTCAAGAAATATGGGTGGACCCTTCAAGCAATTGTTCTGGCTGCAGGTATTGTAATAAGCGCTGTGGTACTCACAACCTTGAATGGCTTGGCAAAGGCCACCAAGGCTATTGGAAATGGGCTTAAAGATCTTGGCAAACAAGCGGCCAATGCCCTGCCAGGCTTGATCGGCTCGATCGTGAGCTTTATCTTCAAAGCGGCCGGCCAAGTTCTATCCTTCCTTGGCGAGCACGCCTGGCTACTGATCCTTGCCGTTGTGGCTTTCTTGGTTGAAAGGATCACCAAGCGCAAGCGCAAGCGTTAACGCATCCAGATAAACAGGCCTGCTAAAGCAAGAGCGCCCCCAGCAATTAGTGCCTTGTTTACGTGATGCGGCTCGATCTTAGTCTCTTGCGTTGTGGCTGGTGTTGTGGCTGGCGTGGGGGTTGGTTGTGTCGTTGGCTTGGGCGCGATGCCCTGTGCCTGTGTCGCCTGTTTGTGAATCGGGTTCGCTGGGTGGCTGTTTGGCGGATTAATCTTTGTTGGGCCACCGTCCATGGGGCGCAGGGAGGCCTTTTTTGTCTCCAGGTTGACATTGTTGTTCACACCCAGCTGCATCCCTTGCGTTGCCTGCTTCAGCTTATTATTGTACCCCACCACACTTTCTGTGTTGATCACCATGCGCGAGGGCATTAGCCAACATCCTGGGGCTACAGCAAAGTCAAGGCGCACCTTTGCTCCGTCAATGGCTACCTGATATCTTTGAACGCTCTTTGAAATGTCTGGCGTTCTGATCGCGTCTTCCATGAGGACAAGAAAATCAGTTTGCGCCTCCTTTGCCCGCCCACCGGCGCCCAGAATACTGCTACAGACGTTGACTTGCGCGCCTAGGATACAGTAGACGAAGGCCTCTATTGACTGGTTCATCCGCGAGAGACCCGCTTGTGTGAGGCCTTGCGATGTGTTTGGCACGAAGTGCTCGAACTGTCTGTCCGCGCCACTGTCGTTGCGAATGAACTGCACAAGGTTTCCATCACTGGCACTTCCACCTTCGTCACTGAATTTCGCATGATTGCCTGGATAGCCCATTCCGGTGGATATCATGCCGCCTCGTGAAACATAGATAAACACATTGCCGAGGCCATGATTCGCGCCGTGGTTGAAGCGGAAATCACTGCTTGGGTCAACACCGAACTCGTTACAGATCCTGTGATATGAGGCAAGGTCATAGTTGTTATTTGTTTGGCTAAAGGTGGGGTCGCCCGGCAAAGCACTGCTGCTCTGGATCCCACCCATTTCAAACAATATGCGCCTTGTTGTGAAATAAACGTGGAAGAGATAAAAAGATCGGAGCTGCGGGGCAAGGTTTAGATAGCTGGAGGATAATAATATCTCACGGGAGACCCCGGAGCCCGTTGTTGCACACCATAAGGCGAAGTTCAGCTGCTGTGGCCAGTAACTCATGTTTGGCTTAGAAAGCCACCTTCTTGACTCTTTTCCTGTTGTATGTTTGATTTGAGCCTGAGTGAAGAGCTGCCTGAATTTTGTTGCAAAAGATTCTGTTGGTGTCACATAGATCTTTTGCTCTTTGTTTAAGATATCGCCGATGCTTGCCACATTTTCAGAGAATGCGACCGCTGGGATTGCTCTTGTAGGGCTATTATTAATTGATAAAGGAACAGGAAAACCGCCGTCTTGTTGCACACCCAAAGCGTCTTTCATGGCTTGAGACCAATCCTTGCGGGGTATGTCTGAGGGCATAGCCCAGGAGCCTGGGCCCTTTATGAAAAGCACTTCTCCTGTGGCTTTGTGGTTGTCGTCGAAAGAAACTTCTGTTGTAAATCTTGACATATCAGCATGCGGAAAACGCCTTTTGAAGTCTGAGATTGCCTTCGCTTTGGCGGCTGTAGCAAGTTTTGTGGCCTCCGGAGAACTCAGCCAAGCCAGTTGCGGGTTTATTGCGGGTGGTTTTTTACTGATATACCTTTGTTCTGGATAGAGGGGGTTTTGGGGGCGAGGAAAGAACGAGGGCGAGGGCCCGTAATCGTGCCCGCCAGTGTCTAGACCAAGGTTTGAACCAGGATTAAATCCGCCAGGGCGCCTGCCAAACATGATTGTATATAAATATATTTTATATACACAATGGTTGTGTTAACAATCGTCGCGCCTTCGAACCCTCACACCATCTACTTCGATGAAGCACTCCCAAAGCCAAGTTACATCCGGCTTCTAGCTTGCTCGCTCTACAATTCGTGGTATAATTTGAAAGAAAATGGACAAATATCTGTTAAACTAACTGACTCAGCGCACCCAACTTTTGTCAGCATTACATCTGGTTATTATACTCCAGAGAGCATGGCAACAACCATAACCGAAAATTTCGCAAAAGAGAATACAGAAGTTCTTGTAGAAACACGTACATCTCTTGGTGTTATGAGGATCTTAAACCCAAAAAATAAATATTCATTTACTCTGTCCAATAATCTAAAAGAGCTATTCGGCATTGTCTCCCAAGCTAACTCAAGTATTCTAGTTAGAAAATTTTATTCACAAGACACTTACTTTGTTCACTGTGACATTATTGACAAACAACAAAATCTTTTCAACGGAAAACCTTCAAGTGTTTTGGCCAGATTAGATATCAAAGGTAAACCATACGAGAAAATTAACTATCAACCAATACAACAGCATGTCTTACGTGACACCTCCTCTGGAGATTATGTAAACAGCATAACACTGTCTGTCAAAGACGTAGACAATAACCTCTTTGACTTCCATGGACTTTCATTAGAGTTTGAAGTTGAAATAAATTAATATATATACACAACCATGAGCTCGGCTAATGTGTTGCCATCGGCACCGGATTACAGCGAGACCCAATCGCTTTACCCAGCCTTACCAACAAATGTCGAAGACTTCCGGCTCAAGAAAATAACAGACTTGCAGAAAGAGCTTGAGAAAGAAGCCGACCACTATCGCCAGGTCGCAAAAAAATACAAACGGGCCCACGCGATTCTTCACGCAGCAGCTGTGGGCCTTGGTTTGGTGGCTACAGGCATGTCTTCGGCCACTTTCGCGACTGCTTTATCTGGAGTCGGAATTGTTGCCAGTCCTGCCCTTGCTGGTGTGGCAGCGATTACAGGGGCTTCCTCTGCGGCACTCACAGTGCTAAGCAAGAAATTTGAACGAAAAATCGCGAAACACGAGAAAATCTATACGCTCGCTGTTGCTAAGAGGAACTCTGTCTATGAGATGATCTCAAAGGCTTTAACTGACAATAACATCGACGATCCAGAGTTTACGATCATCATAAAAGAGGTTGAAAAATATAACAAACTGAAAGACGATATCCGCTCTGGGGCAACAAAGTCCACACGGGGGGGCCAGCCTCAAGCGCCAGATATTGACAAGATCAGAGAAGAACTTCGCAAAGAAGTCAAAGTGGAGTTTCAAAAAAAGTTAAATCATCTGGCAGGCGTATCCAAGTCATATTTGAACGAGTAAACTCTGGATTTAATCTGCAAATCTCGAAAGGAAAATATTATATATAGAGCAATGCCTTTGCTAAGGGAATTAATAACACTGCTTCAAGCTACAAATAAACGATATACCAATCTCGAACAGGAGTATAAAACACTGCAAAGACATCACTGCGAGCTTTACCAGAAATATATGGCCCTGCGCCACAGCCTCCTTTGCCAGGATTGTAAAACGCGGTGCGCGAAAGAAGAACCGGGTGGGTGCACCGAAGTTTGTAATCTTTGTAGTGCAAAATTATGTTCGTATTGAACATTTATTGTTTATATTATAAACATGGAAAGACTTGAAGCAAACCGTTTCAATAAACAGCTATCTATTGTCAGACAAATGGATGAAAAGAATGCATATAAGACACAATTAGATGCCTTAGATGTTAAACACAAACACATCTGGCTACGAGGCATCTATGAAAATGACTATATAGATGAATTGAATCGCTCACAACTTAAAGAAAAGTTACAAATTATCTTTTCATATCTTTCTTCGTCAGCAAAACAAGGCTTAATACAGCAGTACCATAAAACCAGGTTTGTTTCAATTCAAAGCATAATGAACGAAAACATAAAATCGTGCCAAAGCTGTGGCGGGTCTTTTTCACTCCTGGTTAATTCAGCAGAACTTATCTGTGAACTATGCAACCGAGTTGAAAGAATAGAAGGTGCCCCCTTTGATAGAGCAGACATTTACAAAAATGAAAATATAAAAAGTAAAAGCAAGGCAAAAACAGACTATAGCTTTAACTATAGACTTGATCAGTTATTTGGAAAATCCTATAAAATATTGACCCAGGAAGAGCTTGAACAAACAAAATATATTCACTCAAAGATAAAACCACATCTACCAAAGAATGTTTATATAAATTTTAAAATTTATAAAATCTTAATCCTAATCCTGCAAGAAGGGCCAAGAAAACGGAAGATTTTATCTTACATAAACCTTCCTAAGCCCCCTAAATACCGAAAGTATGAGCGGTGCTGGCAAGAGGCCATGCATTCAGCTAGAATTGCATAAACTGCCCCTGAAGAAAGGCCTCGACGTCGCCTTCATTTTCGCCAACTTCTCCCGCGGAAGTTATTTTGTCCTCTGTATGGATAAGTGAATGAATTTTTTTTTTAGTTCGGCTAACTTCTTGTGAAAATTTTCGGCTCTTGCTTGAATGCCTTCTAAGAATCCCTCGTGCTTGGTGATTGGAAGTTCTGTTTCATCAAGGAGCTTCCAAGCAAAGAAGGCAACGGCTCTTGGACCCTCGGCACTAGTGGTTAGCTCGCTCTTGAATTTCTGCCGTCTAAAGAACTCCACTTGCTCGATTTCCTCACTAAAAGTTCTTCTAACAGGACCGTAAGAACACCAGAGCTCTTTCTCCTCGATGCTTGCCATTATTTTATCAAACTGTGGCTGCGCAAGTTCAGCGACATCAACGAGCTCAGTTTGTTTTTTTGTCAAAAATTGCTTAGAAAAGAGGTAAACAATGCCCCAGGCAAGTGTTTTATTTGCCTTTGTTGAATGAACAACACCTCCGTTTAGCCTCGCGTTATGAAACGTGCTTGATGTCATCTGTTTCAAAGGGCACAGTCTGAAATAGGAGTCAACGAAAAGGCCCTTTTTTACTTGGCTTCCGCTGAAAGCGAGGCCTGTCTGAAGTTGTGTCACATAATAGCGCGGAATGGCTCTAACGGCTATCTTTCGTTTAAATGGGCATTTAAACTCTAAGAGAGTAATGTTGCCAGCTTTGTCTTCGAAGTAGCCATCAGGGCTGCATGTAAGCTTTCCATAAAGGGGGTGCTCCTTTTCCAGATTAAGCGATACACTGTGGGCAAAGACAGTTGTGTCGTGTTTTTGTTCAAAACATTTTCGTGCGATTGGCTCGAAAAGGTTGCCCCAGGTACATGCCGTCATGTTGACCATGTCTGGTGCCCGCGCTTTCTTGAAAAGAAGGCTCTTTTCGTCTTCAAAGGGCGAAGCCCCTATCAGCGCGGCAACTTCTGAAGCCCCGATGGTGCTCTTTCTGGCGCTGACCCAAGCGCGGCTCCTTTGTTTCAAACCAGTTTTCCTGGAGTTAAGAAAGTTCAAGAAGTTTTGCACAGGCATCATCGATATACAAGGTGAAAGCGTTTTTTCAATTGGGGATGATGGCGGCAAGTTGTTGCGGAGTCAGTCTTTGTACCGCTTCAAGAATATATGTCGGCACAATGTCTGGAGGCAATGGTTGCCTTTCGATTGCTTTAAGGCATTCACACGGTTCCCCTTTTTTTCCTTTTCTGCATACATAGCAAAGAAGACTTCCATGTCTTGAGTGATTAAAGGCCTTTCGTTTATTTGATTGTGTCAGAACGCCCTTTCTTCCTCTCCCCATCGTCGCTTAGGTACCCAAGAGATGTGTCTCTCCAATTGGTAATAACGCAGCCCCCAGTTGTTCAAATAACGGTTTATTAGGTGCTTTCTGGTGGTTAAACCCGGTTATGGGGGGTTGCGCCAAAAAAAAAGAGGCTGAGTGGTTGAAACCGCTTTCGGGTGGTTAAAACTGGTTATTAGTGTTTTAAGCTGGTTCTAGGGTTTAAATAAGCCTCGTGGAGTAAAACAAAAGACCCAGTAGTATGAGGTGGATCAGCAGGATACTCACTAAACAAAATAAGACTCCATCGACAGTGGTGAATGCCTATTTCCCCCAATTAGTGATATAACCTGCAGGCCGACTGAAAGGAGGCCTGTAGGTGATGGTCGCTAATTGGGGGAAATAGGCATTCACCACTGTCGATGGAGTCTTATTTTGTTTAGTGGTATCCTGCCCCCTCACCTTATACTATTCTTCCAAAAGTCTGAAGCACTCGGTTGCGAAAATTAAATACGAATAATTTATATACTTCAAATAATTTCAATCGCTTGAAAAAACACTGTTTCAGAAAAACCAGAAAGTAAAAAATAGCTGTTTCGCTGTTTCGTTTCGGTGTTTCGCTGTTTCGGTGTTTCGTTTCGGTGTTTCGTGGTTTAGTACTCTCCGTTATCAAGCGCCGATTCCCCTAAAGGCTTTCCTTAGTCCGACACCGGCAAAACCTTCCGTCACACCGGACCAGAAAAAGGTTTTTAAAAATACTGCGGTCAGGAATCCCGCATGTTTGATTACTTTAGTACAAATTTTATATTCTGTGTTTAACAGAGAAATTGGTTGCCAGTTTTTCAAGTCTAACTTGTCGTTCTTCTTGTAAAGCAGGCGGATAATTCCTTGACGTTGTGTGTCAGACATTGATCCGTGTTGAAAAGAGTAATTTAGTAAATCGTGACTTAAGAGCGACGGTCAGGAAATACCGAGCATTCGATGGCAACACTCGACAAATTAGTTTCGCTTATTTTCCGCTTACAAAGAGCCACTGAGTAGAGAAGAAATTTGATGTATTTCATTTTCTTCAGGAACGCATTATTTCTGAGAAAACGGAGAAAAACAAATTTGACCCGCAACGATCCCGAAAGTACCCGCACGCAAGTCTGAAATTGATATTTTTAATGACTTCTCTTCTTCAAGAAAATAAAATCCTAAGGATTATTATACCGTTTATTAATAGTGGAAGTGCCTCACAATTAGAACAAATATATAACTTTACTTTACTGTTGTTTATAAAAGCAAAAAATGCGCAGGAAACTGCTTTATTTTTTAACGGAAAAGATCCCGCGAATACCGTTAAAATTCAAATGTGTTTCTCCCTATGTGGTATAATTCAGATTTTTTCTTAAACTGTGTCATTGGAGTAATTAAAGGTTGTTCTTGATAATGTATTAGAATCAGCTTGGGTTTTTTTCACAGTGCTTCACACGACGCTTTTGAAATAAACCATAATTCGTTTAAAATTTCTACAACGGCGAGTAAACAACGGTTGTTGCGTTACCGTGACACCAAGCTGGGTTTTTATTTATCCGCCACGACGAAAAGCGTACTGAAAACGATTTCGTTTTGAGCACTTAGGGATGGACCATTAGAAAAGTGATGGGGGAAGGGGGGGGGGGGGGGGGGATGGGGCAAAAGCAAAAAAAAAAATTTCCCCAGTAAATTATTAAGGAAAAAAAATATTCCCACGCATTATCGCAAAAAAAAAAAATCTGCCCAAGGACAATTAAGGTTGTTCTTGATAATGTATTAGAATCAGCTTGGGTTTTTTTTCACAGTGCTTCACACGACGCTTTTGAAATAAACCATAATTCGTTTAAAATTTCTATAAGCGCGAGTAAACAACGGTTGTTGCGTTACCGTGACACCAAGCTGGGTTTTTACATGTCCGCCACGACGAAAAGCGTACTGAAAACGATTTCGTTTTGAGCACTTAGGGATGGACCATTAGAAAAGTGATGGGGGGGGGGGGGGGGGATGGGGCAAAAGCAAAAAAAAAAATTTCCCCAGTAAATTATTAAGAAAAAAAAATATTCCCACGCATTATCGCAAAAAAAAAAAATCTGCCCAAGGACAATTAAAAAATAAACTATTAAAAAAAATACATTCCAGCCATCGAGTGAAAAAAAAAAAAAAAAAGATTTCAACCTTCGGTGGACAAAAAAAAAATTCTTGCCTCTCCCAAAGTTCCCACCCCCCCCCCCCCCCCATCACTTTTCTAATGGTCCATCCCTTATTCGTTCTCTTTTTAAAATACAATAAAGGCTTTGGACTGACAAGGGAATGATGTTGTTTTTTTCTCACTTTGGCGGTGGAATTTTTCAGCTTTGATAAGATTTGTCACTAATCAGGAATAAATATCGGGATGCAGTTCAGTTGGCTCTGGTCTCAGATGATATAAACCTGTTTAACTTTTTAACTTTTTTTGCTTATGCCTTTGGTAGAATGCACACCAAAATAAAGATGCGTATAGATGCTTATACTTCAATACTTTAACAGAATTTTTTTTCTACAAACTAGGAAAAATGACTTAGATATCGCATTGCTGTTCACTGAAGTAAATAAATTGAATTAGTAAATTAAATCTAAAAATGGGAGACATTTAATTAGCGAAGCTTGAAAGTAAATTGGACTGAATTTGCTTTGCTATTTTTTTTGTCATCATGGACGTAAAGTGCCGTCTTTTAGTTCTTTAGTCGGAGGTTCTTGCTCTTATGACCCTAGAGATGGGAGCAGATCAGCTGAGGTTATTCCATTTCTAAACTGCAAAAGGGACATCGCAGGTCACACAGTCAAGTCTTCCTTGTCAATAAACCGACGTTATGGGATAGAAACTGAAATTAAACTTATTCTGCGAACAGTTGTTATATCCTTCTCTACGGGATGGGTCTTGAAGATCTTTCCAATAATAAAGGGCCAAATACACGATGAACTTGTCTTTATGGCCGGAAATGCAAAACGTGATGTAAATGCCTGGAAATCGCATTAGTTTCGTTCCCGGGGGTGGGGGGGGGGGGGGGGGTACTTCCTAGTAATGGGCTAATGGGGATGTGCCGCTGGATGGGGTCGCATTTTCACGACTGGATTGACTATAATGGGGTTGCATTTTCAATAGAGTTACTAGAATGGGGTCGCAAATTGTCGGGATTTTTTGGGGTAAGAAATTCTGGCAAGTATTTTTTTGGTTAGTTTTAGCTTGTAAATATTTTCGGCTAGCAAATGTACCAGAAGGTTTGTAGGTGAAGAGTAAAATCTCCTACATTTAATAAATGTGTCAATTCATTTGAGGATGACCTAGATAAAAGGGTTCCGAACTCAAGGTAGATGGCTAAACAGAAAGTGACTAAGTTGGGATTGCGAAATTTACATTCACTCAAAAGTGACTAAGATGGGGTCTATAATTGGCCACAAAATAGACTATAACGGGGTAGGGGCTCTGAGAGGCCAGCGGCACATATCCAGCAAAAGTTGACCCAAGTACCCCCCCCCCCCCCCGGGGGTTTCGTTGTGTTCGGCAAACCAAGATAAAGCAAGATTTAGCCTGCGAGCAAGCTCTCGGGCTCGGGGTTTGAGAGAGCGGAGAGCGAGAGCTTGCAACGATGTCTCAGAAATTTGAATGCCGCCCCCAATACTTCCCGTGGCTTCCCGCTGTCCGAGCTGTCAGAATTCGGCCAATCAGCGCAAACCGGAAACGAGCGTTAATGTCAACAAACATGTAACAGTCCACGTGAAAAAAAAACGGAACTTGCTCGCAGCACGTATGGCAAATATAGATCTGTGTAGGGAGAAAACCGAAAGCAGAAGATCCAAACGATTTAATATTGTAGATATTGTAAAGCTTCGTTAAAACTTCGCCAGCGTGTTTATAATTTTGTGAATCGCGAGATGTTTTTTTATTGAAAAGGTTTCAAATTACTTTCGAACATATGCAAATTGCGTGGTGGACAAAAATAAATAAACTAAATAGCACCGGCCAAAACACTAGAGCTCTTTCGATAGCTGTTCAAATGGCTGGAAATCTTTCATCTAAACGGGTACTAACATTCGCCGTTCGAAAGGGTGAAGATTTTCTTAAACGTTTACTCGCAGTAACAGCCGCCGTTTGAACGGTTGAGTATTTTTTCCCGTTAACTTTCAGCGTGAGAGGTCACAAATGCTGGTCGATAATTTTCTCGGCTGACCCAAACAAAAGCTGAAACTTCGCCGATCTCAATTCTTCATTAGATACATTGGCAACAGAAGCCGCAGACATTCCAATACTTTTTGTAACGGACAGACAACCAACACTGTTTGATGCTGCCTCCTTTCAATTTGCAGCCGCGGCAGCAAACAGTTGAAATATAAAGCTTTTGCCATAGCCCGTCAGCAAAACAGTGAGGACATCACTGCCTTTAAGTAGTGCTTCAACTGCTTGACGTTGCCCGGGTTTCAATTCGGAAGGAAACTTCACATATTTTGAAAAATTCTCGCACGCTTTATGAATACAATCTCCTCCGCTCTCCGTGATTTTGTTTTCTTGATCGCGCACGACGCGCGAAGAATGATGACGTTATTATCCAATTAAATCTCAACCAATCAGCATTTTCCGCTAGCTTTCACGGGTTAAACATTCAAATTTCTGAGACATCGTTGCAAGCTCTCATTCCTTTCCCTCCCCCACCCCCTCCCCCCCCAAAAAAACTCCAAACCCGAACCCGAGAGCTTGCTCGCAGGCTAAGCAAGATTAGACATCCTTCAACATCTGGACGACACATCAGTTATACAGGATTGGGCCATGCCATGGTTTATTCCTCGAAAATACCGGGAAAGCCAAACTGATTGGGAAGTGACTGTGGCCATGCGAAAGGGAAGTACCAGTAATGGAAAGTACGAAACCCTCACACTATGCCATGTGTTTAGAAGTTGTGGCGAAGATAGCTATACTGTGCTCTCTTTTCTGGCTGACGTCTTCAAATATTTGAAGGTTGTTATACCACAGTTACAATATGTGTACTACTGGCAAGACAATGCTGGTTGTTATTATTCTCATTTTTGCGGTAACACAATCAGCCTTGCAATGTATAGTTGGAAAGCCGTTCATGGTGCGATTGTCAAGCGCATACATTTCTGTGACCCACAGGGTGGGAAGGGGGCCTGTAACAGGAAGTCTGCAGCTATAAAATCCAGAGCAGTTATAAATTCCTGAATTCCGGAAACAAAATCGAAACGTCGGATGAAATGAAAGAAGCCATTTCGCCATCCGGTGGAATGTTACTTCATGTGGACCCTACACAGCTAGAGCCTCTTTAAACATCAAGCTTTAGGCAGTTTAGGAGAATACAATGACAATTATTACGCTTTGGAAGGAATTGGCCAGGGAAAACGCATTCCTTGTGAGAAGCTGAATGCGTCTGTAAAATTCAGAAATTCCATGCTTAACTGACTAAATAAAGAAGTTATTACAGGGATTTTTACCCCTGTAACTCCAAGCGAAAACTGTCCCTAGACAGGAAAGCGAGGAAGATGGTTCCAGTAAAAGCTCGAGTGGAGAAACAGAAACAGAAACAGAAAAGCCCATATGCTCGTCTCTTTCCGTGCCCAGAAGAGAGATGTATGAAGTGTTACCAACGTTACTGAAATCTGCAACAGCACTTCTTGTCCTCACCTCCCGCCTCGATTAGCCAAAGCTAACCGCGGGTTGCGTGGAAAATTTCCTTTTTTTCCTTTTTAGTTTACTTTATTTATTTATTAATTATAATGATAATAATTTATTAATCGTAATTGTATTTGTATTTGTAATTGTAATAATAATTGTAATAAAGTTGTTGTCTCTGGGAAACACACCCTTGCTCTCGAACGAGAACCACTCCTAGACCAAGCCGTCTATGGATATGTAGAGAGACTAGATGTTCAAACGGTGGGCGTCCCCTGTGTACGAAATGTCCAGGAAGTGCCTAAGAAGTGCCACTACAGTCTACTCTCCCATTGGGCTGGGCATTGAGATCATCCCAGATACGAATAACACGTTTTAATGCAAGACAGAATGAGTACTTTTAAGAGTACTGTTAAAACAACAACGTTCAGGCAATATTGGCGAGAACATGGGTCGCAAAGCTGGTCCAGATGTTGTTGTAAGAGATATGATACAGGCAAGAGGAAGTGACGGAGAACGATTATTCAGCAGCGATGAATTCCTTACCAGCCAACAAATAACCAGCTTTTTCAGTCGCCTTTCTACCAAAAAGAGGTTACTGGACAAGGATGGTATAGACGAAAATGACGACGAGGCCGCGGAGTTCGAGAGTAGCCTTGAAGACCTAACAAAAGAAGTTCGGAGGGAAGTTTCGTTACAACATCCAATTGTGTTTGACTGTCGTAATATCTGTGACCTTGTTAAAGCAAGGCAAACTGAACAAATCTGGCATACCAATGCTCAGGAGATTGTGCGAGCACTTCGATATAGACGTCAGTGAGGTAACAGTTGTTACGTTGACAAACTGTCCACGTTTTGTAGCAGCTGCTGATGTCAGCAGTAAATTAACATGATCAGGTCTCGCGTGATCTCCCTGCTCTGATTCTTTTTGTTGGAAAATGACGCGATTTCCGTTTTTCGCATTAACCTTAAATAGGACTGAGTACACTATATTTTCTTTGAGAGATGGATGAGCGACCAAAACACGTGGAGGCATGCGAAAATCGCCTGCCGCTAGGATACAAGTAGGAGAAAGTGGGAGCAAGTGTGGGAGGAAATTTTCGTGCGACTCACACAGTAGAAATCGCTAAGAGGAAGAAGAGACTACCGCCCGGTAACC
Organism: Cladopsammia gracilis; assembly: GCA_022457155.1. Lineage (NCBI taxonomy): Eukaryota > Metazoa > Cnidaria > Anthozoa > Scleractinia > Dendrophylliidae > Cladopsammia > Cladopsammia gracilis. The sequence continues at coordinate 461,807 of JAJGOT010000434.1, read as the reverse complement.
CTTCCGGTTGAAAACATTTAAAGCCGGCCACGCGCACAAAACGAGATGTGGTTTTTCTTAGTTGTTCTCTTCAAAATATCAATAACATGTTCTACTAATGTGATACTGAAGCTAAGTGGCTGTGCACTAGAGAATAATTAATGACACAACGAGTCTTTGCAAAAATTGATCGCGAGTGTGCATAAATTAACGTCAATATCGTCATGTAGGGGATAATCGACCGAGTATAACGAGAGCGCGCGCGAAATCCCCAGGAGATTTCATGCGCGCTCACTTGATCAGTTACTCTAAATATCTCTGAGAGAAATGAGGGACTCAGACTCTGGTGCCAGTTGCATAGAACTTAACGTCGGAAGTAACTGCTAAAGTCTGACGTTAAAATAGTAGCTTTGATTGGGCTGAACGTCCGACGTTAGCTGTTACGTCTGGCGTTAAGTTTTATCCCGGCGTAGTCAATCGATAAAAATCGATATCGGAAAATCAATCGATAAATCGATAGCCATCGATAAATTGATGTTAAACGATATCGATTTTATCGATCAATCGATAAAATTCGATACTCACACGCCGACGAAGTGTTAATTTTATCGATTGTATCGATTGTATCGATTTTATCGGATTCACCGTTTCGTATTCTGTCCGATGAAAGCGCTGCTCGCTCAACTCCGCGTCATCGATCGCGAGCAGGGGCTAGAGGTCGATACAAATGATGTGGTAAAGATAACAAGCATGCTACCGCAACTTCGCGAGGCAGAAAAAAAAGGAAGGAAGATGAGGTAAAAGAGAAGGAAGAAAGTGTGCGAAAAAGAAAAGAGGGACCTCCAGAGGAGATGAGCGTTGTCCTGTTAAAGGAAGTGTTGAAGGAAATGGGCATAAGTGTGAGGAATAGCTCGACAAAGTCTCAGCTTGTAGAAAAGGTTAAACAGGCACGCGCTGGCCAGCTAGAAGAAACGTCGTCTACAGGTACAACCCGAACTGCATCACACGGGGGCTTCAGTGACTTCAGTGACTACGACGACAAAAGATATACAGCCTTGCCTTTATTTGCTGTTCCATGACCCAACGGAAAAACGCCGTGTTTTGTTTATTATCTTGATGTGTATCATATACTCGCTTATTCAGATGTTTTCTGAGTTTTCAAATCATCAGTTACTTTCAATAATTTATCAGTTTTTCTTGTCACTTTACTTTTTATTTTACTTTGTTGCTGAGTTCATCATTCACATTGTTTTACTGATTTATAAAGCAATTCTAAGTCTGTTAATTGATATGATTTTTGCAGCTGCAAGAGTTTCGCTTGTGGAAACTGTACGGAACATTGAAACTTAGTTGCTTCAAGTATTTGAAAGTCGGTGAAGCTAAATGTTACAGTTTTGTTAATGTTCAAGTTAATTTACATGTAAAAACACATGTATGGAATGTCAATAAATGTTGTTATCGTTGGTTTTTAGTGCCTATCACAAGCTATATTGCTTTTTATTTAACGTTAAGATCACGAGCCCGAGGGCGTGTAGATCATTTGTTCATATCTTTCAGCAAAAAATGGCTGGGTAAAAAAGGTCAAAAGAGCATGAGCGTGCGATTGTGTTACATCAGCAAATAAAAGAAAAACAGTGGAATAATCAACCAGGGATCTAAAGCGGATTTCATATACAATACACGCTTGGTATTACTAAAAAGTTTGTGGAAAAGATGCAACAATTTTTATCGATTACGAACAGGGAAGTTGTTATAAGTGTTTCAGCGAGCTCTTTAATATCTTTTGGTGTTTCCGCTTCGTAAAAGGGCACGTTAATTCAGTTTCGATAAAATTCGATATAATCGATAAAATCGATAGCCCTAATTGGAAAATCGATAATTATCGAATACTCACAACGAAATCCTTTATCGATTTTTATCGAATTTCGAAAAAATTAATCGATTTTTATCGATTGTTATCGAATGCTATCGATTATCGATATTATCGATTGACTACGCCGGGGTTTTATGCAACTGGCCCCTGGTCTGTGGAACAAGGGAGGCACTATACGGCCTATATGAAACAGGATTTGCCAAGACTAGAACAGAAGCTTAGGTGATATTTTAACAAGAAACTCAAAACCTCAAGCCAACGATGACCTCTCATTTATCTCAGCAATAATAGAGTGAACTTTACACTTAACGAATTTTAGCTCATCCGCTCATTGTCTATGTGGAGGGTGCTCGAGTTCGAATTTGAGGACATTTTTTTCAGTCCCAGCTCTCATTTCTTTTAAGATTCAATCCCATGTGATGTTGCACTGGGCAGTGTTTCTTGCATCTTGTCTCACACCAAAATTGTAACACAAGCTGCGAGTGCAAACTTGAATATTTTTCGCATTGTTTCCGTTGCTCAAGTCGCTCAGAATAAAAGAATCAAGTTGTATGGGCATGAGACTTGTATGAGTATGGATATAATGTATTAGAGCATGGTTTTATTGAGGAGTAGGAGCCGTTACTAGTACGTTTGATTACAGAATCTGCCAAATAAAGCCACGACTGAAACAGTGATTCTTGGGTCGTCAAAACAAAGTATTCCATAAATAGAAGACTAGTTCTGGCTGTCCCGACATCCCCTCCCCTCCACACTTAACAAACCACCATCCACCCCGTCCCTCCCCCGTCTCTCGCGCATACTAATTTGCATATTCGCTGTCACGCAACATACGTCAAGACAACAACAAGTTTGAATCTTTAACTTGTTACTTCTTCTGTCAGTTATGGAGAAAAACAAAAGGAGGATAAAGCAGAAAACATCATAAAAAGCAAGTTAGGAGCATTATGAAAGCATTGAAGCTGTTTAATATTGACGGTTGCTTGTCGTGCTCAGTGGTTTGTTCGCAAGCCACTTAAAGTAACCCGATCCTGCCAAACAACATCCCGGTCGAAATTCGTCAACTTTAACAACGTTTTGTGAAAATCTCAATGGAGAACCCAGCTTGGTTTTAAGGTATGAACTACATCAAGGTCTTAAGTAATGAAAGTCCAAGTTTGAGAAAATTTTGAGTTATACCACATACTAAAACGTGTGCTTGACCTTTGACATTATATTGCAGAATTCCTTAGCTGCAAAAACATGCCGTTATTAAATTTTGAAGTGTTTGAATTTGTCAGGTATAACTAGAACAACAAATTCACCGTACATTACATCAGAAAAAGATCGTCTTTCGATATAAAGTATCCCGATTTCCGTACGCTTCTTCTTAAACAAACGCGAACATTTTAAAAATGATGATTTTCGAGTTTAAAATTCAGTTATTTTCCAGTTAACGCCGCTTGGATCGATTTTCCCAATTTTCTCAAAACATACGTATTGCTAGCAAATATAAACTACACCACGTTACTTAACCACCTAAAGGTTAACTCTGGACAAAAGATGAAATAAATCGATTTCCCAAGTGTCGCCAGAAAATTTGGACATTGCTCGATTTTTCCTTAATAGACCCTAGCCTGCATAACAGGCGCTTTATGAGCACGATCAACACGATCTATATCGCAAGTTATGGAGATTTGAGAGTAGATAAGGTATTATGTGGTGTAGGAGAAGTAAATTCGGATGTGCGTAGGCTAATAAATTGATTAAAAGGTTGTTTGTGTAAAGGGTATTCGTTTATAGCGGTGTGGGAGGAAAGCGTGAAGGGTGAATTGTCTTGTGAGCGTTTAAAGAGGTTTTAAAAGACACTGACCTATTTCTATAAGTGAAGGAATGAATATGATTGGTGAAGGGTTTGACGGGTGATAAACTAAACTGAGTAGTGATAAGAAAGTTAATGAAGTTCGTCGCGTCTGTTGATTCCAAGTGGTTCTAACGTCTTTGCTTTGTCTATGAGAAATGCTTCACGCGCTTTTCGTAGCTGGTATTAATAGATTAAAAAGGGTGAAGCCCGTACGAAAAATTATAGCCGGAATGACATAGCGAGAATTCGGCCTGAAGTGATTTTTACGGCCTGTATTGAATGAGACAAATACGCCTAAAACGAGCCATTCGTCTCGGTCGGGGGCGCTCAAGCGGGTTTTGGGGCGTGAGCGCGTAGCGCGAGACACGAGCGCGAAGCGCGAGAACAAAGATGTCTCGATTCTGCAGAGAAAAGAGTTTACACTAGATAGAGAAGCCTAAATTAGTGGAAAACTTTCTGCTTTGTAATACATGCAGAATTTGGGAAAGTATTCCCTCAATTTTGTTGGATCATATTGATCATTTGCAATCTGATATTTCAACGAATTATGCTGATGGGACCATTTCCAATAAGTGATAAGATTTGAAGTGATAAGATAAGTGATAAGATTTGCTGCTAAAAGCATAATCAATTTTGAATGACACAGGCTGAAAAACTTCAATATGAGAAATAGAACATGATCTTTATGTCAACAATCACTTTGACCGAGGTCATGTCAAGGATACAGTAATGCATTTGTTAAAGATGTTATGGCTCACATGTTTTAAGCTTTAGTATTTTGTGAAAGAAGGAATGCGTGACTCAGACAAAGTTTGCTGTCGGCTCAAAGGCTTTGTATGAGCGTGACCCGGCGCGGGGGGGGGGGGGGGGGGGGGGAGGGGGGTACTCCCTTATATGACCTATACGGGGACGTGCCGCTGGACAGGGTATGGTTTTTGGCATTTTTGTCCTGAACAGGGTATATAATTTAACGCGAGTCTGTCCTAAACAGGGTATGGTTCCTGTTAACGTAGTGCTTGTGGTGACTTCCCTTGTCGTGATTAGCATATTCATGCGAAGGTGAAGTCGTTTTCGTTTCAGATCCGTCTACTATTTTTGTAAAGCTCAGATTAATAACCACGCACGAGTCGTGTCCTAGACAGGGTCCTAAAATAGAGGGTGTTGTTCTACACAGGGTAGGTATTTTCGTTTCTTTTTTGTCCTAAACAGGGTCAGGGTCTCAGACCCTCAGCGGCATCCCTATACCCAAATATTGGTGATGATGTTTTGGATATGAAATTTACACCCCTAAGCGAGACGACGAGCATCCCCGCCCCTTTCATATGGGAGTCCCCCCCGGGTTTCGACGGTGATCGGGAGACTAAAATTGATGATTTTTGAGAGGCGCGCTACGTAGAAACATCCGTTATGTTGCGTCAGTTTTTTCATATGGTTTTGCCATGTTCTCTCTGGCAGATAGTTTTGCAACAGTGGCATGATTTTCTCAACTGTTTTGTTCATTGTGTATGGCATAAGCTGTAAACGTGGACAGGGTCATATCCGGAGTTTAAAACCAAGTGGACATTTTTGAAAGTGCTAACTCAGTCAGGTTAGTTACTCGAACTTGTTGCTACACTGTGCTGACGATCCGCAATAACGGCAAAATACCTATCCGCAGTTGTATTTAAACTTTCGGTTTGGTCTCAATCATGCCATTGTTGCGTTACTTTTTCTACGCAGTTGTCAGCCCTTGCTTCTCATAGTACCGTCGAAAGGGCCGAGACGGCCTGAATTCGTTTCTTGCTTGTAGCAGGGCGAAAATAAAGAATTTGAAAAAAAAAAAAAGAATTGTGTATTTCAAACATGTGTACCAAAGCCTTTTGACCAGCAAAAAATAAAGGAAAACTATTTTTGGTCGCGAAATCGAGCGGACCGCTTTTAGCTGGACTGCCACTTAACGCTAACAGACGTACCACTAATCGAAAAACGGAAAACAGAGATATTTCAGCCGATCCACATCTGAATAAATTACAAGAAAAATATTAAACAACATTTAACAGACCGGGCCCTATGGAATATATGAATGATCGATGTTTTAAAATATATTAAAGTGAAGGGTGTTAGTAATCGGCGTAATGGCGTAACGAGTAACGGCGTAACAGCGTAACGAGAATCGGCGTAACGGATTTTTTTTCTTTTTTTTTTCATTTTTACGACTGAGTTTATGAACGAGTATATCGGTTAGCGTGAAAGCGGCGCTCAGTTGGTTGATATGTCGTAAACTTTTTGCCGCTTGACAACTCGCTTTGAATCGTCATGGTGCTGTCGTCTCCCGAGTTCAAACCACAGAGGCCTCGATCATTTCCGCCAAGTCTAGCCTCTCAGCGGTGGCCCGCTTCTCATCCTAGGTACTTGGTGTATCCCTGATCATAATGTATGGTACTTCATGTATCCCTTATTGTAATGTATTTAGATATATTGCAGCGTAATTTAGGGTCGGATTACAGTATCTAGGGTTGAAGCACTGATTTTAATAGTTAGGTTTAAGCACTGATTCTAGTATTTCCAGTGTATCGAAAGGTTAGTTCTTATATATGGTCTGGGCTAGCAGTATATTATCTTATATCCCTTAAAAATTACAGTTTCCGGCAGCTAATCCTCGGTGGTGTAGTGGATAGTGTGCATGGAGCAGATCATACGGCCCGGGTTCGATTCCCTATTCTGCTGTTTTTATCTTCTTTTTCTACTGAAATAAAAACTAAGTGTTTAAATACAAAATAATAAGGGATACACCAAGTACATACCCTTCTCATCGGTAGGCATATTTACCAGAAGCAACACTCTGCTCTCTGTATTACGCTACGTTCAGAATGAGAGTGGTTTAGTAGCCTGCGTAGCAAGCGTTCCCGTACGAACGAATTTTTCCGTATTCTGGCCGCGCGAAAATTGGGGCGAGAGCAAAAATCGGAGGACGGGGGTGGGAGTGGGGATCCCTCATCTCCCCACCCCCACCCCCGTCCTCCGATTTTTTGCTCTCGCCCCAATTTTCGCTCGGCCAGAATGCGGAAGAAATTCGTTCGTACGGGAACGCTTGCTACGCAGGCTAGTGGTTTAGTCGCAATCTTCTTTTTCGTGGCCACTGGAAAAATTGGAACAGGCCTTCGGACTGGACTTCAGACACTACGGATCGAACCCAGATAAGACAGCTGATACGCATATGATCCATTTGGCTCTGCAGGCCAGAGTTTATTCTTCAGTTCAAAGGGTGTTTTCAAGGCGTGAAATCACCAAAAAATCAGTGATCATTCGAATTTTCCTTTTTATTTTCCCAGCCAAACCAAGTGAGGCGTACACCTCAAGAGCACAATGAAATTATTATTTGCCTTGGGTATGACTCAAAGCCAGAGCACTTCAGGTTCCTTTTAAAACACCTTCCTGTTCCTTTTAAAACACTAAAAAGTGTTTTAAAAGGACATTTTTGTCTGCAGTTTGCTTTCTGATTTATGTTCTGAACAGTTTTTCGCAGATAACTGCAGTGTCAGTTTCTGGTGAAAAATAATGTATTTTTTTGTTTATATTAGAAATTAACCTTATCAGGATTTCAGTATGAAAAGACAGTTTTTCACAGACAATTGCAGTGTCAGTTTCTGTTGAATACAGTGATATATTTTTTTGTTTATATTAGAAATTAACCTTAACAGGATTTAACTATGAAAAGACATTATGGACTGAAAAGTTTTTCACAGACAATTGCAGTGTCAGTTTCTGGAGAAAAATAATGTATTTTTTGTTTACATTAGAAATTAACCTTAACAGGATTTAAGTTTGAAAAAGACAATGTTCATTTGATGTTAGATACCTTTGAAGCCGTTACATTACAAGTATCACAACCAATTACTTCTGGAAGTATCACAAGAAGCGATGTGGTACGATTGGGTTCTACTTAATAAGCAATTTTAGGCGGTTGAGCGAAAAAGCGTCATTACCTTTGTTTTTGTTTGATCGGCGATACTTTTCTTTCTAAAGATATCAGTTGCACAAAATTTCGACCGATTTATGGGAAGGTTGAAGACCAGCAAGACCGTAGGATTTCGGTAGCTTAGAATGAAGCCGGGCATGCCGTGTTTTGTTTAAATTTCTTATAGAGGCAAGATAAAAATGGTTTAATTTGTAAGTTTGAAATCGCTTTTCTTAAAGCCAATAAATGTTGTTTTATTTGACGCGTACTATTCTTAGGGACTTAATCGCGCGAATATAGTATTTGCCTGCATTTGCAACTGCACTGAGTAAAACTGAACAAAACCTAATAAAATTCAGGCGGCGCCTAATGGTCCGTGAGCTGGAACCTGAAGTGCTCTGGCTTTGAGTCATACCCAAGGCAAATGATAATTTCATTGTGCTCTTGAGGTGTACGCCTCACTTGGTTTGGCTGGGAAAATAAAAAGGAAAATTCGAATGACGACTGATTTTTGGTGATTTCACGCCTTGAAAACACCCTGTGAACTGAAGAATAAACTCTGGCCTGGAGAGCCAAATGGATCATATGCGTATCAGTTGTCTTATCTGGGTTCGATCCGTAGTGTATGAAGTCCAGTCCAAAGGCCTGTTCCAATTTTTCCAGTGGCCACGAAAAAGAAGATTGACAATAACGATTGCGACTAAACCACTCTCATTCTGAACGTTGCGTAATACAGAGAGCAGAGTGTTGATTTTGGTAAATATGCCTACCGATGAGAAGCGGGCCACCGCTGAGAGGCTAGACTTGGCGGAAATGATCGAGGCCTCTGTGGTTTGAACTCGGGAGACGACAGCACCATGACGATTCAAAGCGAGTTGTCAAGCGGCAAAAAGTTCTGAAAGTTTACGACATATCAACCAACTGAGCGCCGCTTTCACGCTAACCGATATACTCGTTCATAAACTCAGTCGTAAAAATGAAAAAAAAAAAGAAAAAAAAATCCGTTACGCCGATTCTCGTTACGCTGTTACGCTGTTACTCGTTACGCCATTACGCCGATTACTAACACCCTAAAGTGAAGTCGCTTAGCGAGTGACAACCGGACATCTCGTGAAAAGTTGCTTAAAGTTAAGGCAGGAAAGCGAGTCGGCAATTAATTTTAGCCAATGAGAAGCCAGTTGTGGTCATTTATCCGACAAGGCTGTCAAATCGGAGATAAAGCACGCGTTCTATTTTCATGTCTTTCTCGTCGCATATTTGCGTCTTGTTGTACCACAGGTGAACCAAGCACAATATGCGAGTAGGGAAACTGGGTACTAGAATTGAGCTTTGTTTAGCTTTGTTTTGCTTTGCAACATTTGCGAAAATTTCTGCACGAAATTTATAACTTTTCTCTTAAAAAGTGCAAATAAAGTTTGAAATAAAGTGTTAACATGTAGCCTGGTGTCTTTGTTTGTTCATTGGGTCCCTCCATGGCCTGTATTTGAGTATTTGCTTCCATGCGCTACATCATGTATAAATATAAGACAAGGTTGGAAAGTATTTTGGTCGAGTCGACGAGGCCGCGCAAGAAAACGCGGTCGATGAAATGCAAGAAAAACACACATTGTCCCTGTATACCCGTATTAAACAAGATCGATAGTTGCGCCAACTTTTTCCGTAGTTTTATTGCCAATAACTCACATTTCCGAAACGCAGCCCAACGCCGAACTTCACCATCTCGCTCGACGATGGCAGCCATTAGCCGTGAGGACGAAAAGTGGCTACAACCTCGATCCCGCGAGAAGATTTTCTCCCCCACTACCGGTACGCACCGCCGACCATTTCAGCACGCGCCTCCACCGGGTAAGTAAACTTTTCGCAGCAGTGAAAACCCCTTGAAATGGCGAAGTTGCGACGATAATTTTTGCAACTCAGCTTTGTGTATTGTTTTTTTCCGGTTGTCATGCCGAAGGTTTTAGCGAAGGTTTTTTGATAAAGCAGAGTTGGATCAAAACAAAGGTTATGTTGTGTGGTTTTTAACAGTACAGCGTTTTCTTCAAATCAGTTCCTTCCTTCGAAAAGATCGATATAGCGAGGTAAAAACTTACGTGCTCAATAGAGTTGTTATAATTAGCTCATCCTATTTATTATTAACTGATAAGGTCATACACTGTTCACGAAAACATTGACTGTTTTGAATAAGCTACGTTAAGCAAAATAGTGCATCACTGATATTGGGGCAGTACGCAGCTCTTACAAGGTCTTCTCTGATTTGCTGAGAAAACAATAGAACAAACAACACAACAATGGCTAACAATAGACTCTAGACCTAAAAACAATAGAGCTGCATGATATACAGGTCCAATGAAATTAGAGGTTGTAAAGAGCTGCGTGGTATCTGCTGATATTGGGGCAAAACATGGCGAAAATTCAAAGTTTTCAGAGGAAACTCAATGTCAGAAATCGCTTGTTTATATTTCTTTTAAGAATTATCGTCGATAGCCGACTTTTCGAAACATATCAAAAGATAAAGATGTTGAGATTTAGGGGCTTCAAATTTGCGGTAGAGGCTGAAAATAATCAGAAATAATTTTGTTTTCATGCAAACATCTGCATCTGTAGTTTAGCGGCGATCGATCGCATATTAAGATAAAATGGCCAGAACATTATTTTTTACAGCCCCCTGAGATGTCTGCCGGCTTCCTATTTCTTCCAGAACAAGTTTAAGACAATATCTTACTTACCCAGAGAGGAAAGTTTCGGTAAACGAAAGCAACGGATCAAACTTCAACCTAGCATTCTCCGTGTAAACCTTTGAAGACCCGCCATTTTTATTCAAGGGGTTTTCACTGCTGCGAAAAGTTTACTTACCCGGTGGAGGCGCGTGCTGAAATGGTCGGCGGTGCGTACCGGTAGTGGGGGAGAAAATCTTCTCGCGGGATCGAGGTTGTAGCCACTTTTCGTCCTCACGGCTAATGGCCGCCATCGTCGAGCGAGATGGTGAAGTTCGGCGTTGGGCTGCGTCTCGGAAATGTGAGTTATTGGCAATAAAACTACGGAAAAAGTTGGCGCAACTATCGATCTTGTTTAATACGGGTATACAGGGACAATGTGTGTTTTTCTTGCATTTCATCGACCGCGTTTTCTTGCGCGGCCTCGTCGACTCGACCAAAATACTTTCCAACCTTGTCTTCTATTTATACATGATGTAGCGCATGGAAGCAAATACTCAAATACAGGCCATGGAGGGACCCAATGAACAAACAAAGACACCAGGTTACATGTTAACACTTTATTTCAAACTTTATTTGCACTTTTTAAGAGAAAAGTTATAAATTTCGTGCAGAAATTTTCGCAAATGTTGCAAAGCAAAACAAAGCTAAACAAAGCTCAATTCTAGTACCCAGTTTCCTTACTCGCATATTGTGCTTGGTTCACCTGTGGTTGTACTAGATGTGGTCGATTAGCGAGTGACAGCCGAAAATTTCGTGAAAAGAGTTGTTTTTCAACTCGCTTAAAGTTATTAAAGCGAGTTAGCTCAATTGAATTGAACTCTCGTTAAATTTAAGGCACGAAAGCAGGTAGCTTTTAAGCGATTTGGCAATTAATTTTAGCCAATGAGAAGCCAGTTGTGGTCATTTATCAGACAAGGCTGTCAAATTGGAAAAAAAGCGTTCTATTTTCATGCCTCTCTCGTCGCATATTTGTGTCTTGTTGTACTAAATGTGGTCCAACCAAATTGCAAAGAAACTGGAACGGTTGCATCTAAATACGAAGTATTCTCGCCAAATATTGTAACGTAGTAGGTGCCGGCGCTCTCATTGCGTCAATGGTGGCGCAATTTCTGCGAAAAATAGCTCAAGATGTCTTTAATATGGCTTTGCATGCGTGGGGCCAACGCTCACGGTTTCTTTTAGTGACTATGGCTCCTGGCAAAATATGTTGTCGTTGCTCATTTATATTAGATTCGGCATATGTGGAGGGGCCTTATGTGATTGCATTATAAAATGGATTTACTTTTGCGCACAATTAACGTTAATGTCCCTTTTTTAGTAGTCATTGGAATACTGAATCATTGCTATTACGGTTTGATTTATGAAAGAGTTATTTCAATTTTAAATGGGTATTAAATGTTGAGGTGTCATGATTATGTAATAGTATGTTAGAAAGGTAAGATTTTGCCGATTAAGCTAACTAAAAAACTTTTGGCTTGATTATGCAAGAGTATGGATTTGGCTTTTGTTCTGTCGGTTTTGGAATATTGAATCATTGCCATATGAAGCACTCATCAGTCAAATATTTCAATAGTATTGCAGGAGAAAATCCAGATGACTTTAAAGTTTTGAAAACAGCTCCAACTGGGAATGCTGCTTTTCATATTAGAGGCAATACATTTTACACACGACATTCAAGTTTTCCAGTTTCAACCATGTTTGAATTTAGAAATAATGAGACAAAAATATGCCAAAAAATTTGCAGAGCTACCATGGCCTAAAATCCCGGACATTTGAGCCCGCGCAGCAGTATGCGGCTTCCTCCAAAATAGCAGAAAAACCAACGTGGCGGCTGAAAAGCGTGCAGGCACTCAGGTCGACTTTTTACAACCAAATTCTCTTTCGTCTGTCGTTTTGTTTTACAGCGGTCAAAACTCTTCAGAAGGTCAGACATTATTTTCTGTATACTTAAATGAAAATCCGTAACTCGATCCTCCAACTAAAATTTCCGCCAGCGGCGCGAGAGATAAAATATGCAAACTTTACAGCGCTGACCAGCCTGACTGTTTAACTACTAGCCCCAGTTCTAAACGGGGATTTAAAGCCTGGTTTCTAAGCTTTATTTTGATACCAAACATGGCGGATGAATGAAGAAGATGCTGTAAAAGGCCTAGTTTTTTCTTTGTGTAAAATCGAGCTTCCACTCGCTCACTCGGCAAGTCACGATGGAATGTTTCTCTTCATATATCCGTATTTTCATCGTCAAAGTGGACGCTGTTAATCGTTTTAAATCTCCCTGAAAATCGCTGTGTATGTGGGACACGATGCTAACTTTAAGGAATGAACTTGGAAAAATCGACCACTTGAACAGAAACTTGCCCAGCTGCGATGGAGGACTGCCGCTTCAACAATTTCCCACACAAAATAGAGGGGCAAAAAGAGCGAGAGAACGGCTAAAAATACGCTTAAAATGGACGGTGTTACCGAACTGGCGAAGATATGCATTTTTATTAGTGGGATTGAGGATGTTTTCACCTGGTCGATTCAGACTTGGAAAATGATACAGGTACGCTAGAAGTTATCAAAAGCTTGAATATTAGTTTTTACCTCACACATTTCTTTATAAACATAATCGCCATGTTTGTTTCGGAAATACGAGATAGCCGCTGCCGTTCCGCGGGCGCCATGTCCGGGATTTTAGGCCATGTTAATCGCACGAGAAAGGGAAAACATACTTAACATGATATTGCCATTTTAAATCGAAGAGTTCTTAATGTAAAATCAAAAGAAAAAAATTATCCTATGAATATTTCCTATTTATGTCCTACAAATGCACCAGTAGATGATCACAACAATGCTATTTATAACATTCACTTACAACCACTCATTTCACAGTCAAAAACCGTTGATGAGCCTCCACTAGTTCTAACCACTTCTGCAGTCACCGGCAAATGAATTTTAAAGCCTTCATACCGTAGCCTTTACGTTCTTTATTTAGCAAGACTCCACTTTCTGTTCTACTGTAAAGTGAACTTCATCCCTGTTCATCCGTTGCTTCAATAACTAAATGTCTCGCGGAATAAAATGACATTATTGCCTTGTTCATAAAATCTTTGTCGCGTATGTACTCTTCGGAAAGATTGAACTTTTGATTCCCCCCCCCCCAAATCAAGATTCTTCTGTTTTGTTAACCTCACGTTCTAACGCATTAACGAGATGGCTTTAAGAGCCCTTTGATTTGCCTGGCGGTTGGTGCGTTGTTTTCGCCACTAACATTAGCATGTAGATTTTTATGTAAGAAAGCCGTTTAAATTTATTGTACTTTTCTCTCTGAAATACCGGACATGACAGGATCTGAAATGATCTGTTGGCGTGAATGTCTTTCCTGCTATTCGTAATGTCACGCTGGGCCCAGCTATTTTAGTTTTGTCTTTGCAGGATTTTAATTGTCGATCAGGATCCAAGCTTTATAGCAGAGAGAGCTGTAGCTTAATAAGCTATTCAACTTGTAGAGAGTTGAAGTTTGTCTCAGTCAAGGTTGTAATTTTAGCTGGCTGTTTATACTAAAACTTCCGCTGGCAATTTCGACAGTCTGGCAACTGCTTCCGTTTGAACACCAAAAGAAATTAAACACGCGTTAAATTTTCAATAATCTTTCTACCATTTCGAAACGTATTGGCATGTTTTGTCCTGCTCGATAATTTTTTTTTTCTTCTAAGTCGGATTTTCTTGCAGGAGCAGACCTTTTCAAAGAAGAATTTTCCATGTTTTTGATTTTCCCTCCACAGCTGATGTTTTGAATTAGTAACGGATTACCGCACATCCGGTCATTGCCACTTCCGTCACCAGATGATGCGGTTCACATCGAACTCGTCACGTGGTACAAGTTTCTTTTCTCTCGGCACTTCGTGCCTCGTTGTCGGCACTTCGTGCCTTGTTCGGAAAGCATTGCGCCCTTAGTAATTTGGCCCGCGGTACATATTTTGTGTAACGCAATCAGTTAACCTTTCAAGACGGCGACGGTTCGAAGAAAATAGCGTGTTGTACGATCAAATAGAGCTCCTCTGGACCCTGTGGACAGGCACGCGACTCAATTACAGAGTTACGTGCCAACAATTCAATCGTGACTTCCGATAAAAATATTCTTCGCGAATGTCGCGATTTTTATCGTAACCTCTATTCGGCTGAACAGGTTTATTTATCTAAAATCAGAAAACGGCAAACTGATCCTTACGGCAAGGCGATGAAGGAGTAAATAAAAGAATAAAACAAACTTTATATTTAAACGAATTTGCCCAATGTGCCAACAATTCAACAGTGACTTCAGATAAAAATGTTCTTCGCGAATGTCGCGATTTTTATCGTAACCTACGGATCGTTTGAACAGGTTTATTTATCTAGCCAAGGCTTTTAGACCAACTGGTTAAAACTCTGGCATCCGAAGACCAGGAGAAATGCGAAGGTGACCTCACACTCTTCGAATGTCAAGAGGCCCTTCCGGTTGAATTTTATCGTCGCTTCTGGGGTCTATTTAATAAGTCACGATTTAATAAATTACTCTTTTAAACACGGATCACTCTCTGACACACAAAGTAAAGGAATTATCCGCCTGCTTTACAAGAAGGACGACAAGTTAGACTTGAAAAACTGGCAACCATTTTTTTTTTTCTGTTAAACACAGATTATAAAATTTGTAGTAAAGTAATCAAACATGCGGGATTCCTGACCGGAGTATTTTTGAAAACCTTTTTCTGATCCGGGATACAATCGACTATGTAAACCATAAACAGCTTTCGGCCGCTGTTATTTGCTTGGATGTATGTTCTTGGGAAACGCAGTTTGAGAATTTCACGGTGTATTTTTAAAATGAATGGAGAAAGTTTGTGTTTTCATATGAGCGATAATGGCTGTGTTTTCACGGGGCGGTTTTTCTCGCTTAACATTCCTGTAGGTGATTTGTTTACTGACCTCGTTAAGCAGCTTAAAAAATTTAGGCGTTTTCACGGACAGAACTTTATTCATTTTTCTTATACCATGCGCGATATATTTTCTTTTGTTAAAACAATAGAAAATTAGAACACAAAAGAACGACAATACAATGCCCTTCTTTGTTGTTTAATTGCCGACAAGCTTAAGCAACCTGGTTTGGTGGCTTAAATTTAATGAGAATTCTATTGTAGTTCGCCGACTCGCTTAACTTTAAGCGAGTTGGACAAGCAACTGTTTTCACGAGATTTCCGACTGTCACTCGCTCAGCGACTTGAAAAATCGCTCGTGAAAACACGGCCAATATAATAAATTGTGGAATAATCAATTTAGGAAATAACGAAATATAATATCCAATTTATTCAACACTTTTGAGAGATTTCACAGATTGTAAAGTATAAATAGGTGATGTCACGTTTAATTCTCGCGGAGATGTAGAGTGAATTTTTGTAATAACGAAATATAATATCCAATTTATTCAACACTTTTGAGAGATTCGACAGATTATAAAGTATAAATAGGTGATGTCACGTTTAATTCTCGCGAAGATTGCAGAGCGATTTTTTGTGTTTAGTTAAATATACGTATTGGATTCGTTTAGCAGTAAACTTTTGTTCCTAAAAGATTGTTTTTTTGTGTGTTGATAGTTTGTCGAGATTTTTGAGGAAAACAGTAATTTCAAACTTGTTTTAATGATGTATATGTATGTAATGTATATCGGCTCATAAACAGGAACTTTTTAACGGTGAACTCTCATAACTCATAACTCTCATAACAATGAACTCCGAGGCAACCGGCACAACAGTCACTTGTATTCCCGATTCAACTCCAGACACGTCCTCAAAAGAACCAGAGACTGTTATCATAATACTGATACGTTTTTACAACAACGTACAATAATTCACTCACTAGTTTTCTCGTTGTTTATGTTCGTATTGGCGCCAGAACAACAACCATAACTATGGAAACTATACAAACCTCCGGTCAGGAAGTAAAATTGCAGTTTAATACCGATGCCTTGGATTTCATTTATACTTGACCAGAAATCCGCAAGCATTTCCTTCCAGCAGGGCCCGGTTGTTCAAAAGGTGAATAGCGCTACCCACCGGATAAATCACTATCCAGCGGATAAAGGTGTGCAAAACCATTTGCGTTATCTACTGGATAGTGATTTATCGGGTGGATAGCGCTATCCACCTTTTGACGACCGGGGCCAGAAATTTTAGCTGTCTCCGCGACCCACAAAAATTTCCTCCCGCAAAACAAATTCAGTCGGACAATCCGCAAAATTTCCTTGTGCACGGTAGCTAAATCAATAAAACTATGACGTCTTTCCCATACTATTGCATAATCAAACCGTAATAGCAATGATTCAGTATTCCAAAATAGAACACACGAAAGGTCATGCTATTTTGCTCTGCTATATCACTCATATTAAAGCACAAACTTTCCCGTCCCATTTAACTTTCTTAAAACGTCTACATTCGTAAAAATACACCGTGAAATTCTCAAACTGCGTTTACCAAAAAAACGCATTTGACCTATTTTTACCCTTCTAAAGCAGCTTTAATGGCTTTACGACAAATGATTGAAGCTGATAGGTAACATGAGATATCGAAACTTAATAAGAACTGTAATACCTTTGTGGTGACGTAACGTAAGACATGACAAGTTCATGACATTTCAATACCCTAGGGAAATTAACAATAGGACCGGGGGTGTTCCTCAAAAATTTTAGTGACGGTATGTGACGCCCTTCTTGAAATCCTAACCGCTTTAACCAACCATATTCTCAATGCCCTAATATAGCTTCTATAAAGAAGAAAGAAGACCCCCCCCCCCCCCCCCCGGACAAAAGTCCACAAAATTTTGTTAACAACGTTTGTCCCTTTTTTCGTACTGATTCCGAAACCTCGTTTAATACGCATGGGCATTAACGAGATAAAAACGATATTGTTTAAAACAAAGGGCAATAGTCTGGCGTTGCTATAGTAACCGCTGTCGCTTGGAAACCAGTGACACGTAAAACTTTAATCACATTTCATAAACTTGGTCAAGTATGAAATTTTGATATGATTCCACTGCAGTGTGCAAAGTCGAGTTTTCAGACATTCAAATCATGTCTGACAAAAACGGTTCAGCGTAATGCACAGTTTATGTGAAAAGTTCTTTGACAATAGACCAATATCACGCTAGCATGGCATGAAAATATATTTAATTTAATAGGAAAAAGAGACCAGTATCAAATTCAGCACATCAATATTAGTAAAACTGTAAAGTTTCGTAAAGATTGCTCGTACACTGACGAAGATATGAACTTTTGAAACTTAGTACTTTGGCCTAAATTTTACAAAGAAATGTATGGGAAAAACACGAAAACGAGGGCCCGTCCACCATACATTTCTTTGTAAAAATGCTCAGTTTCAAAATTTCATATCTTCGTCAGTTTGCTAGCAATCTTTACAAAACTGTACTTTGAATTTTTACTAATATCGATATGCTGAATTTAATGCTGAGCTCTTTTCCCCAATAAACTAAATATATTTTTGTGCCATGCTAGCGTGATATTGGTCTATTGTCTGATCATGGATGGACCGTAATAGGCGGGGAACCATGCTTGAAAAACCCAGGTCTGCAAAAGCCAAGTGAAATTGGCTGTAAGTACAGTTTACTTTCATAAAATTCTCTGTTGATAGAAGTTCTGGAAAGCATCCATAGTTTTATGTAAACTTCCGTTTGGACACGCGACGAGGATTTGTAGAATCGAATTTCAAGATTTAATTTCTGTTACGTTGGTCTCCTGAACGAAAATATTATGTTTTTGTTCTCTCCCAACTAAAGCAGTTATGGCGAAAAAGAAACTATGTCAGTTTTATTCCATTCTTTTGATAATGGCAAATTATAGGCAAACAAATGAGCGATCAATTTTTAACTCCTGCCACCCAATGATCTGTACTAACAG
The DNA here is from genome assembly GCA_022457155.1 of Cladopsammia gracilis. NCBI lineage: Eukaryota > Metazoa > Cnidaria > Anthozoa > Scleractinia > Dendrophylliidae > Cladopsammia > Cladopsammia gracilis. Next base: position 443,531 of record JAJGOT010000434.1, on the reverse strand, counting down.
TCGCTGAATAGCATTTGCATATAAAATTTATAACCATAGTAAACACGAAAATAAACAATTATCATTAGTTTACTTTTATTGAGCTTTATATTTAACCTGCTTTTCGTAAGCCTGCAACATGTGATAACTTCAAGTAATTCACGTTTGATGTCGCAAAAAAATAAAAGAAAGCTCTGCTTAGGTCATCCTTATACTCTTCGCAGTCCTGATCGTTTTCGCCGTTTTCAGCTTTCTGAAAAAGAAGAGAGAAACCAGGCATAGTCCCACTGCAAGTATATATACTAAATGTCTGCAGTTTGAGCGTCCCTATTTATATTATCGACGTTTAGGCAATGCTGCCATTACTGTGTGCCAACATGATGACATGATTACATGTTGATATTTAACCCTGGGACATATTGGGGGGGGGGGGGGGGGGGCGTTCTTCAGAAGCTGTTCGTTTATCCTTGAGACGCATTTTTGTAACGTTTGGAATTTGGAAAACGTTTATTGGTGCAAATTATTCATTGTTTTCCTTAGTTCCAGTCCCTCTCTTAAATGAAAACGTCATAGTTCACAGAAAACAAACAGCTTTGAAAATCCCCGATTAGTTCCATAATCCTTATGCTAATGGTCATGGATAGAAAGCAAAGTAAATAGAAAATTATTTTACCAATAATCTCGTAACTTTGGATCGAAATAAATTGCTAAAAATTGGGCGTGACAAGTCACGTGACGTAGCAAGTCCATTCATGGAAGCGAAAAAAAAATGTTTTTAACAAACAAATGTCGCTAAGAAAATTTAAAGTCAAAAGTCAAGTAAGTTTAAATGGATTTTCTGCTTTTTTTTTGGACGAATCCTAAAAAAGGATTTCGAATCCATCGAATCCACTCTGAGGAAGGATTCGAGGATGCGTACTGGCGACTTCTTTCTTTGTTTTCAACCGTATTACCAATGTTTTTTTACCTTTCGTTGCTTTGTTTCATGTCACCCATGAGTTACTCAACAACAGTCTAGTCAAGCATGACACAAATCCTTTTTTTGGATTTGGCGTATCTTGGAAAACCGTAAATCCGAAGAATCCTTCCCTACAAATCCGTTTTTGGATTCGACCAAAGGAACGCACTCTCAGAGGCTCTTTTCAGAGAGCTGTAGTGTTTCCATGGCAATGGCTACGACGTCGTAAGCACCATTAAAGTATTGCCTGTTAATAGCGTCGTTTTGACATCCAAACGTTGTCCACATCATCGGTTGCGTCATTTTTTTTTTTAATATTTCATCATTCAGACACACTATTGAAAGCAAGAAACCCATACGAGCCTCCTTAAATCGCCGCTATTTTACAGACGTGATTTGCAGATGCAGCTTGCGCGCAACAAAAATTGCATCGAAAAGTGCAACAAAAATTGCGCAAAGTATCACCTATGGAAATGGGTATTTACGACAGTAAAAATGTAAATAAACTCGTGGAATGGTAATAAGGTCACGATCACGTGTCTTAGTATTCTATTTCCCTTTTCCCGATTTTTATTTCCTTATTTGGGAGGAAATCGTAAATGTATAAATGTTACAGCCATGCTCCGTCACGCGTGACCAGACACGAGGGGTCATGTAGCAGGGACATGTCGCAGCGACAAAAAATTGTGTAGTACACACTGAGGGACATGTAGCAGGGACGTGCGCCGGGGACATGTAGCAGGGACAAAATCATAGCGCTTGCACACACATGAAAATGTTACGAGGGCATGTCTCAGGGACATGTTGCAGCGACACGTTCCCTCGTGTGAACTGATACTTTCATAATTGTGCAACACCAATTTTGGGGACATTTTGTCCCCGCTACATGTCGCACGGAGTTCGACTTGTTGAACTTCTTGGAACTTCTTTTGAAATGTTATATAACCGAACAATATTAGTTTTTTTTATGCGTGTAGCGAAGTTATTTTTCCGTAAACTTAACTCGTGACTTCCAAAGTGTTTTCCAGAGAGATCTTCCAGGTTTCATTCAAATCTCGGACGTTACAAAGAAATATCCCAATGTTCATTTCAGTCTTGTGGATTACTGGTCACGCGCGACACTCGAAGAATTTCGGGGACATATTGGGAAGGTTTACATGAAGTATTATCATGCTGAGATTTGTTAGCAAAGTACACTGAAAATGTGTTCACTGCACATACTGACAAAATGTGCAACATAGCGTGAGATTCGGTGCGAAAAGCACAGTGACAAGTTTACAAGATTTGCATTGAGAATATGGAGAAAATTTAGACTCCTTGTGCAAAGTTGTAGTAGTAATAGAGTATATTTCGAGCTTATGCCCGACGATTTCAGTGTATGTAGTACAACTTTCAGACTATGTGTATGTGATTCATCATGGACACGTACTTTTCATTACAAATATTGGCATTCCAATACGCTTTGTATTCATTACTCGTGGCGAAGCACACGAGTTGTAAATCCGGCTTTGACTTTTCTTATTTTTTTTTTTTTTGTGTCACATTTAAGTTTTAAGTCTATGTCGACGACTATATGGCTTTCGACCATGAAATACATACCGTAAAATCTCTCCATGTGTTGACTCGAGAAGCAAGATAAAGAACTACAGCGTACAATTGCACATTTTCAAGACAATTCAAGGCGTTCATGGATGGATAGGACCGTTTGATATTGTGTTCGCCGCTTATTCCTGTGGGATTTTTGCTTTGGCAAGTTCTGTGTTTTATATATTAAACTTACCATTTGCTTATATATAGCGATCGAGCTCCGGGTCGAGCTTAAGTGTCAGCTACTGAATCTAGTGAATGCAGTGTAGTCTTACTTTTAAACCCGTGTATACGTGAAAGCATGATGAACGGGTTATCGGCAATGGTGTTTAAATAAAATTCACTCTCTCTCTCACTCACTCACTCACTCACTCACTCACTCACTCACTCACTCACTCACTCACTCACTCGCTCCTTCCATCAGCTGTAAACTTAGTGAGCAAATGCTTTGTTACGAACACGTTTCGTAACAGGAATTCAACGTGAATCCAACGATAACAATAATTAATTTGATGTAAACGAATATAGACAACAATAAGCTTACAGATGTTTCGCATTTGGAGTTTTTAGTACAACATTAAAATCGATCTGAAAGGATTTTGCAACCTAAACACGCGTTCTGATGCGTATCTAGCTTAAAATAATAAAATCTAGTTTCTAGGTAGTATGTGTTGTAGGACAGCGCTGTGGATTGAATTTGTGCCTTAGGGACGGACCATTATTTTTTTGACGGGGGGGGGGGGAGGGGGTTGGAAAATTTTGAAATAAATTGTTTGCAGAGGCTATAAACACTGAAATAAATTGTATGCAAGCAAAAAATAAAGAAAAAAATTGTTTGCTGGAAGTATAGCAGTTGGACGGAGACACAAAATAAATTGTTTGCAGCAGGTGCCGCATATAAAAAAAAAAATGTTTGCATGCGAAAATTTTCCAACCCCCCCCCCCCCGTCAAAAAAATAATGGTCCGTCCCTTAGTCCCGGACGGCCCGAGTTCGACTCTCCGTAAAGTCTTTTTTTTTTTCCTTTTTCTCTTTTTTCAAACTGGACATTATGAAAGTGATGTATTTTTTTTTTTCGTTCGTCAAAAATCCTTACGTTTAATTAACTATATATATATATATATATATATATATATATATATATATATATATATATATATATATATATATATATATATATATATATATATATATATATATCGAACCGTGTCAGTGTGAAAACGTAAGCTTACGGCAATATTGCGTTACGCGTTACGCGTTACGCGTTACGCGTTACGCGTTACGCGTTAGCAGTTGGCTCTTAGGAGCCTTTGATTAGACATAATTTCAAGCTTATATTTCTCCGTAAAAGCACTCAATTCACTCGGGAATCAATGCTGCAATGAGTTAAAGGCGCCACGAGTTCAAGCTGTGTACAGCTTCTTGTTTCACATAAAATGTGTTCATTTGATTTTCAACAACTTTGTGAGAAAAAGTATGAATTTTGAAACACATGGCGCCCCATACATGGCTGTAATACCATACCAAACAATCCATTCCAGTATTTTATGTAGTAGATAAAATATGAGCGGGAGATCTGTATGGGCGTTTACAGAGGTGAATAAATCTGATATCCCCGAGTGAAAGGCCGATAAAATGCTTATTTTACACATTGGCGAGGTTTTCTAGAAAACGCACTGTTGTTAAGATGTCGGCAAAAGAGCTTGATGAAGATCTGTAAAGAAACAAATACATGTAGTTTCTAAAGACTTAAATTACATCCACGTGCGTGAAAAATTGCGAAGAAAAAATTGTCATGGTCTGAATTGAATCATTTAAGTGTAGTTTGGCTCGTGTTGTAATTTGTATTATTTTATTGGTGAGGCTTTCTAGAAAATGTACTGTTGTTTAACATGTCGGCAAAACAGCTTGATGAAGATTTGTAAAGAAACAAATATATGTAGTCTCTAGGGACTTAAATTACATCCATGCGCGTGAAAAATTGCGAAAACAAAATTGTCATGGTCTGAGTTGAATATTTTATTAAGTGTAGTTTGCCTCGTGTTGTAATTTGCACTGTGGATTATCGGCTTGATCAAGTTCGGCTGATGTCGAAGTATGAGTGAATCGGACTCCAGTGATGATATTTTCATCATTCAAAGCAATTTTTCTGGTACTATTCAGTCGTCTTGCGAATATGAAAGTTTGTTGGATGTGCCAGCAGATCATTTTGATGGTTTAGATGTAGAGGAAACAGTGACAGAATTATTCGAAGAAGTAACGCGGGTGAGTGTACTAATAAAGTGGGAGAGACTAACAAGAAGGTTGATGTATCGCGACGTGGTATTGAAATAGTGACACAGGGAGAGGTTGAGGAAAGGAATAGAGAACGAATTCCACAAAATACACGAAAGTCGACGGCTTGGCATACTAGAAGATGGGACGAATGGGCGCTAGAGCGAAATTCTCTACCGTTGGAACAAAGAAAAGCAATGAAATGAAAGTTGTATAAAATGAATTCAGATAATGTTATTAAATGATTCAATAAAACGGAAGTGTTATTTCGTGCAGTAGTGTATTTGTTGTTTTGAGGGGAATAACTGGAGGGTAATAACTGCAGGGGAATAACTGGAGGGGAATAACTTCAGGGGAATAACTGCAGGGGAATAACTGCAGGGGAATAACTCAGTCCCGCACTCCCCTGTTACAATCAAAAGTTTATTATTGGTGGGGAATATTCGATATAATCCCCTGCGAGAACAAAGGAAACCGAGCCATGTGGAAAATAAGAAAAGTTAATGAATACTAATTAGCTGAGCAGGTGTTTGTGTCAAAAGTTAATTCTACTGTTTAATAATTCATCAACTCAGTTGATTTGTATTGGGGTTTACAAAGGTATACATGTGACTCAAATACTGTCTATTTATTGGTCATAACTGTTATGAATTATTAACGAATTTTACATTATTTTATAAACGTACCTGTACAAATAGCATTTCTGATGTTTTGTATCTGGTCTTGTAGATCCGAAATACTATCTTTTGCAGAAAATATGCGTTTGCCAGGGGGAGTCGAAAGTTCCGCTATGCGATTTAAGACTTCCCGGATGTTCAAACCATGAGTGACGGCAATGACGATGATGTGGACTTTCTTATTCTATAACACATGGAGGTTACATCATTTAGTATTATATAGATTGTATTTATACACAGTGATTGATAAAACGTTGTCGGGTAAAAAGTATAAACCATTAACGATACTTCACCAAACGGTTCTCTGTTACCGTTAAGTGGGCATTTTTCCCTTCGTTCTCATAAACATTGCACATTATTTCAACCCAGTATGCCCAAAGTCATCATATGAAAATATTTTAGAAAAAATAACAATTTTTGCTCCCAGAATTCCATTGTGTCCTTTCGTTAACCCTATTCGGCCTGGGGGGGGGGGGGGGGGGGCACAAAGTGCCCGCGCTAACTTTGAACGTTCATAACTTCTTTAATATGTATTCAAACGCCATCAAACTTTGTGACTTTTCCTAAAATTTATCTGGCAACAATTTTGTATGACAATTTTTTGATCACGTGACTTGATATTTCCATGGCAACAAGATTTTGACAGACATGTCTTTTGAAATTTGCATATTTGTACCTTTGAATGAAGAAAAACAATATTTATTGGTATAACTTTTATATTTTTACGTCATTTAGCGTTTATTTATTGGTTTTGATTAATTTTGAGTCAATTTGGATGGTTTTTAAGAGGTTTTAAAACATTTCAGAAATCCAAGATGGCGGATCCAAGATGGCGGCCGTATAACTAATTACCTAATAACTACATTGTGCGGACCGCAAAGGAGACAGTTTCGGACTTACTATGTACCTTCTAGGTTTCATTCTCGTAGCCTTAATGTTCTTGAAGTTACGAAGGAGGGGGGGGGGGGGGCACAATGTGCCCCCCCCCCCAGGCTCAGGAACTCAAAAAAAGCCCAGGCCGAATAGGGTTAAACGAAAAAAAGCAAGGTTGGTTCGACAGTGAAGGAATATAATGAAATTTATCCAATATTTCGAAAGGCAGGGCCTTTCTTCTTCAGGGTAATTGTAATACCCTGAAGAAGAAGAAAGGCCGTGCCTTTCGAAATATTGGATAAATTTCATTATATTCCTTCACTGTCGAATCAACCTTGCTTTTTTTCGTTTATTGCTATTTTTTAAAGTGCCCCTGTGATCACATTTTTGTTTTTCATTTTTTTACACTTTCGTGCATATTGACCTTTCTTACTCATCTTGCAAAATTTCAATCCATTACGAACATCAGAAGTAATTTTATTTTAACATTTATTTCCGAGAATTTACGGCCGCCATTAATCAACCTTGTTCCAAGGTTTGGTTGCGAATGGGAGAAAGTGACGTCAAAGACTCAAACATACCTCACGGGTTGAAATTATAATAACAATCAGCGTAGAAAATTGCACGAAGAACAAGTCCAAAGTTTTTGTTGCTTTTCGCGTGATTTTCAATACTTATCGCGTTCGAAGAACGCAATCCTAATTTCGTGTTGGTTATCCTGTGGTTTATGTGCAGTAAAATTTGAGATTTTTTGGTAGACGGTCTTCCAAATGGCCGCCCCTATTGTTTTTTTTTCAGGGGCTCATTTCCGCCGGAAATTCCTTCGAACGCGTCTCCATAATCTGTGATTACTGCTAGTTGTTATTGTAATTTCAACCCGAGAGGTATGTTTGAGTCTTTCACGTCACTTTCTCCCATTCGCAACCAAGCCTTGGAATAAGATTGGTTAATGGCGGCCGTAAATTCTCAAAAATAAACGTTAAAATAAAATGACTTCTGATGTTCGTAATGGATTGAAATTTGGAAAGATGAGTAAGAAAGTCTAATAGTACACGAAAATGCAAAATAAAAAATGAAAATAAAAACATTGATCACAGGGGCACTTTAAAGCTGATTAGATCCTCAATTTGGTTCCGTTGTTTCTGTTTTATTACGTTGGTCCTTGCCTTCAAAATTGCATATGCCCTTTCGTTGATGGTTAATGTTATTTTCCCGACAACGTTTCTCCAATCCAATTAGTGTACACACCTGATTGAAAAACCTTGTCGTGTAAATTAAATAGTGCAAAACATGAACGATACGACCGTATGGTTCGCTAAGAAACAGTAAAACATTCTTGTGTTCTCAAATAAACTGCACATTGTTTTACCAAAAAAAAAAGCTTACAATCATCCTCTGAAAATCTTTTTAAAAGGAATAGATCTTAAATACAACAAGGTTATTTTCTTTTAATACCTATAAATAAAATGTTAACAATTATTATTTGACTTCTTCCCAGAAGTCCATTATGTCACATCATTTATGGTTTGTGCTTTTTTCCCAATTAGGTGTTTAATATGTATGCAACAATTTTTAACCCACTCCAAATATAACATTATATACATATATTATATTTTCGGTCGGCTAGCAAATACCTCGAACATTGCGGTGTTCACTGTTAACCTTATTCTGCCTGGCCTGGGCTTTTTTTAGAGTTCCTGAGCCTTGGGTGGGTCGCGGGAGGGGGGCACATTGTGCGCCCCATCGTTACTTCAAGAACATTAAGGCTACGACAATGAAACCTAAAGGGTACATACTACGTCCAAAACTGTCTCCTTTGTGGTACGCACAATGGAACGATGACGGATGACCTCATATGACGTAGTTGTTAGGAGGGCAGCGCGTTGGGTCCTTAACCGTTACGTTCGCCTTGACAGTGTTAATGACATGCTATACTGCCTGAGCTGGAAAACCTTGCAATCTCGAAGATCAATAGCTCGCCTGTCGATGCTATATAAAATGCGGAATAACTTAACCTATGCCGACAAAAACATGCTTCAGCCAGTTACTTATAAGTCTACTCGTTCCTCTGAGCATGCATACAAGCTCCCAACTGCCAGTTGTGATTATTTGAAATTTTCATTTTACCCCAGAACACTACTTGCTTGGAACCAGCTGCCTAGAGATATTGCATTAAGCAAATCTCTGTTACTTTTCAAGGAAGCAATTTCCAATTTTTATTAATTTATATTTAAGTACTTAGTTAGACAGTCTAAATGCTCATCATTGAGTGAAGACTTACGTGGTAAATAAATAAATAAATAAATAATTAGTTATACGGCCGCCATCTTGGATCCGCCATCTTGGATTTCTGTAATTTTTCAAAACCTCTTAAAAACCATCCAAATTGACTCAAAATTATTCAAAAGCAATGAATAAACGTTAAATGACGTAAAAAAAGTTATACCAATAAACATTGTTTTTCTTCATTCAAAGGTAAAAATATGCAAATTTAAAAAAAACATGGCTGTCAAAATCTTGTTGCCATGGAAACATGAAGTCACGTGATCAATATAATGTCATATGAAATTGTTGCCAGATAAATGTTCGGAAAAGTCACAAAGTTTGATGGCGTTTGAATACATATTAAAGAAGTTATGAAGGATTAAAGTTAGCGCGTGCACTTTGTGCCCCCACCCCCCCCAGGCAAAATAGGGTTAACACACATTATTCATATTTTGCCAACCATAAAACAAAAGAGCTCCTTATTCCAACAACCAGTAGTAGACCTCTGGTTATCGCTATATCTGTTTAACAACAAGATTCCATTTTGCCGCACGTCTGTTCAGTTTTAGTATAAATCTACTGGTTTTCCATCACGAATGCTGTTCTCTTATTGGCTACGCTACTCACTATATATTATGTTGTAGAAAGTGAGTAGAGTGAGTAGTCTAATGGCGGCCGCTTCTTCGCGTTTTCGAAGTGTCTGGGAAGAGTATTTGTTGTTAAGTTTTGAACGTCAAGTAGATTTATACTAAAACAATTAGATTATTCGTCTTGATTTTTATCCCGTGATAGTTGATTCAGGCTTCGCCCTCATCAACTATCACGCGAAAGAAATCTCGAGCTGATAATCTAATTGTTAAATAGATCACAGATGACGTCAAAATGTGGTAGGGACAAAAAAGTGTCATTTTCCACGTTAACAAACTACTTTCCACTGTGGTTTCGTCAAATTCTTGATTGCCAATAGCTTCTGCTAAACATTTTTTTCCCTGCCTTTTCGGAATAATTTCGTCTACATTTTCAAAACTGTCCGCCATGTTGGACGAAACAGAGAAAACAAATTCTCCATGACGTCAGCTGTGCGTCTGTACTGTAATAGATCATAGGCAATGGCCAATCAAAATGCGGGTAGAATTCAGTGTATTGTATAAATACAGTGGAACCCCGCCTTACGGTCGCCTCGTTAATACGGTCACCTTTCTTTGGGTAGAAAATTTTTGCAGCTAATATTGAGTTTGTTACATATTCATTGTTTCCTTGGCAGTATTAAAACGACTTTTTCATACATACTGGGAAATGGACTCGCTACAGGAAATGGATAGCTGTATGCCAAAGTATTGTCACTTCAATGGTTAATCTCACTCGCTTACCTCGAAGTCATCTGACTAGTTAACCCTCGGACGTACACGCAAACTTATACTCCCACCGTGGTACAAGGGAGTGGGGGAAGGGGTTGCAATATTTCGAAAATATTTGACGTCTAATAGATAGCCTGTGATGTGCTCTTCAGGATAAGGTAAATATTATGGGTTGTGGCGATGCTTGGGATCCGTGACGTCATCCAAAATGGCCGCCAAGATGGCCGCCATTCGAATTTATCGGGAAAATGCGGAAATTGCAAATATTTTTTGCTAGAGTTGCAAAAAAACATACAATTAAACATTTTGATGCTTTTGGTAGCATTTTATATGTCCCCCCCCCCCCCCCCCCTTGTACGTCCGAGGGTTAACGATTTAACTCAAAGAGTTCAAAAAATTAAACTTCAAGAAAAATCCAAACTTTGACTTGTAAAATATTGAAAAAAATATATACCATGTGAAAGTACTTCCGAAGATTTTTCATTTGAATGGTCATATCATAGGATTTCGTCCACAGCCTTAGTAATTATCCGCATAAGAAGGATAGTACTGAACGGCAATGCACGATGGAATGTCAACTTTTTTCATTGTTACAACTAGTGATCTCATTGGCCTAGACTTAAAACTGCTAAAAACTTGAGGTTCAAGGTGCAGTTTGTCTAATGTTTTTAAGGTTTCAAGTAATTTGAGACCCAATCGCAGAACATGCAGGCTTTAAAAGAAATTGTATTTGGGGAACTTCATCAAAGAAGAAAAATTATTAGCTATTGTCTTCTGCTATTCTGATTGGTTAAGCACGAATATTTCCGAAAATTTGTTTGACGCAAATGGATTTTCTTTATTTTTATAATGAAATATAATTGTGAACCATCAGCTCCTCCTCTATTCTTGAAACCAAAGATATTCTATGTGGGAAAGAGCCAATGCCGCAGAACAACTGAAGTTTACTATAGTTCTTATGTGGAGCATTACTTAAAGCTGCATTACAGTCCATACTGCGCAATCTCGGGGTTTGTTTTCATTTTTTGTTTTGAATTTGTTGATATGTAACACTTCTGATATAGCATACATGGAGAAAATGGGATTAAACCGTCAGTCCGCCATTACGGCCGTTGTGTTTACGGATGCTCGATGACGGAGCTGAAACGTCGGCTTGGGAAAACTTTGGGGTTCGTTTACTTATTATTATTGTTTGGCAAGGATATCTGACGTTAATAATGAAGAAAAAGGTAAGTTTGTCTCGTAATTTTCATTTTCGCTAGTAAACGTTCCTCGTTTGTGAGTCTCACAAACATTGCCGAGCTGAGATTGCGCAGTACGGACTGTAATTCATCTTTAAAAGTTAGAACAACACTAAAATTGAATCTGGCAGTGAAAGGGTTAACATGTTTCAGGGTTAGATACTCGACAAGGACACATTTTCAATTACGTCGCCAGTAATGGCGTCATGTTATGTTATGTTATGTTGTCGTTGTTATGTTGTTGTTTTCACCATGTTATGTTATGTTATGTTATGTTATGTTATGTGAGTAAATAATGGCCGTGAACTACTGGAGCGTTTTCCTTTTGTATGGAAAATTCGGTTGGTTCCGGTGGTAAATCAAATGGAACAGACTTTTCCACTGGTAGTCCCCTTTTCTCGTTTTGCCGAAATGATCGGAAAATCCTGTACCATCTGCTGCGTCCCACTAGTGCCATGCTCCTTGATGAATTAAAGGCCATGTTTGTTATGGTAAATCGTTAGTACCCGGTCTTCTAAAGAAAGAAAAAGCAACTCCGTGCAAAAGGAACACGCTCTTCCGTTCCGTTTTGATTGAGGACAATTTGTCCTGTTCCTTTTAACAGGAAATTCTACCCGGGTTTTCCATTCAAATGGAAAGCTCCCCTGGTATCACCCGCCGGACGTTGCTATGCAATCGATCACACGATCACCATATTGTGATCGTGGACTACACTAACCTTAAAGTCCTTTGAAAGCGTGTCTGCGGTCTTAATGAAATCTCTTCTGCTTTGGGGGTTTCCATCGGTGAACATAATCATGACATTTGGTTTGTCTGGTCTGTCTCCTTCTTCCTTAGTGAAAAGCTTATTTGCCTCCCGCAGAGCTTCTGCGGTGTTAGTATAAGTTAGATCTAGCGTTGAGTTTTCTTGGGCGTCGATTTTGTCCTTCAGCTTGTCCATGGTAAAGTCTTTAGAATCGTCAAAGTTGAACACCACATGTGCTGTTTTAGCAAACTCGATAATCCCGAAGTGATCCCTTTCTGGTCCTGGATGGAAGTTTTCAAACAGATCTTTGAAGAACTTGATGACTTTTTTGAGATCTTTTTCGAGGATGCTCCTTGATTTGTCCAGAACTAATGCAATATCAAGTCCGTCACAATGGGGTACTGTGGGAAAAAAAATTGGGTAAGTTTTTGCATGGATAGCAGTTCCAATGAGCGCCAATTTTGGTGACATGCTCATTTTAAAGGATATATTTTTGCACATCGTGAACAATCATTCCCTCCACCACATATTCATTTTCTTTTCCTCCTGCTTGAATTTATGAAGGGAGACGTAATGTTGTAAAATGCTTTTCAAGACAGCACAGGCTTACCATCCTCTGTTTGTGTGGTTTGCTGTGCATCTGTAATGGCCGTATTGGTCTATAAATCTGGGCTCACTAATGACGAAATTTTGGACACTTAAAACTGACGAAAATGAAAAAGAAACTCTCAAAATCACTGCCATGTTATTCAACACTGCAAAACTGAACTTGCTCAAAAAGCAGTCGCACAGTTATTTTGCAAATACCGCTTTTGCAAGCCACAATTCGCCAAAATAAACACAGGAAAACAAAGTTAAACAATATGGCAGTGATTTTGAGAGTTTTTATTTCATTTTCATCAGTTTTAGGAGCCTAAATTTTGTCTTTAGTGAGGCTAGCTAGTTGTATAAACCGGTACGTCCATTACAGATGCATAGCACACCACAGAGGATACATGGTAAGTCGGTGAAGGAAGCAGCGCTGGTTAGTCGTATCCATATGTATCAGCTAGGTTTGATGCGAATTGTTCCTGAAGTTCCTAACTTATAGAAGGTAAGGTAAAGTCGCACTCGGGCCACGATGGCCCACACGGCCGGAGCTTAACCCGGTTTCCGTAGCATGAAGCAACTAGGAATATTGCTACTCCCCCCTGGATGGGATGCTAGTCCATCGCAGGGTTACCCCCAGCATTTTGTCGCCGGTACCCATCTATACACCTGGGTGGAGAGAGACAGTGTGGAGTAAAGTTTCTTGTCTAAGGAAACAACACGACGGCAGAGACCAGGCTCGAACCACCGACCTTCAGGTTGAAAGTCCGACGCGCTAACCACTAGACCACCGTGCCGCCCAACTTATAGAACCAAGCACAAAATAAGCAATCTTCTAGTTTTATCTAATCTAAATTAAGCTACCTTCATTCTATTTATACCAGTCAGTAGAATATGCCAACCCCCCCCCCCCCCCCCCCATTTATTAAATTGGTCTACGCCGTTGTTTCAACAATGTAACAGCAAGACAAAGCCGTCTCCGTTGCCACGGCAACTGTAATTTCTACATGCAGGTATTTCAAATTAGGCTGAAATACAGCTCGTCTCAGCCAATCCGATTTCAGAAATTTCTCAGCCAGTAGTATAAAAAATGTAATATTACTCTTAAGCAACTGATATAAGCTTGTACTTTCAAATTTTGTGCTTGTAACAATAATCGTTCACCCTTTATAGAATTTTAATTCGGCAAAGAAAGGAAATAACGAAAACGATTATGCATATCTGAGCTTCATATTGCGTTGTTAAAATTGACATAATCATCGACACACGTCCATCGTACCTTCCATATTAAACAGAACGCGATGGGCTATCTACATATATGTAGATAAGAGAAAGCAAATCACACATTTAAATTAAAACTTACTTTTTTCTTCTTCCATAATCGGTGGTTCCGTGGCTATTAAAGAAAATTCGCTAGATAAAATTATTCAGCTGCAGGATCTTTTAGAAATTTCCTAAATTTATAGGATACTGTCCCGGCGAGGAGTTTGCATAAGGTTGCTCTATTGTCTTGAAATACAAAGAAAAATAAGCAAAAGCGTTGAAAGCAAAGACATATTTCCTAATTAAAGTGAAAAAAAAAAACCGCTAAAAAAGTCAAACTTTCACACGAATGGAAATTTTGATTCTCGACCGCCTGTCACGAAATCACATAATAAAAGTCTCCTTGCACTTTATTACCAACCTACGGCTTCCGTTTTGCTCTATAAAATCCTTGCTTGTTTGTTTTTTCAAACAAAGTTGTATATTTGGTAGCATTTGGCGATATAACAAGGAAATATGGAAAGTGAAATTTTGTCATTTCGATGGACAGTGTTCCTTGAAAGCTGTAACACAATCCGTTCCCTACGAATTAATAATAATGTTACTCCCAAGTAACTGGTATTAAAATAATACTTGTACTTTTGTAAGATTAACTTTTCTGACTGTAACAATGGTCATTTAATCTTTATCCGAAGGCCCGCAGCGGAGCCCCATACTCATAGAACCTATGCCCGTCATTTTTCATGGTCATGGCTAGCGGAATGTTTCACGGATGCACGTCCGTAACATGTTTGTGCGTCCGAGCGTAGCGCAAGGCTAGCTCGCAGGCGCGTATGAAGTTGCAAAACATGCGCGTAAGACGCCAGACAACATCCGGGATCCTAGCAATTTTAAAACCAAAGCGAGGCTTTGTTTTTCGCGCGGCTACGCGACCGAACGTCACGTCAGCACGGTAAACACTTTGATGTTTTGCTGTGTTTAGCAGAGAAAACCGTTTCAAATTAAAGTCGTTATTTCCCTGCATTTTTTTCGCAGTTTGCTACTCAAGACAGAGATACTAATTAAGGGATACTCGGAAGCCGCTATAGTAGAAAAAGAAGAGCTTTCAGGGATAAAATCTTGCTTCGAGGAACTTCATACCTTTTTATCAATGCGAGAGCAATGCGGGGAGATGTTTCTCACTTCAGATTTCAGAACTGAAGAAGCGGAGATGTAAAGAATTTCCAGCAGTCGAGGGACTTAAAGGTAAAACAAATTACATTTTTCAATGGGAATTTATGTTGGTATCAATCTGTGATTGACTTTTTCTTTGTGTTCTCGTTAGTTTTGGAGAATTGTTTATAAAGCGTGCTCAAATTCAGTCGTTTTGATTTCTTTCATTGAAGAAAGCTCGGCCTCGATGAGCTAAAAATGGTTCGCGTTTTGCTTTTAAACATAAACTTATGGAGATTGGAATAAAAGTTTTCGAAAGAAGATTGTGTTGTCCATTTTTATGTGTTTGTTCATTCATTACATAGGTTGAAAAGCGATTTTATGTAAACAATACAAGACTTTGATTTTATAGTTCTCACTTCACTCGCGTCGCCTTTTAATAAGTCTTATGCAAATACGTTTGTGTATTTTTTGCAATTTTGATTTCCAAATCAGTTTCTCGGGCAATTTTTGATACGCAACAGGTCTACTTTATTCGGAAATTGTGTTTTTGTTTTTATGTGAACTTTTGTACGGTCTAAATGTACTGTGCAGACGGTCGCGTAATACTGTTTTTGAGATTTGCTAAAATTGAAAAATAGCCCGGTCGTCAATCTTAATTCTTGTGCTTCCGACCTTTCACCTTAGTTAAGTTTATCATCGGCTTTCTGTTCAGAGAGCTATGCTGTTAGGCTCAGCCTATCTATATATATTAGAATTTCGGTGAAAAAAAGAAAACAAGAGGCTCCATGCAGCCTTTACTCATGCGCATGCGTAAGAAAATTTTATGATATATTTTATTTTAAACACGATAAGAAGATGTCCGACATGGAGATAAGTTACTCCTTTCATTCAGTCATCGTTCCTGCAAACCACGTTGTTTACTATTGAATGTTTTGGAAATGAAGGCTGTACCACAATGAAGCCAGTGATTATATATACCAAACGTGAACATAGTAATGTATGTAGGGTTGTAGGAGATGCTGTCGTGACACCTAAGTAACGCTCTTTTACCGGAAGTGACAGTAGCAGGAAGTCACTAAACAGGAAGTGTAAATGGTGAAGACATGAACCGGAAGTGCACAATTTAAAATATGCGTGCATAAATTTGCATGCAAAATCGTGACACAAAAAATAAAAATGGAGCCGAAACCTTACCTCATGCCGCTTCGCGCATGAGTAATAACGAAAACGAACAAACAAATTATGCTTGACTGAGCTTCATATTGCTTTGTTAAAATTGACACAATCATCGACACACGTCCATCGTACCTTCCATAATTTTAAGAGAAAACGATGGGTTTTGTACATGTAATTAAAACTTTCGTTTCGTTGTGGTCTTATTTGGTTCCACGGCTGAAAAAGGAAATTCGCAAGATGAAATTATTCAGTTGTAAGATCTTCCAGAAATTTCCCAAATTTAAAAGGACACTGTCGGGGCTGATATATCGTGTTTTCATGATAATGGATTGGAGTTTGCCTAAAGTTGCTTTATTGTCCTGAAATACGAAGAAAAACCGCCAAAAGTGATACTCTAACGTCTACACGAATGGCAATTTTGATTCTTGACCGAATGTCACGAAATCAAAAATTGATGAATTGTAATCTACATAAAGAAAGTCTATCCTTGCACTTTATCGCCAAACTACGGCTCTATAGAATCCTTTTTTTTTTCAAACAAAGTTGTACATTTAGTGGCATTTGGCGATATAACAAGGAAATATGGTAAATGAAATTTTGTAGATAGATAGATAGATAGATAGATAACTTTATTATTATATGATGTCATCGTTAATAGCAGTTGCCTACTAAGTAAGGACATTATTAATAACTAAGAATATTACAAAAATATACCTGTATATAATAACTATAAAATTAGATAACTATACCTAAAAATGATACGATTATATCTACATTTCTATCATGATACTCCCAAGTAACTGATATAATCCTTGTACTTTTATAAGGTTAACTTTTCTGCTTGTAACAATAATCGTTTACCCTTTATAGAATTTCGATGGAAAAAGAAAATAACGAAAACGAACAAACAAGTTATGTTTGAGTAAGCTTCCTATTGCTTTGTTGAAATTGACACAATCATCGACATACGTCATCGTACCTTCCATGATTTTAAATAGGAAACGATGGGTTATCTGCATTTAATTAAAACTTACGTTTCGTTGTGGTCTTAGTTGGTTCGGCTGAAAAAGAAAATTCGAAAGATGAAATTATTCAGTTGTAAGATCTTCCAGAAATTTCCCAAATTTAAAAGGACACTGTCGGGGCTGATATATCGTGTTTTCATGATAATGGCCAGGAGTTTGCCTAAAGTTGCTTTATTGTCTTGAAATACGAAGAAAGAAACAGCCAAAAGTGATAGTCTACACGAATGACAATTTTGATTCTTGACCACCTGTCACGAAATCAAATTTGATGAGCTGTAATCCACATAAAAAAAGTCTAATCCTTGCACTCTATTGCCAAACTAAGACTTTTGTTTTTCTCTATAGAATCCTTGTTTTTTTTTTAAACAAAGTTGTATATTTGGTGGCATTTGGCGGTATAACAAGTAAAAAAGGCCGGTAAGTGAAATTTTGTCATTTCGACGACAGTGTCCCTGGGGACTGTCCCAGCTGATATATCGTGCTTTCATGATTACGGCCAGGAGCTTGCTTTAACCTTATTCAGCATGGGCTTTTTGAGAGCCCCCCCCCCCCCCCCCCCCCCCAGGCTGAATAGGGTTAAGCCTACTTTCAGTTAGTTTGAATATCAAGAAAAAAATCCATCAAAGTGAACAAAACAAAAATAAAATTAACTAAAGAGTCAGAAAAACGGTTTAACCAAAATCAAAATTTTACCAGAATGAAAAGTAAAATAGCTAAATAAATTTAAAATAACTAATTAAATATGACGGAATCATCGACGCACGTCCATCCACAGGTGAACCAAGCACAATATGCGAGTAGGGAAACTGGGTACTAGAATTGAGCTTTGTTTAGCTTTGTTTTGCTTTGCAACATTTGCGAAAATTTCTGCACGAAATTTATAACTTTTCTCTTAAAAAGTGCAAATAAAGTTTGAAATAAAGTGTTAACATGTAACCTGGTGTCTTTGTTTGTTCATTGGGTCCCTCCATGGCCTGTATTTGAGTATTTGCTTCCATGCGCTACATCATGTATAAATATAAGACAAGGTTGGAAAGTATTTTGGTCGAGTCGACGAGGCCGCGCAAGAAAACGCGGTCGATGAAATGCAAGAAAAACACACATTGTCCCTCTATCCCCGTATTAAACAAGATCGATAGTTGTGCCAACTTTTTCCGTAGTTTTATTGCCAAGAACTCACATTTCCAAGACGCAGCCCAACGCCGAACTTCACCATCCCGATCGACGATGGCGGCCATTAGCCGTGAGGACGAAAAGTGGCTACAACCTCGATCCCGCGAGAAGATTTTCTCCCCCACTACCGGTACGCACCGCCGACCATTTCACCACGCGCCTCCACCGGGTAAGTAAACTTTTCGCAGCAGTGAAAACCCCTTGAAATGGCGAAGTTTGCAACTCAGCTTTGTGTATTTGTCAGGCCGAAGGTTTTAGCGAAGGTTTTTTGATAAAGCAGAGTTGGATCAAAACAAAGGTTATGTTGTGTGGTTTTTAACAGTACAGCGTTTTCTTCACATCAGTTCCTTCCTTCGGAATAGATCGATATAGCGAGGTAAAAACTTACGTGCTCAATAGAGTTGTTATAATTAGCTCATCCTATTTATTATTATCTGATAAGGTCGTACACTGTTCACGAAAACATTGACTGTTGAATAAGCTACGTTAAGCAAAATAGTGCATCACTGATATTGTGGCAAAACATGGCGAAAATTCAAAGTTTTCAGAGGAAACTCAATGTCAGAAATCGCTTGTTTATATTTCTTTTAAGAATTATAGTCGATAGCCGACTTTTCGAAACATATCAAAAGATGAAGATGTTGAGATTTAGGGGCTTCAAATTTGCGGTAGAGGCTGAAAATAATTTTGTTTTCATGCAAACATCTGCATCTGTAGTTTAGCGGCGATCGATCGCATAGATGTTAAGATAAAATGTCCAGAACATTATTTTTTACAGCCCCCTGAGATGTCTGCCGGCTTCCTATTTCTTCCAGAACAAGTTTAAGACAATATCTTACTTACCCAGAGAGGAAAGTTTCGGTAAACGAAAGAAACGGATCAAACTTCAACTTAGCATTCTCCGTGTAAACCTTTGAAGACCCGCCATTTTTATTCAAGGGGTTTTCACTGCTGCGAAAAGTTTACTTACCCGGTGGAGGCGCGTGGTGAAATGGTCGGCGGTGCGTACCGGTAGTGGGGGAGAAAATCTTCTCGCGGGATCGAGGTTGTAGCCACTTTTCGTCCTCACGGCTAATGGCCGCCATCGTCGAGCGAGATGGTGAAGTTCGGCGTTGGGCTGCGTCTCGGAAATGTGAGTTCTTGGCAATAAAACTACGGAAAAAGTTGGCACAACTATCGATCTTGTTTAATACGGGGATAGAGGGACAATGTGTGTTTTTCTTGCATTTCATCGACCGCGTTTTCTTGCGCGGCCTCGTCGACTCGACCAAAATACTTTCCAACCTTGTCTTATATTTAAGCTTATACATGATGTAGCGCATGGAAGAAAATACTCAAATACAGGCCATAGAGGGACCCAATGAACAAACAAATACACCAGGTTACATTTTAACACCTTATTTCAAACTTCATTTGTACTTTTTAAGAGAAAAGTTATAAATTTCGTGCAGAAATTTTCGCAAATGTTGCAAAGCAAAACAAAGCTGAACAAAGCTCAATTCTAGTACCCAGTTTGCCTACTCGCATATTGTGTTTGGTTCACCTGTGGTCCATCGTACCTGGTTTATTAGAGAGGGGTTGTTTATACACTGAAGATATAACGAAGTTAAAATTTTTCAACACAGCAGCATCGCAAGGGCCGGTGTGGAGGTCTTCTAACAACTCCCCGGCCCCCCTTTTACAAAAGGTGGAGTATGAAAATGCTGATGCGAGGGTTACAACAAGGACCAGTAACAAAAGTAAAATATCTGTACAAACATTAAAAGTAATTGTTTCCCAAAATGATAAGAAAATAAACCTACGGCAGATCTCTGTGTGGCACTCAAACGATATCGTGCAAGTCTTCTTAAGTGTCTGTTTCCCTTCTATGCACTGTCCAACCTCCCAACCAGAGCACTCTTCAGGTACAAGCGTAGCATTCCCTAAGAACAATCATTAATGTGAATTACAAGTTTTTGGTTTTATTTACGAACCCGAAAACATTCATATTCCAACGTTCAGTAAAACTCTTATAAAAATATTAGTTTTCCAAATATTACGCATTAACAACTAAGCCATCTCTACGTCCCTTGCTTCAGGGTAACCAGCGAATCGCCATACTACATGTAAATTGACATGAGTAAAAACAATTTATGATCACAGAAAGGCAACTAGAAATTTTAAACTTGAAAAAGAAAATTAACAAATTAATGTGTCACTGTAATGATAAAAATCATGTAAGTTTTATGTGACCAACGGGGTGATATTTATAGACTTAAAAAAGCCTTCGACACAATCGATCATGAGATCCTTTTAGGTAATTTAGTTAGCTATGGAGTTGATCAAAAGGGCTTAAAGTGGTTTGATTCTTATATTAGTGATCGTCACCAAAAGTAGTTAGTCAATGGCGAGCTATCTGGTGCGCTTGCTGTTACCTGTGGAGTCCCACAGGAAAGTCTAATTGCCCACTCCTTTTTCTGATATACATTAACGACCTGCTGAACCGTCTGAGTATTAAAGTCCATAATTCCACGAGTGTATGCTGACGACACAAACATCAGTATTGCTGCCAGTAGCTTATCGGAACTTGAAACTGTAGTAAATAGCGAATTATCTAACCATCATGAATGGCTCAGGGCGAATACAATAAGCCTAAACATTGCCAAGACTGAGTTGATGTTAATAGGTTCCCGTCAAAGGCTTGCTAATATCGCCACCCATTCACTTAACCCTATCCAGACCGGGTTTTTTTTTACCGTCATTTGTAACTTTGAAACCGCTTATGTTATGGACACCAAATTTACACAGGATAATGTTGTTATGAATTCTAGTAACTACAGATATTTTGGTGTCATGATGACGTAACGTGACGTCATTATGACGTCATATAGTCGATTTAATTAGTAATTTTTGACAAAGTCACCGTGGGTAAATAAGGTTTTGCTATTCTATTCTATTCTATTTTATTGGCAAAAACAGTCTTTCATCAATATTTTCTCAATTTCGAACATATAACAACAAGACTTTAACAGCCACCTATTTGATAAAAGTCTTATGTTTACTAACACTGTTGGTGTTGTTAACAATAACAGTGACGTCATTATGACGTCATATACAATGAAATAACCAACTGAAACGTTCTATAAAAGGCATATCTCTGAAACAAACGGTAGTGTTCATACCAAACTTTCACATATTGATGAGGAGTAAAAGTTAATGAATTCGTACACTTTGTTGCTATGGTAACAGCATGTGACGTCATAGAAGTGATGTGTACATTTTCTTAAAAACTGGAACAGTTAACTTTGCAAATTATGGCTTTTCATGTACCAAATGAATTAAAAAAAGCTTTCTCAAGTGAAAAGGACGTTTTTATGATATTTTGACAATAAATGTTTAGAGATAATGGAATTACACAGACAGGTAATATACTAGAAATAATTTCCAATTTTATTGTCCGCCATCTTGGATCCACCGTCTTGGATCCGCCATCTTGAATTAGTCCAAACGTGTTTATTTCGGTAAAAACACCGAAAAATAAAGCAAATGGACTGCTAATTAAGCTTAGCTTATTGTGGGCAAATGTTTTACAATCCAAAATATGAACTAATAATAAAACTATAGGGAGAAACGACCTTTAGTAAAACTTCGATCCGCCATCCTGGATTTTGACATTTCATATTCTAGATTTTCCAAAAATTACCGTTAATTAACCTTTATTAATAAACAATTATACATAATTTGATCAATTATCGCTAAATTAAGTGGAAAATATTAATTGAATAAGAAAACTTTGAAATAATCTTGATTAAAGCGAAAAATGCTAATTTTGTAAAACATAGGTGTCAAAAAGCGGTTGCTATGGAAACGTCAATGTCGGTGGACAAAGTACGCTAACGGGAAAATGTTTCCAGATAAAGTTTAGGAAAAGTCACCAAATTTGGTCACCAAATTTGGTGGTCATTGCATCGGCCGTTTTGAAACGGCAAAACTTCAAAGTTCGAGCGGGCTCCAAAAGTTCCCCCCGCCCGGTTAGGATAGGGTTAATGTACAGATTGAAGGGCACGAAATTAAAAGAGTGAGTGGCACTAAATCATTGGGAATTTACATTGACCAAAACTTATCATGGTACAAACATGTTGACGGAATCGCCAAGATCATTTCTTCTGGTTTAGGTGCACATAAAAGGCTGAGGCCCTTTATAAGTGAAAACACAGCTATTCTTCTAGGTCGAGCTCTCATCGAACCGCATTTCGACTACTTACCTGTGTGGGACGGTCTAAGTATCGAAATGGCCGATAAGCTGCAAAACCTACAAAATCGCGCCGTTAGGGTTATCACTAAGTCTGATTTTTATTCTAGTACTACTTCCCTTTCGCACTAGTCTAGGATGGGATGACCTCTCTACCAGAATTAAGAAAATCAAAGCGAAACTGATGTTTAAAACTGTAATCGATCAAACTCTGGAATATCTTCAAGGCCTGTTTACATCTTTCAGTACAGACTATGAACTTAGAGACAAGGAAAACAAATTCTGTCTGCCCAAGCCCCGGCCCGTACAGATTTTTTAAAACGCAGTTTCTGCTACAGTAGGGCACTGTTGTGGAATAATCTTCCACAGAATGTCAGAGCCATTAGATCTTATAAAAAGTTTAATAACGAAATCAATCGCCTTATGTTCACCTCTTACTCCCACACGGCAAACATGTAAACCAGTTTTTATCTTTCTTGGTAACTGATGTTTTTTACCGTGTTTAATGTATGTATGTATCTATGTATCTATGTATATATTCCCCGAGGTGGCGGGGGGGATGGGGGTTGGGGGGAGGGAGGGGGAGGAGGGGGAGGGAGGGGGGGGGGGGTGGATGGATACACAGTACATGTACAGTACCTGTAGTACGGTCTGTTGTTTATTGTTATGGTTGTGATGGAGAAGGGAATGAAAGGGGAGGGGCTGGCTTAAAAAAGAGAGGGGTAGGCGGGCTGAACTTTTTTTGTTCAAAAATGGATGGCGAGCGTATTTGAGAGGGGGTCTTAAAAGAGAATTTACCGTATTTATAAACATATATTTTGTATTCTATTTTGTATATATTTTTTTGCTGCGTTGTCGCGTCAGAGGGTTAACATAATTATCATCATGATCATGATGGTGTCTACACTAATACTGCAAAGATAACATAATATTGCAGTACAATTTCCATAATTTCAAAATTTTCTTGAGGGTGGCTTTCAGTTTTGTACCTTTTTTAGTCAAACGGAAACTCTGAGGTACAATACTTATATTACCCATTTTCTTTTCTTTTTCGTTTCACTCTGTCCTTCATCATTATAATGATTACAATGAGTGGACAAATGGAAAAGATAAAATACAAAATGTATTTGAAACCCATGAGCGTGAGAGAATAGACTGAGGTAATTTTCCTGGAATCAAAATTTCAAGATGGTGGACACTAGACGGCGATTCTAGTTATATATGACGTCCTCGTGGACATTATGACCACCATATCTTGTAAAGGAGACGATGGACTATCGATAAGGGTAAAATATTACAACACAGCAAAAATCCGGTAAGAGTCCCACAACCCCTCTTGTACCATGATGGGGTATGAATTTGCTTGTATAACCAAGACTCAAAGAAACATTGGCTGAATTTTGGTTGAGTTTTGAACTTCACAGTTCACTTGTTGTTTAGAAGTAAAAACATGTAATCTAAATAATTGGTGATGTCGAAAATAAAGTTAGCTATTAAGATTTACTTACCTGCGGACAACAACATAGTGATGACAGTGAAAAACCACACAGATTCCATTTTATAGACTGAATAGAATTATATTGAATTCCAACTCTGAAACCAACGAGATAAAAATTAACAAGTAGAATGAATCAAACGCTCCTAAGAGCCAACCCGTGAATAAGAAATGCTAACGCGTAACGCAATATTGCGGTTATCTTATGTTTTCACACTGACACGGTTCGATATCTATTTTTTTAATTAAACGTAAGGATTTTTGACGAACGCAAAAAAAAAATTGTAAATCACTTTCACAATGTCCAGTCCGAAGAAGACAATAAATAAATAAATAAATAAATAAATAAATAAAAAAGGGTCCTGAGAGTGAATTGAATTCGCGCCTCCTGACTGTCATTCCCGGTGCTAGACCACTAGGCCATCAAGGAACACATGCTCGATTGAGACTAAATTTTATTATTTCTAAGTAGATACGCATCGAAACGCGTGTCTTGATTGTAAAATTCTTTTAGATTGATTAAAGGCTCCAAATGCGAAACGTCTTTAAGCTTATTGTTGTTTATATTCGTTTACAATAAATTAGTTGTTATCGCTGGATTCACGTTGTTCTTGTTACGAAACACATTCGTAACAAAGTTTGCAGCTGATGGAAGGAGTGAGTCAGTGAGTGAATTCGCCACCGTTACCGATAACCCGTTCATTACGCTTGCGCGTATTCACGGGTTAAAAACATCCGGGAAGCAGTCAATTAGACGCTAATTAAAAACATGCAACAAAGTGAACAGTAAATTTCTTTTCATCTTAAACTCCAGTATTCTAGCTTGAATACAGTCGAACCTCCGCTAACGAACACCTCCCGTAGGCGGACACCTCCCATAAGCGAACACTTAGTCGTGGTCCCAGCCACACACAAACACTGCATATTTAACCTCCCATAAGCGGACACCTCTCTTAGGCAGACACTTCTCTTTCCGTTTGTGTGCGTTTATGGGAGGTTCGACTGGCATAAAAATGTACAATTTATAACAATAAACGTGCTTTTTTAATTTAAAGGTAAAAAATGCAAATTCCCAAAAAATATGGCTGTAAAATAGTGCCTTGGAAACATCAAGTTACGTGAACAAGAAAATGTCATACCAAATTGTTACGAGCTCATTTTAGGAAAAGCGACGAAGTTTGATGGGGGTTGATTTCATATTAAAAACGTTATTCATGTTGATATTTAGTCCCAAGCTGAATAGGTTTAAATAATGACAAAAGCGAGAAACATACATTCCGAGCTTACAACGTATCTTGACTACGATGGGTTACACTTTAAAGGATATAGTTTGAATTACAGTGAATTCGGAGGACATATCTAAGGATTAAAGGGGTTTTTGCATAGTTTTATCAACCGAGTTGAAAAGGTATAAATTGCCTCCGTAAAAATTCAAAAGCTGACTTGTCAAGCTTTAGCACAGTAAAAATAAAACCAAATTTTCGTGAATCAAATTAGTAGCCCGTCCTTTGTATCTGACATAAATGATTCAGTAAAACAACAACAGTCTAACATATCATATTAGTGCAGAAATGCTGTTCTTAATATCTTGTGAAGGAATAGTTTTGCACTTCCCAAACAAACTTCTTTTCACATTAGCGTCTTATTCTAAACAAATTAGAAATTAAATTAATTTGTCTTATTCTTATTCTTTTCAACGACATAGAACCCATTCCCCTTGAACTCATTAACTCTGACAGAGACGCCATTCGTAAGGCCAGAGAAGCATTTCTAATTTCCAAGGGCAAGACTCTTGAACCCTATGGGATGAACAGACGCGATGAAACTTAATATACTTTCTATTTTTATAGTAGCCTTTGTAAACGTTTCTGCTGTTTATTTTTGTTAACCAATCATATTTAATCTTTCATTTGAATCATTTTATATCTTGTAACCGTTTTATTCCATTTTTACCTAGCTCTTTGTAGCCCCTGATGAAGGTTAGTTTTGCCTAACCGAAATATTGGGCAATAAAATACCCTTTATAGCTGTCCGATCAGCCTTGCATTTAGTTTTAAGTTTTATTCAATACTGCTGATCCTGATCTACACCAAGATCCGACTTCACTTCGCCGTGCTGTTTGTCCAAGTGGTCCTTGCTTTATTTGAGAGTTATCTTATTCTAAAGACCAGCATAGATCTAAAAGGGGTATCTCCGTGAAAAAAATCGATGGCAAAGTACTGATTTAGTTAAAACTTTGAACTTGGTATTAGATATTCCGTAACGGTAAATTAAAAATGCCATGACAATGAGCTTTTACCACGATGTAAAACAAACCATTTTCTAAATAAAAGTTACCTTTTTCGATTTTCAAATTTCAGCATATTTGACAGCTAGGAAAGTGAATTTACGAATTTTGACACCAAAAAACGTATTTTGTATTAACAAATAGAGGCAAGCCATGTATTATCGCTGAGTAAAAAAGTTATTGAAATAAATCAATGGCTCATATGAGCCAACTCGTGAATACTAAACGCCCTAAATAAAAGATTATTCACCAACTTTGCAGAGGTTATAAGTACGGCCCGAGGGCAGTACTTAGTTATTTATTTTGTGCAAAGGTTTTGCGTTATCTGAATGCAAGTTGAATATTTCATCGAGTCTGCGATGGGAAAAGAATCCTTACTTTGCCGAATCCATAACTGTTGTAAAAAATGGAACTATATTACAAATCAAGTTTGTGGCAAACATTAACCCTCGGACGTACACGCAAACGTATACCCCCACCGTGGTACAAGGGGGGGGGGGTGTTGCAACTCCCCCCCCCCCACCCTTGGGTTTTTGCGATGTTGCAATATTTCGGAAATATTTTACATCTAATAGATAGCCCGCGATGTGCTCTACAAGATAAGGTAAATATTATGGGTTGTGACGCTGCTGGGGTCCGTGACGTCATCCAAAATGGCCGCCAAGACGGCCGCCATCTTGGGTTTTACCAGGAGCCCATCAATAGGAGCCTCTATCTCTACTAATTTCTTGAGTCAACCCTTTCCCGAGTAGATTTTTTTTAAGAACGGCTTTTTCCCGCGAAAAGAATCACGTTTCCGTTTAGCCTCACATGTAACTGCGAACCGCAAGAAAAAAAAAAAAAAAAAAATGGCCGACGTAGGGGGTTACCAAGAGCCCGTCCTTCGACCGTTTTCTTTTTACCGTGAAATCATTTTCCTGATTTTACAGCCGATGGGATCTGGGTATCAAAAAATGAAAGTTAATGAATAATTTGATTAAGCATGAAGCGATGGGATTTCTACAAGCTAACTTATACGTTATCTTTATTGGTGGCTTTGTGTGATGTTTCATTGTCATCTATTCCCATGAAAGCTCTGCGAAAAGTAGGTTGTTTTCATGCTGATTTAAACAGAGAGGGTTCAACATTTTTCGTTTTTCTCTCTTTGAAGTGATAGGATCTGAAATGATATATTGCCCGTTAATGTCTTTCCTCAGTGCTATTTTTTATCACGCTGGGCCCAGCTATTTGTGTTTGTCGCTGCAGTTGTATGTCACGGAAAATTATATGTAGATCCAAGTTTAGCAGAGAGAGTTTAAGCTTCAATAAAAAGCTCTGTAACTTTGAAAATTTGTCTTAGTCAAAGCTGTGTTTAAAGCATCGATTTGTTCCGCTTTTTATCTGCGAGTTGTTCGAGTCTATTCACCTGCCATCATCACAACAATTTACGCAATAAATATTTTAGTGAAATAAATGATAGATATCAAAATTTTAATAATCTAGACAATAGTTCTAAAATCTTGTTTCTCTTTAACAACACTGATCCTTTTGTCTGTACGACTACCGCTGCTTATATTTATAATTCAATGTTAAATCGACAATCTATGATAATTTAATAATCAGATATACCCGTTTCTTTCTTTTTCTTTGTTGTTGTTGTTATACTTACATGTAATACTTAATACGTATTACTTGTATACTAGGTAATACCATTTATTTTTTTCTGAAGCATCCCAGCGGGCCGGAATCCTAAATCCTTGAATCTGATTGGCTAATCACGCGCTCTTAGCTGGTCCAACTTTTTACGATACGGACCGGGGTTACGGACCGGGTTTGCCGGTCCTGAATTTTCCTTCGCTATCGTCATCTTGACTAATTGAAAAAATGTTGCGAGAAGCGAAGCGATAGGTGCTTGTAAACAATTTCACGTTAGAAGAAAAGTCACGTCACGAAAAAGTGTACAAAATGGATTCAGACGAGGTGGACATAGTGAAAGTGAATTTTATTATCCAGAGGAAGAAGGCTACAACGAAACCGAGCCTATAAATTTTGACGAAAGTGGGCAAGACGAGCAGCTAAACAAAATTCAAGATTTTATCTACTCTCTTCGCCCCGACAACACTAAGAAGAAGACTACTTACGATCTGAACATTTGGCGGAGATACTGTTCCTCAGTTGGAGAGACAAGGGACTTGGAAAACATTCCACCAAAAGAACTGAACATTCTGCTTTGCGGATTTTTCATGGACGTCCGTAAAAAAGATGGCGGAGTGTACGAACCAGTATCGCTAGTATCGTTCCAGAGACGCCTCCAGCGCTACCTCAATGACAACAGCTCCAACGCAAATATTATCAAGGATCAAGAGTTCGCAAAGTCCAGGGAGGTTCTCACAGCTCGTAAACGAGACTTGGTCGTTAACAACGCGAAGGGAAATCGTCCACAAGCTGCCCGCGAGTTGACCGAAGCTGAAGAAGACCTCCTTTTTCAATCAGGCGAATTCGGAGAAGATGACCCTGAAGTTCTCCAGCGCACAATCTGGTGGGTTCTCTCTTTACACTTCGGATTTAGAGCACGGGACGAGAGCCGAAGACTTCAATGGGGAGATATCGAGCTGGAAAATGATCCTCTGACTGACAAGCAGGTCCTTGTGTGGAAAGCTGAACGAGGATCCAAAACTCGGCAAGGAGATGGCCACCACAGAGCTTTTAACCCAAAGGCTCATGCTACCGAAAACGAACGCTGTCCAGTTCGTCTGTAACTGAAATTCGCTAGTCATCGTCCTGACGAAATGAAGAAATCCGACTCGCCTTTCTTCCTGGCCATAAACCACAAGAGAAAGCCCAACGACCAGATATGGTACATGCGAAGCGCTCTCGGGAAAAACAAGATTGGAGAATTTTTAACGAAAGCGGCAAAGAATGCGGGTCTCCCTGAGAAATTAACAAATCACTCGGTCCGGAAAACCTGCATTTCGAGGCTGATGGATGCAGAGGTTCCAGCGAATTACGTGGCACAACTCAGTGGACATAAGAATCTAAAAAGCTTAGATTCTTACAAAACCGCTTCAAACGAGCACCAACGCAAAATGTCCTTGGTTTTGAGCACCAGCACAAAAACAACGCAGCACCTGTCGAAAGCAGCACCAGTTTGTTCAGCAGTCGAAACCTGCCAGCCACAGAGAGAAGAAAAGCGCCCTTCATTTGGCGAGGAGTCCATTTCTGGTCTTTTTGCCGGTTCAAACATCAGAAACATTGAAGGATGCACATTTAATTTTTCTTTCAACAGTGCACCTTGTAGCAGTGGCGATCGCTCAAACAAAGTAGTGATGTCAAAGCCGCGAAAACGTCACGCTGTTATTTCAGATGACTCGGATTCTGACTGAGAACATGTATAAATACTTCTACAGTGACTGCTTTAGTTGTTGAATTCGTTGTCGGTTGAATCTTTCTCCGTTCAAAAGTGAATTTCGCCGTGTTAGAAAAACAATTCGTGATGATATTTTTAGAACTTCTGTGTATGCGTTTTTCGTCATTTGACTAATTTTGACATGTTTGACATTTAGTTTGACAGTTGATTGTCATTTCTGTGGCTTTCGCATGGCTTTTATATGTCGGAAAACTTATTTAAGTGTAATTTTGATATCGGTAATGGTTTAAAACAAAGTTTAAACAAATATGTGTTGGCATTTTCCAATTTTATGGTAAACACGCTACTACTGTACTGTTTACACTCGTTTCACAAGATTCTGCTACTGCCCCCCCCCCCCCCCCCCCCACCCAAACGGAAAAAAGAACAAGTAAATCTCTCTATCAAAACTGATACATTATATTCAAAGAAGCTAAAACCTTTTAATGACTATTAGCGCTCAACTGAATCAGTAACTCGAACACCTACACCATTTTTTTAAGTTCTTAGTCGCCTTTGATTAGCAAGCTTTCTGTATCCCAGGATCTTTCTTCCCTACTTCTATCCTCCGATTTAAAAAGCCGGTTCGAAAAAAATAAATAAGTTATTTACCGGCCTAGGTCGGTCCGTATAGGAAAAAACTGTGCCCGAGGGTCTTGAGTACGGCCCGAGGCCGTACGGACCTCCCGGCCGGTAAATAACATAAATTATATGTATTTATATGGGAATACCGAAATAAATTGTTGTTGTTGTTGAGTCTGGAGCTCGATATTAATATTACATGTACTTCCATTTGGTATAGTTTACCAGTCTAGCGACTGTTTTGTTTATGCCACTGCATGATTCATGGTTTCAGTTCTCCACTTGAGCCTCATCAGTTGCCAGGTTTGCATTTCGTGGTTGTTACTTTTAGAGCAACGCATATTTATGGCGACAACGGTTAACGTTCCGCGGTTTTGGGGCTAATTTGGTTTTTTATACACCCGTACTTTCGCTATCAGAGGATAATAAGCCATCTAAACCTTCCTCGCTATCCGCCTGACGGGCTGTTTGACGTAAAACAATGCCACTGTCATAGCTCTGTTTTGATTGGGTCTTTGAAAAGTGGGCGTGCGAAATCTCCCCTGAGAGCCGTTCTATTAACAAATCTACTCGGGAAAGGGTTGACTCCAAGGCATAGTATAGGAGATAGAGGCTCCTATTGATGGGTTCCTGATTTTACTAAAAGTTCAAGTTTATCAGGAAAATGTGGAAATTGCAAATATTGTTTGCGAGAGTTGCAAAATAACATACAATTAAACATTTTGATGCTTTTGGTAGCATTTTATAAGTTTTTACACTGAAAAAAAGGTGAAAAACACGCATTTTTATTCAAAAATGGTTTGACCACATGTTACTTATGACGTCATTTCTTGTTACCATAGCAACCGGTTGTCGCTAAACTTTACCAAAATGTGTCTTAAGGATAAATGAACAGCTACTGAAAATGGCATGTGCTAATCGTAAATGGTCTTGATAATATCGGAGAAAAACCTTAAGGGGGGGGGGGGGGGGGGGGGGCAACCACCCCTCTTTGTTCGTCCGAGGGTTAAATATTATAAGGAATTTCACAGGCTTATATAAACGCTAGAATACGAAAGTGTATCGAATTTGCATATAAACGCCAGCATGTCATTTGAACGTTGTACCGCGAGCTATTAAACTCGTAAAATTAACAAGGTCAAATTTTAATATTTCACCATAGATAAAACGCGTGCATGTCTTTGTTGAAAAATTCATTTGAAGTCTACAGATCGGTTTAAATGTTGCATCAAAGGACTCCAAATGCAAAACATGAAAACAGCGCTTTCACAACGTCCTTTTTTAGGTGGTCGAATATTCTCTACTCTAAATTTATTTCCATTTGAACGAGCAAAATACATGCGAAAGCCTTATGCACAGGTCAGCGGAATTACCAAGAAACGTTTACAGCCGAGTGATGGAAGGAAGGAGAGAGGGAAGAAAGAAATTATAACATAGCTAGCAGAGCCGCGCAATCAAATTCAGTATACGTAAGCGTGCTCAAAATCCCAATAGTGCACGCTGATAAATAAAAGTGCCATTCTTCTCAAGAAGTTAGAGTTGCCCTCGGCTATCGCCTCGGGCAACTCTTACGCTTCTTTCGTGCTCTCCAAACTTCCCGCGTGCTCCATAACTCGATAGTGCATGCTAAAGCATGAACCAATTGTTAATTAGTGACAATTTGCATATTTGTCCGCGTCAGCTATAATTTGTTCAATGCTTCGCATATTCACGAGTTAAAAATGGGTAAATCTATGCGAGTTGGCTTTTTGTCCCACGACAAGAGTTACAGCTCGCGGGCGCATGGTCCAGAGAGATTCAAGTCTTTTACGGACATGTCACGGCAAAGATTTTGTCAGCCTTGTTTGATTCAAAAGTTTTATTTCTTGGAGTAAAAACATACCTTTCTAGAGTTCAAAATGAAAAGAAAAGGTCCAAAAGAATACTCGTCCGCCGATCATAAGTGGACACTGGGGCGTCTAGATGGGAACACAGCCTCTACTTAAGATGAAGATCAATTTCATGCTGTCTTTATGTATGAAACTAACCAATAAGATAAAGTAGAGTTGCAAAACTAATTAGTCAGAACACCAGTTAAGGTCTTTAGTCAATAATCGTTGGTTAAAGGTGATTGTTATCGATCATTACTGATCCAAAAAGAGGAACTTGCTTTCATTCTTCATAGTGAAGGAAAACGCCTAGAGTCAACAATTGGCTGTTTTGTTCTAATTGCGAAAGAATGTTGTATCCTTCACACAATAACTTAAATAAACGCAATTTCTTAATATATCAGACAAGCTTAAGAATGGATTTTAGCGTAACAACAGAAGTCGGGTCTTACTTCGTGTACCGCACAGATGACGTAAAACAATAGGAAACATTGTTTTCGGTCATTGTTTTGGGTAAAAGAATTTTGATAAAGCATTGTTTCCTTTTGTTTTACGTCATTTTTGTCCTCTACACGAAGTAAGAGCCCAGAAGTCGGACAAACCAAATCTTTATAGTTAATGAAATCAAAATAACGCAGGAATGCTCGTTTGAAACATTTATAACTTATGAATAAATGGTTCATGATTTTCTTTTCAGACTTGAATGTTCTTCAAACAACCAATCTAAATTTAAAACGTACATTTTCTTGACAAAAACAAATCGCAAACTAACATTAAATTTGAAACGTTTCAACTTGCTATTAAGTTAGTTAAAACCAAAACATTATTGAATGGAATATTCTTTTGAAATATTTTATGTCGTTTTTAATTGCAGAAATTTAAAAGAGGTACACTGGGATTGCGACCTGATGGACATAATTATCAACGCCTTTTTTACACTAACAAAACGGCGATGTCACCGGAATGCAAGGCACATATTACATAGCAATTTAGAAGAGAAACAGTCGCGAATAGTCATGATTATAAAAAAAAAAAGAACTTACCAACGTTCCTGAAGTGATCCGCAAAAATAATGCTAAATCGCTCGACTGTTGTTTCAGTTATATGGAATCTGATTAAGCTACGTAGCACAAACTGATATGGTAATGTTTAATTTGAATTGTTCGACCGTTCAACTGAAACAATGATCTAACAAAGGTGTTATTTGGGTGAATGGTCAATGTTCTAAATTATTTAAATTGCAGTAGGTGGCATAGCAGGGAATAACTGAACTCTAACCCCAAAACTATGACAAAATTGACAAACAATTTCATTATAGCCAACCATCCGTGCACCAATCAGTAATCATCGAAACAGATTGTGTAAAATACAACCATTTCAGATAATGTTTCGTTTTACTGGAGAAATGATTTTATCCTTTAAACAATAAAACTGTTCGCCCTTGCCTTATTCACACCAACACTAGTGATATAACGGCATTAAGGCGAAGTCACCCCAATCCAAAACACATATTATCCCGATCGTTTATGTAACCAATACGAACACAATAACATAACGACATAATAGGAACTTAATGGTATGAACATAACGACAGAGAGAAAACATTGACATTTCCTCTATTCGGTTATGTCCATGTTCTTGTGCATCATGTCGCTAGTGTGAACAAGGCCTTAGACAAGACACCTTTATATATGGTCCTTTCTTAAACATTTACGCGACATATTCAGGCTTCAATGAAGACCGAATATGTAAGCATATGGAGTTGCTGTACCCTTTGTCCATAAGTGTTGGATTTAAACAAGAAATTTTCAGATGTGAAGTTGCAAAACTGCCGTTTTAAGAACAGTTAACCCATGCATGCGGATAACCAATAGTAAACATGTTCTTCGAAAAAGAGATTTACGGTACTGGCTAAATGTTAGTCCTAGCCAATACAACAACATGGCACGTTTTAAATTAATGGATTTCCCGAGGTTAAAATCAATGTGTACTTATTCATTGTTCCAACTTGAAAGAGCAATTTACTATTAAGATATCTCCCTTTACATATCTCTCGTTGGGAATTGAGAACGAATATCACAGCAGCCATTAGCCACTAAATTCCAATATGCAGTTTGCTGCAACTCTCTAAACGCACCCGCCACTTTGCTACTAATACGTCATCATTCAGTACCCGCGCGGCAGGCTCTTCCTTTTGTTCAATGAAACGTTTTGGTTCGCCAGGAGTCAGGTAAAAATGTTCATATACCTTATGTCTACTATTTTAGCGACATTTTATGTTAACAATATTCTGAATTTGAAGAGAGTTTTGCTATTTGAAATGCAACGAGTACCAAAACAAATATGGAACTTTATAAATATTAATCTAAGCCTAATTCTAAATCCGTCACGGAAATGGACTGTGGTGCCTGCGGTACCGTCTACAACACTGGTGATGCTTAAAAATCAGTAACTGATTTCACATTCAATCATTTTTCTAATCAACGAAGCAATTGCTTTGTCATTTGCATTTTCTAAACTTGTTCTTTATTTCTTCATTAATGTTCATAAACATGAACACCTCACCACCTGTTTCTTCTTTTGTTGGTACCAGACTGAAAAAGGCCATTGTCGGTTCCTGTTAAACAACGTTAAGTTTAGCCGAAAAACTAGTATTTACCTAGACAAGGATACTCACAAACAGAGTTTAGGATTTCCCGCCTGCTATTATTATTTGGAAAGGGATGGTCAAAGAAAATTTACCTCCTGCAGAAAGACAGTATGT
Organism: Cladopsammia gracilis; assembly: GCA_022457155.1. Classification (NCBI taxonomy): domain Eukaryota; kingdom Metazoa; phylum Cnidaria; class Anthozoa; order Scleractinia; family Dendrophylliidae; genus Cladopsammia; species Cladopsammia gracilis. The sequence goes on along the minus strand of JAJGOT010000434.1, from coordinate 408,583 downwards.
TAAGTAATTCACACTTGCAAAAATTGAGGAAGATGTAAGCGGCAATATGATAAAAAGTTTAACGGAGAAAGCCTTTCATTTAAAGGGCATGGACTCCGCCGAAATAACGAAATTGTGTTTCAACCGAGGGTTGTTCAATTGAATTTATCGGGTATCGAATGCCGTGGGAAGACGGCCGAAATAGCAGCACAGTGTTATTCACAAGGGATCAATCAGCAAAACCATGCCAGGCTTTTTCGACATTCCGATTAGCTTAAGCGAGTTATTTGTACGTCTGAAGTTGGAGCAGCTAAAATATGCGAGAAGTGTTGCGTAAATGCTCGCACGGGAAAATTATTTTAATATCATAATTTCCTGACACTGTTTTGTCCGTCATCATCCCAGGAATTTTTACGCGAAAATTTTACGAAAATCCCTCCAATCAACATATCCTATAAATTCGGTCGTTTAGCGGTTTATCGGCTCCTGGCTGTTTGAAAAATAAAAAGGCAAAAGCAAGCTTAGAGAGAGCTCCTGGTCCTATAAATCATGAAAACACGATATTTTATCCCGCACATTATCCCTTTAAATTAAAGGGTGGGTGGACGGATAAATGGTTCTCCACCGACGTATGGTTTGGGTTATAGTTAAGTTGTTTTAACCTGTAGGATGGAGGGCCACCTGGCTATAGTGTTAGTGTGAATAATACACGCATTCTTATTATAGAAAAATGCCTTGCCTGACGAGTGAGTACCACAACGAATTTTCTGGGAATATATTTAACGTGGAATTCACGAATCTTGCAATTAATTTTTCTTGAATCACATGTCAGAGAAAGACAACGTTAATTGCCAGCAAGAAAGCCATTTTCAAAGCCAACTGTCAAGAACTTGCGAATAGAAACCAAGACTGATTCAAAATCACGATAAACCACGGTCAGGAGACGACCTAGTGATGGCGACAAATTTTGGTTTTGTTTATCTCTAAATGCCATTTTATGACAAAAAGCCTCCGCTTTTTGCGCAGTAACGCAAGCAAATTTGTGAGTGCTGCTGGAATTAGTTTAATGTTAAGTACAAAATGTAAACTTATCTAATCGCGGTCGATCACTTTAAGTTAATAAATTGAAGAGGATAGTATTGAGAATGGGCATCTCCGCTCGAGACGGAATTTTCAGTTTTCACTCCATTTTTCCTGCCATTATTATTGCCTTTGTACCTTTTATTCTAGGATACTGAAGTTGGGATACAAGTTTCTAATTTGAAATAAGAATGCTCTACTTTGGACAGCATCTAGCTGTTTATTCCTTCAAGAAACCAAGCAACTGTTTCAATTTCGGTGTACAACATAATTTACTTTTTATTAGATCAGTACACTATTCTCGTTTTCATCAACTTCTTTGTCGACCTTATTTAGACATTTGTTTAAAAGAATGAAATATCGGTTTTTGCTGGTAGTTCGCTCGCTTCTTGTACGACTGTAATGTGAGTGGATTATTCACTCTCAACAAAAGTTCACATTTTGTTTAAAATTATGAAGAACGGGATTTCACTCTAAATTAAGTTCGTTTATAATATGTGAATGGCATGCCTGTATTTTTCGAGTCAAATGATGAAAGCTCACTCTCTTATTGTTTCTATTCACGCATATAAAGAAATACACAAACGATAAGATAACAATATCACTTCTCAGGTATGCAATTCCAGTAAATTATCCTAATAGTAATATCCTGTTCGAGCTGGCATCCAGCCGAGAAAGAAAATTAAGTATATTTGGTTACTCCTTCTTTTTATCGACGTCGACGGACTGTTTGGTGCCGCCTATTTACAAGAGGATATAAAGAATTAGATCGTAGGTCTGTGAAACACCAAAGGGAAGGAATTTGATGAAGATGGTTAATTTATGCACCCTAAATTGATTCCTGCCTTGCCACGTCGTTAAAACATGTTGAACTTTAATTTTAAATAAAACAGGAAATAGCGGTTGCAGGGGATAAAATCACAGGGAGCCCATACAATCTGTTTGTGTAACACAATGACCATTTGTAATTTTATAGGAAATGTATGGGATTTACCTAAATTTCATATTATAGCGACGTATCGCCAAATGTATGTACTGATCAACGCTAAATAAGCGTTAAATTACCTTATTTGTTGTGTGTTGTCGTCCTTTTGCCGTAAAAGTGATATTTCGAGCGATTTTGAAGGATTCTGAGTTCGCCGTTGACTGTACGTCTAAGAGAAAGACAAGGGTGGAAAGAGATTTTTGAACGGCTCCAGCGCCGAGGCGATTTTTTCACATAAAATCGCATCGCTCGGCTTTCAAACCAAGCAACAGAAAGGCCCAAAGATTCACGCTTCTTCTCGTACCCCTCGATCGAAAATCCGTCGAAACGGCCCGGAGCTAGCCGTCGAAGAAAATCAAAATCCCACACTTTTCAAGCGGTCGATATTCGTATCATTTCTTCCTGTGCCAGCCAGAAACCGTCCTGCTGATTGCCTCTTTCTGATTGGTCGCCGTTAAACAACAACCGATTCAAAATAAGTACCGAGGGTGGGGAGACATAGGCATTTTCGTAAGGTCGAGCCGTTTACTCACCAGACTCGGGTCGTGTGAGCGGCGACTACCGGAAGCCCAGAAAGACTTCCGCTCATTGTTCGCGTAGACCAACGAAGTTGCAAGGTTACAGATGAATATTTACAATTTTATAAATACAGAACAGTTAAATCTGGATCAGGGAAAGAAAATGGTGTTCACGCTCAAATCAAATGACGAAGGAATAATCGTTAAGACGAGGAAACTTGGAACGAATTCTTACCAGATATTGATGTCTGTTAAAGCTTAGTAAGTTAACTTTTTCCCGACTCACATGACCCGAGTCTGGTGAGTAAACGGCTCGACCTTACGAAAATGCCTATGTCTCCCCACCCTCGGTACTTATTTTGAATCGGTTGTTGTTTAACGGCGACCAATCAGAAAGAGGCAATCAGCAGGACGGTTTCTGGCTGGCACAGGAAGAAATGATACGAATATCGACCGCTTGGAAAGTGTGGGATTTTGATTTTCTTCGACGGCTAGCTCCGGGCCGTTTCGACGGATTTTCGATCGAGAGGTACGAGAAGAAGCGTGAATCTTTGGGCCTTTCTGTTGCTTGGTTTGAAAGCCGAGCGATGCAATTTTATGTGAAAAAATCGCCTTGGCGCTGGAGCCGTTCAAAAATCTCTTTTCACCCTTGTCTTTCTCTTAGACGTACAGTCAACGGCGAACTCAGAATCCTTCAAAATCGCTCGAAATATCACTTTTACGGCAAAAGGACGACAACACACAACAAATAAGGTAATTTAACGCTTATTTAGCGTTGATCAGTACATACATTTGGCGATACGTCGCTAAAATATGAAATTTAGGTAAATCCCATACATTTCCTATAAAATTACAAATGGTCATTGTGTTACACAAACAGATTGTATGGGCTCCTTGTGATAAAATTAACGGCAAAAACCACACAATATTTCATTTGAACTCAGAATTGGTCTTATTTGAAACGACTGTTGAAGTTCCCATACAAACATTTACATTTCATAACATAACCCAACGCAAGCCACACTACGCGCTTGGGATACCTAACGCCTCGTTAGACTATTCTGTTTTGACTAAAATGATTCCGACTATAAGAAAGGGCGTTTGTTTGCTTTTTAAAGTCGGACGTGGGAAGGGTGTGAGGTGGTGGGGGGATTACATCTCCTTTAAAAGGAAACAATCGTTGTAAACGGGTGTCATGATAAAAAAGTTGGTTGTGTTTTACACAATTTATTCAAACTTCCCTGATTCAAAAGTTGGTTGTATTTAACACAATAAATTCAAATTCCCCAGATTCAAAAGTTGGTTGTATTTTATACAATTTATACAAACTTTTCTAATTCAAAAGTCGGTCGTATTTAACACAATTTATTTAATTTTCCCTTTTTTTTTTGGTGCACGGATGGTTGGTTGCAATGGCGCTGAGAGCAGATGTTTATCATATTTTTCATTGTTTAGGGATTAGCTGGTCTGCCAACCAGACCATTCACCCAAAGAACACCACTGTTGGATATTTTTTTCAGTTCAGTGGTCAAGCAATTGAAATGAAACATTACCTCACAAACTTGGTTTCGGTACTTAGACAATCACTGAGTTATCAAATCAATTAAACCATTTTTCGCAGATCACATCACTGTTATATTGTGACGAATGTTGATGTTTCATTTTTTTGCAAAACGCCGTTTTTGTGTCCTGTACGAATTAAAAGGCTGTCCGCGTAAAAACGGATAAGGCAACTATTGGTCTTTCGCCGATTTCTCTAATTTTCTCGGTGAAAAGCAACCATTATATCCCATCAAGAAATATCATATTTATTTGGATCAATTAATTTATTTTTCTATTTTGCGAGATGATTTTCTAGGTCACCTCAAAACTAACAAATTTGCCTTCAAGAACTGGGCAAATAACCTGCAAATCTTGGGAGCTGCGAAAACTTTATGCCTTATCCGAATAAACCGAATAGTTCCATCTAATAACGAAAGATTTAGATATACATTTAAGAATAAATATCAGCGATATAAAAACATGACGTTTCGGCGACGACATGTCACCATTATCAAATGTAAAATTATTTGTGAAGTCGAAAGTGTGAAAATAAATAAATAAAAGATGCGAAGATGAACGAAAGAATGTGGCTTAATTAACTAAACAGTTTCGCTGGTATAGAGTCTTTTTGAGTGTTAAGAGACGGACTTTTTTTCCTTATCAATAGCATCTCATAAATAAGGCACTCAAACTTTCCGCGGCATTTCTTTAGGATGGTAAATTGCTCATGAAGATTGTACGGTCTTTGGTTATGTTCGTACTTAAGGTGTTTGCCGATGGCTGAATATTTGTGTTCCTCAATGTGAAGGTGGAGGTGAAATCCGCCGACTCCGTTCGCAGACAGCTAAGCGACCTTGGAAAGAAAATCGATCGTGTATTACAACCAGTTTTCACAAGTAGGAAAATCTCTGAAGATTTGAAAGTCACGGAAACAAAGCCCTCACTAGTTAACCAACAAAGCGTTGTGTATGAATTTAAATGTAATTCGTGCGATGCGAATTATATAGGCTACACGTGCCGTCACCTCCACCTTCGCATTGAGGAACACAAATATTCTGCCATCGGCAAACACCTTAAGTACGAACATAACCAAAGACCGTACAATCTTCATGAGCAATTTACCATCCTAAAGAAATGCCGCGGAAAGTTTGAGTGCCTTATTTATGAGATGCTATTGATAAGGAAAAAGAGTCCGTCTCTTAACACTCAAAAAGACTCTATACCAGCGAAACTGTTTAGTTAATTAAGCCACATTCTTTCGTTCATCTTCGCATCTTTTATTTATTTATTTTCACACTTTCGACTTCACAAATAATTTTACATTTGATAATGGTGACATGTCGTCGCCGAAACGTCATGTTTTTATATCGCTGATATTTATTCTTAAATGTAGTTCCATCTAACTTTCTTCAATACCTTATGGCTACAATTCCTTGAATTTGAAGAGAGTTTTGCTATTTGAACACTGGCAACAAAGTGTACCAAACAAATATGAAACTTTATAAATATTAATCTAAGCCAACTTCTTAATCCGTCACGGAAATGGACTGTGGTGCCTGCTGTACCGCTATATACACTGGTGATGCTTAAAAATCAGTAACTGATTTCACATTCAATCGTTTTTTTTTTTCTAATCAACGAAGCAAATGCTTTGTCATTTGCATTTTCTAAACTTGTTCTTTATTTCTTCATTAATGTTCATAAACATGAGCACCTCACAACCTGTGTCTCCCTTGGTTGTTACCAGACTGAAATAGGCCTAAACAAAGGAGGATTTTTCAGGTATCCCATGACACCCAGCGCGTAATTATCGATGCTGATGGGTCAAATTTCCTGCGATGGCGAGTACACGTAGTGAAATGTTATTGATCTTCACGAGACGTTTTCTTCGTTTCCATTGCGATAAAAGGTGAATCAAATCGTTGTTTGGTTTCTATGTACCTTAAAGTTTATTTAGATATCATTTGATCCGAGCCTGTTTGCCTATGTATCGCAATACTTTTGTCTTTGTTTGAGTGGTATGCATGGCTGATCTGCTTCGTTTCTTTGTGTGTTTTAACCCTTGATCTGTTTTGCCGTGTTTCGTTTTTAATCCTGGGGACTTAAGCATATAATCACGCCTGATACTGCCCGGAGAGTGACTCTTTTAAATGCAGTACAAGGTCCCCTTAAGTCCCCACGTTTTGTAGGAATTTATGACCGTTGAATTTTGGTCAAAATCGGCGCCAAAACGTTGTTGAAATTCCGGCTTCGATCGCGTACATTGTAGATTCTGTTTTGGTTTTTACAGTCGAAGGAAATATCGTATTCAGTGCAATTGCAGCTTCCTTTTATGAGTTTGTTCAAATCATGTGATCGTTTGACACTTCCTTCGGTTCGAAGCTAATAAATCGCTTGATGTTCATGTTTTTACAAGTGATATGGAAGATGGCAATTTTTTTCGTCCACCGGAAATTCGGAAATCGAAGTCTTATAGTGTCATCGATGCCTTTCAATTTGTCCGTGTTCAGAAATAAACAAAGTCGCCGCTCTCTTTTCTTTTTAAGGAAGCATGCGTGTACTAAAAAACCGTTGGGAACCTACAACAAGCCAGATTGGACGATGTGATATGTTTGACTGCTAAAATCTACGCAGTGGACGATGCGATCACTTCGAGCAACACCATGGCAAATGACTGGTCACGCAATTTTTCAGTTGATAATATAGTTCATTCGCGTTGCATCGTGGGATACCTGAAAAATCCCCCTTTGGCCTAAACTAAATTTCCCTAGACAAGGGATACTCACACACAGAGTTTAGGAGTTCCCGCATGTTAAAGATTTGGAAAGGAATGGTCAAAGAAAATTTACCTCCTGCACTTAAAATTTACCTCCTTCACTTAAAAGTGTAAAAAGGTCTAGGTTAGTTATATAAATATTGGAAAAGTCGCGCGCATGTTAAATCCTGATAAAAGCACAATATCAATGCAACTCGCGGCTTACTATAGGTGTATATTCCTTTTCCCTATGCTGTAAACAAGGTATCGAAACATCGAAACAGCGACCCGAACATCATATTGACGGTTAATTATGTTAAGTAATTCACACATGCAAAAAATTGAAGAAGATATAAGCGACAATATGATAAAAAGTTAAACGGAGCAAGCCTCTCATTTAAAGGGACACGGACCCTGCCGAAATAACGAAATTGAGTTTCATCCGAGGGTTGTTCAATTGAATTTATCGGGTATCGAATGCAGTGGGAAGACGGCCGAAATAGCTGCACAGTGTTATTCACAAGGGTCAATCCGCAAAACCATGTCAGGCTTTTTCGATATTCCGATTAGTTTAAGCGATCGAGTTATTTCTACGTCTAAAGTTGGAGTACCTAAAATATGCGAGACGTGTTGCGTAAATGCTCGCCACGGGAAAATTATTTTAAATTTTCCTGACAAAGTTTTTTTCGTCGTCATCCCAGGAATGTTTACGCGAAATTTCACTAATAATCTTCATATCCTATAAATTCTGTCGTTTGGCGGTTTATCGGCTCCTGGCTGTTTGTAAAATTTTTGGTTGCTATTTTAAGATAATAAAGTAAGCTTTAGAGAAAGCTCCTGGACCTATAAATCATTAAAACACGATATTTTATTCCGGACAGTGTCCCTTTAAATTAAAGTGCGGGTGGACGGATATTCGCCACGGACATTTGGTTTGGGTTATAGTTTTAACTATAACCAACAACTTAAAAGTTGTTTTAACCTGTAGGGATGCAGAGCCACCTGCCTATAGTTCAGTGTGAATAATAAAGGCGTTTATGTTATAGAAAAATCCATTGCCTAACGAGTGAGTAGCACATTAAAATTTTCTGCGAATATATTTAACGTGGATTGTCAAAGAAAGACATCGTTTCCAGCAAGAAAGAAATTTCAAAGCAAACTGTCAAGAGCTAGCGAATAAAAACCGAGACTGATTCAAAATCACGGTGAACCACGGTCAGGAGATGACCTTGTGGTAGCGACAATTTTTGGTTTTGTTTATCGGTTTGTTTCATGACAAAAAATACGTATTTTGTGCAGTAGCGTACTTGTTTGTTGTCATAACAAGTGTCCAAAAGTATATAAAGTGGACTGTGGATTCAAACTGATGAACGTTTGTGGTGGAAGAAAGTTTGTTATGCCCAGCTAGTACATTATCCGGTAAATTAATGACAGCGATATTAAAGTAAAAACCAAGGGGAAAATCACTAGGACAAGAAAGAAGCGCATTTGTGAGTACTGCTGGAATTAGTTTTATTTTAATAGCAAAATTTAGCTTATCTTATTGCGGTCGATCGATTTAAGTTAATAAGTTGACGAGGGAAGTATTGAGAACACGCATCTCCGTTCGCCGGAGACGTATTTTCACTCTATTTTCCTGATTCATTTATGTTAAGTTGTAAGAATACTTGACTGCTATACAATTGTTACTGCTATTATTATTGCCTTATTTTGTACCTCATTTATTCTAGGATACTGTAGTTGGGATACAAGTTTCTATGTAGTATAGATAACATGAGCGGGAGATTCGGCTTGTCCGGCATTGTAAAGCCCATACAGATCATCTTTATAAAAATTAAAGTGTTCCATTTGCTAAATAAACCATATTTAATAACGCCAATCGTGAAACCCTAGCCATGCCGTTTACCACGGTAGGAGTATAAGTTTGGGTGTAGGTCCGAGGGTTTAGCAGACGTTCGTTGGAGAGGAATGGATTGAGTGACGAGCCCTTAGGACGACCTCTGCGTTGGAGGCTACTGGTAGCCCTACTCTTTCGGTTGATGGTCACCTCTCAAGGAGATCCAGGACAGATTGTTTGTTTATGATTCCGACGTTAGATCACCGAACGAAAAAATTCGGCTAGTGTATTTAATTCTTTGGACACCTTCCATTGCAAGTTTTCTTGGACTCAATATTTCCCTTTATTTTCCAGGAGAGATGGAGAAACACAAGGTTACCACAGATCCTGGACGTAAAAATAAAAGACTGAGATAGGTTTTTGTAGGAAAAATGAATAGAGTGTAAAAGGACTGAAGTAACTCGATGCCCAGATATATGTAATATATGTATGTAATATATGTATCGCTATTGAAAATGCTTTGGTGCTTGCTCGTGTGTCATTCACGAGTGCAGTCTTTAGAAGACCCACGCCCTTTCCACTCCGAAGTTTTAGTCTGATCGCCTCTCTCCAGCTTTTGTTATCATTTAAGAAGTCTAAGTGGAATTGTCGAGACCATTGTTGGCATGTAAAACATATAACGTCAGGAGTAACGCCGATCAAAGAACCTTTTATGGAAAGTGGGTGAAGTAGCAAGGTCGACCAAACTCTGCAGGCAGTGCAGATTCAGCCGTTTAAATTCAAGAGAGAAAACTTTGAAGATCTTTTCATCTTACATATGCATAAAAGGCGTTACAGTGCGTATTATATAAGATATGGTGAGAACTTGCACAAAATTAATTTGAGATGAATATGCTAGGCTGTCTTCGGGATAATGCTCGGTATTCAATGGAAAGGAAAATGTACATAATTTAGGTGATGTTATCTACGTTAAACTTGATGAATAATATAATCCAAATAACGAAGTTTCATATTATATTTTTCATTTGCTGTATTTTCCAGGTTCACTATTAGTACAAACTTTGTGGATGCTTTAGATATTGTGCACTAACACTTCGTATTAACCGCTTCTTGATAACAAAGTAACAGTTCGACAAGACACGTGCTTCTCTTCTCGAGGAGATTGCGGATCAGTCAAACCGGGGGAGCTATTTCTTTGAACATCTCGCCCAATTTACCATTTCCCTCATCCTCCAGATAATTCAAGTAAGCTTCGAGGTTACCAATGGCATGCTTCATGAGATCTGCATTACAGATGTATTCTGGCCGGTTGGCTTCCATTTTAAAACAATCGACGTACTCTCTGACCAAAAACATGAGGCCTTTGTAATCTTTGTTCTCCGTACCAGTTTGCGCGTGAATGGCGCATTTGCGCATGACATCTCCAACGCACCCTTCGTAATTATCCTCCTCTGTAGGGACATAAAAGTTTAAATATTTATTTTCAGTGACACGTCATCCAATGTATAGCTAAACGTGAAATTATGTGGATGTCACTCTCACAGTAGCTGTCTGCATATTCTTCAGACAGATTGGAGACAATTTTGGTAAAATATGGCTATTGGATGTCCGCTATAATTATGAAAAGAGAAGTAGTGCGAGATCACGTAATTAATTATAATACGTTTCAAGCTAATTATATCATTTCAGATGATTTGGTTGGATTTGGTTGGAAACGGAGCAATTTCGATGCTTCTTCATAAAGAGGCAAAATGATCAACAACAAAAGCCAAAAATTATCACTTACCGATATTCACTTCCTGATCTGGCATACCTAAAGAACATCGAGAATAAAGTATTAGGCGTACGTCGCTCTAATATATAATATAAAATCAGATTACATAATCGTACCAAATTTCTTAAACAAATAGAATCTTAATAAGGGTCGTTGTTGTTCATCGTGGTGAACACACTAGTAAAGAAGTATTTTTCGTTTGTCTGACGATGTAGTCACTTCCGATGTGGATCGCGACGTTTCGACTGCATACTGCTAGTTTTCTTCAGGCGATGGGGTCGACTGGTTACGCGTCACGCTGGTGACTGATGACGCGTAACCAGTCTACCCCATCGCCTGAAGAAGACTAGCAGTATGCAGTCGAAACGTCGCGATCCACATCGGAAGTGACTACATCGTGAGACAAACGAAAAATACTTCTTTACTAAATAGAATCTTTTTGATCATTTGTGAATGAAAACTGAATATATTTAGTAAAAAGCTCCAGAACATGTACAGTAAATCATTTGATGCTGTTTATCATACTGTACAAATCCCACAGTATAAATTCTACAGTATGACCATTTAAATGAAAGCTTACTGCGCAGTACTTTCCTGTGAATCTCTTTGTCACTGACTCAAACCGAGCCAGAGTGAATCGGAAATTGTAATATTCTTAAGATCTTGTGCACACGATAAATCAAACTTAGTCTTTTGATGAAATCACTAATTAAGTGAGCTTAATCAATGAAAGTTGGATGCTCGAGTAATACTGTTTTTTTTTTAGTTCTGAAAAGAAATTATTTTTCTTCAGTCTTTAAATTTGCCCTACATTCATTTCTTTTTATAAATCTTGACATAGCCCCCTTTAAGCCACTTGCCTACGCTGTGTATTTTAGTGACACCGATACAATCAAAGCAATACCTGATTCCAATGCGATATGTTTCATCTGTTCTAAATATGGTAAGTTATTGCAGAGACCGGCTTTCTCTATAAGGACCATGTATTGCCATTGGTAAGCGATGATGACTTTGATGGGTTTGGCTGAGAAGCGATCAGCGGCTCTTAAAATGCACGGCACGAATGCCTGCGAAAACAATGAAAAAAAGCAATAAACTTAGATTTCAGTGCATACAGCCGAAAGCCCGATTTTAAACCATTCTCTTGCACCCATGGAAGACAACAGCACACACGGGCAGCCGAAAGCTCGGTTATTGAATACATTTCAGCCAGAGAACGTACTTATATTAATTAATTACTAGTTTTTTCTAAGTAAACAGAGGCATTTTTCCACGCGAAGAAAAGAACGGAAAAACGAAAAAAAAAGGTCAACTGTAGGAATTAGTTTTTGATTGATTTGTTCCGAAAAAAGCACGACTCGCAGAACTGGTGGTGGAACTGGCTTCCTATCAATATATTAACCCGTCGATTTATGCATTTTTCGTTTTGTAAGTCACAGAAAAATGAATATGCATTTGAATGACGTTATGCAATTAATAAACGTACGATGCATAAAACTATTTTGTAATCGATATGAAACAAGAAGCTGTACACAGCTTGAACTCGTGGCGCCTTTAACTCATTGCAGCATTGATTCCCAAGTGATTTGAGTGCTTTTACAGAGAAACATAAGCTTAAAATTATGTCTAATCAAAGGCTCCTAAGAGCCAACCCGAGAAGAAGAAATGCTAACGCGTAACGCGTAACGCGTAACGCAATATTGCCATAAGCTTACGTTTTCACACTGACACAGTTCGATATATATATATATATATATATATATATATATATATATATATATATATATATATATATATATATATATATATATATTTTAATTAAACGTAAGGAGTTTTGACGAACGAAAAAAAAAGTACATCACTTTCATAATGTCTAGTTCGAAAAAAGAAAAAAAAGGAAAAAAAAAAAAAGAGGACTTCACGGCGATTCGAACTCGGGCCGTCCGGGACTAAGCCACAAACTCAATCACTGCGCTGTCCAAGAGCACATACTACCAATGATCTAAATTTCATTATTTTAAGCTAGATACGCATTAGAACGCGTGTTTAGGTTGCAGAATCCTTTTAGATCGATTTTAATTTTGCACTAAAAACTCCAAATGCGAAACATCCGTAAGCTTATTGTTGTCTATATTCGTTTACATCAAATTAATTATTGTTATCGTTGGATTCACTTTGAATTCCTGTTACGAAACGTGCTCGTAACAAAGCATTTACTCACTAAGGATCACTAAGTTTACAGCTGATGGAAGGAGCGAGTGAGTGAGTGAGAGAGTAAATTTTATTTAAACACCCTTGCCGATAACCTGTTCATCATGCTTTAACGTAAACACGGGTTTAAAAGTAAGACTACACTGCATTCACTAGATTCAGTAGCTGACACCCGGAGCTTGATCGCTAAGCAAATGGCAAGTTTAATATATAAAACACAGAACTTGCCAGAGCAAAAATCCCACAGGAGTAAGCGGCGAACACAATATCAAACGGTCCTATCCATCCATAAACGCCTTGAATTGTCTTGAAAGTGTGCAGTTGTACGCAGTAGTTCTTTATCTTGCTTCTCGAGTACACAAACGGAGAGATTTTACGGTATGTATTTCATGGCCGAAAGCCATATAGTCGTCGATATAGACTTAAATATGCGTGCATAAATTTGCATGCGCTAATGTGACACGAAAAAAAACAAGAAAAGTCAACGCCGGATTTACAACTCGTGTGCTTCGCCACGAGTAACTAAATCAGCACAAGAACGTAAACAAGTCTTCAGTTAGTTATCCTTGCGATCAACACTCTTATTTTGTAACTACAGTAAGGAGTTCAAACTGGAAAGAGGACAAAGTTGTGTATTACCAAGTGAACACTCCAATACGTAAGTGTGCAAAATTGTTAATCGGTAAGGACAAGGACCTAATTATAACTAGAAAGTTATTATTATTTTAGGACGTTTCCTTCATGTGCCGCCTTATTAAATAGCCAGATAAAACCAACAAACGAACTCGTGTAAACGTCATTTATCTAGAGTAGGTCAAATCCACAATAATACCAGTTAACTACAACTACCAGAGTATATTCTGATTTCCGATCCTTTCTTACTTCATTATAATAATCCCAATGTAGCTTAAATAATAATATAAAAATAATAAATAACAATATAAATAACAATATAAATCAAAACATAAAGGGTGTTGGTAGTTCTTTTAAATGACGCCATCATCAAATTATTCCACTGTCTGAATTGAAAGTTCTCCAAACTCTAGTAAACATGTTTCTCCTTCACGTGTTTCGTTTATAAAGAGTTACCTTATTTGGTACCAAAGCTTCCTCTAATTTCCTCTACTTTCTTAGCTTCGTTCTTGACGTGACCTCCGTTCTTCTGAATATCGTTACCAACACTCTTCCATCCTAGCCGAAAACAATTTTCAATTGCCTTATAAGCGGTGTTCTCTTCTCCGTGAACCCTGCTCGCAACATAAATGAAACTCGCAGCAGCGATAATGCATGAAATCGTTGAACTGGTTGAAAACATCATTATATTGGGCAAAATGTGCTCATTCAGGAGAACGAAAAGCAACTAACCTTCGTTACGGATTGCCTGTCGAAGAAACAATGGGAAACGAGCCGAGAATTTGATTGGAAGATCATTTGTAAGTTATCTGTGATTGATTAAAAACTATATGGTTGTTTGCCTAGCTTGTCAGCTAAACAATTATTTTCTTAAATTCTAAGAGGAAAGTCGAATACATAATTAGTACTTAATAATTAATAATTAATACTTTTATTACATTGTAAATCCAAAACATGTGTTTATAAGTATAGCATTTCATTCCCAGACTTAAAGGAAAGCTGTCCTCGAGTAGCTTCCTTTTGGGTTGTGACACAAGAAGTCACATCTATCCTGCAACGTTCATTTTGTCACTTTGGCCTTCGGGGTATAATGCCAGTTATGAAGCATTACCATTTTAATCGTGTCGATTTGAATGTAAAATATTTCTATGAAAAATTCAGGCAGGGGCAAAAAAAAGCGGCGATAGGCAAAACAGTGAATGTTCCAGTCCTGTTTTTATATAAAAAAAAAAAAAAAAAAAAAAAAAAAAAAAAAAAAAGACAATATGGACTTTTAATTAATCTGCAGTTTGTTTCATTTTGCTCCAAAACTATCCTCGGGAAACAATTTTAACGAAAAACAAAATGTCTCGAAAAGTTGTTTTAATCAAGCCTTGTTGATGACTTGAGTAAATACATGTATAAACGTATATGTCACTAAATGATGTCCGCCATTATGGATTTTAAAGCTTGCCAAAGTTGGCTTCTATTCTATTGTCGATAAGTTCAAAAGAAGCGATGCTTAAGCCATTTAAGATGGGGCAGTTAACGATAACATCACCAGCAACTCATTCAATGGATTATTTCTGCAGTAAAGTGTAAGGTAAATCAACATTTCATCGTGCCAAGCGACAATGAGATGACAGTCTCACAAAACATCGCGTGCGTAGAAGGGAGTGCAGGGTACGTTTAAGGAGGCTCGTACCCATTTCTCAAGTACACACCCTTTCAATTTTAATGGACCATATCTTTTGTTGTAGCGCATAAAAAGACAAGCCACTTTGCATGCAAACACACATTTTACCACAATTTCCGGTAATCTCGCAATCTGATTGGTCGATGCGGGTGGTAAATGAGAGTGCAGACAACGGTGAGAGTGTAGACAACGGTGCTGACGCATCAAGTGGGATGCAGAAATAACACGATTGTCTCACTTTGGTTATTTGTTGCACTCGGCGTACCATCTGGGCCGAGTTGTTCAAAGCCTGATTAGCACTAATCCTGGATTAACTGTCAAGAGAACATATGTGTTGTCATGGTAATTAACTCTGGATTAGCGCTAATCGTCTTTCGAAAAACTCGGCCCAGTTCCTTATAACTCATGCGAAAATCGCAATGAGTAATAAAGTGCCCTTCGTTTTTCTATTTTTTTCTTTTTTTATGTGTCACGATTTTGCATCATTACGTTTCCGAAGTTGTCTTCATCAGTACTGTTGTCATTACTTTTCGCCAGTTATTAGCATGTTTCGGAAAATTCTTCGGAAGGTAATCGAGCATTCTGTTCGATGCAAATATTTTTTTCTAAAGTTTTGCACATGCATATAAAATTTGAAAACAATGCTCGTGAATAATGAGAACACTCTTGTAAACACAAAATCTGCGGGAGAAAAGTGGTACTTTAGAGGCCCTATTTAGATGTCCTCAATGTCCTTGAAACTTGCAGACCATATAAATTGATGATTAATCTCGACATTGTCAATTAAAAAAAAAATTCTCTTGATCTAGAAAAACTCTGCGACTTGTGAATTTCGGAGGGTCACCACTCCGTTGCCATAGAAGCACCAATGTAAACAAATCCTATCCTCCCAAAGGTTCAATGTATTGTGCATGTGTATACATGCCAAGTGACTTGTTTTTTTTATGCGCTACAACAAAATATATGACCCATTAAAACTGAAAGGGCGTGGACTTGAGAAATGAGTACGAGCCTCCATACATTTCACTCACAATAGGCTTCTTGCACTAAGTTACGTGACACTTACCGCCATGTTAAAAGGGCAAACAAATCCATTGCTGTGCGTTTCTAAGGGAAAATGGCTGAAAATTTCTTCGCTATTTGTGGCTTTGTTTCAAAACAATGGAATACTTACCGACCCTCGTGATGTATATTAGTCTCCCAGATTCTCGCTTTCGATCGTGCGTTGTTTTGAAGAGCGTAAAAAGTGTTTTATTGACAATTGACAATTTCTTGATTTGCTAAATAAACCGTATTTAGCAACGACAATCCTGCAACTCTAAGTACGCAGTTTACCACGGTAGGGGTATAAGTTTGCGTGTACGTCCGAGGGTTTAGCAGAGGTTCGTTGGAGAGGAATGGATTGGTTAACGAGCCCTAAGAACCTCTGTATTGGAGGCTACTGGTAGCCCTACTCTTTCCGTTGATAATCACCTCTCAAGTAGATCCAGGACAGATTGTTTGTTTACGATTCTGACGTTAGGTCACCGGACGAAAAGACTCGGCTTGCTTATATGTCTTTAGACACCTACCATTGCAAGTTTACTTGGACTTACTATCTATTTTTATTTTCCGGGAAGGATGAAGAAACTCAACAAGGTTACCACAGATAATGGACGTAAAAATAAGACTTGGATTTTGTAGTTTTAACTTCACTCGCGTGGCCTTATGCAAATATGTTTGTGTATTTTTTGCAATTTTTTTTTTTTGATAAGCAACAGGTGTATTTTATATGGAAATTAGTCCTACTAGTTATTCTAGACGGAGAAAAAGTTGTTTTTGTGAACTTTTATACAGTCTAAATGTACTGTGCAGACAGTCGCGTAATTCTGTTTTTGAGAATTGCTAAAATTAAAAAAAAAATAGCCCAGTCTTTAATATTAATTCTTTTTTTCCGACCTTTCACCTAAGTTAAGTTTACCATCGGCTTCTTGTGCAGAGAGCGACGCTGTTAGGCTCATCAGCCTATCTATATATACTAGAAATACGTGTCAAGCAGAACCTCGCGAAGCTCGGGGGAGGATACACCGCGAGTCGAATCTCTCGATTTACATATGAGGCTTTTCGCCATTCCACTTCGTCTTCCTTGAATCCAAAAACGTTGGTAAAAGATCCTTTCGATAGTTCGCGTACCGTTTACCAACCGCCATATTTGTTTACCATGCTTCTATATAGGCTTACATGAAGTAGTACTACATTATTGCCAGGCAACTGCAGGACACCATCCAGTATACATATATAGGCGGCTTAGCCCCCTACGGCCCTCTCTTCGCGAGGAAATTATATTCTCATTAAGGTGTCCGACCTCCTTCTGAGCTATAGCATTTAGACTCTACCCCCTGGACAAGGCTGCCAAGATCATCCAATAATCGTGGGGTATTTTGTCACGTGACGCAAGATGAAATGGCGTTTTCGGAGGTTCTTTTCACCTACTGGTAGCCGTGTTTGTTTTATGGTAATCTGAAACAGGTGTTCGAACTTAACGAAGACATGCCATGATGTTTAACGCGACAAAAAAATGCCAGGATTTTTGAAGTATTTTGGCAGCCTTGTTCAGCAAAAAGTTTAATTGTATCATGATCAGCAAAAATTGTATAGTTCAGCAAAAATTTTTAACCCACGGACGTACACGCAAACGTATACCCCAACCGTGGAACAACCCCACTTCCCACCCACCCCCCCCCCCCCCCCCCCCTTGGGTTTGTTACAATATTTCGGAAATATTTTACATCTAACAAATCGCCCGCGATGTGCTCCACAAGATAAGGTAACTATTATGGGTTGTGGCGCTGCTGGGGGTCTGTGACGTAATCCAAAATGGCCGCTAAGATGGTCGCCATCTTGGATTTTACTAAAAATTCAAATTTAACGGAAAAATGCGGAAGTTGCAAATAATGCTTGCTAGAGCTGTAAAATAACACAATTAAACATTTTGATGCTTTTGGTAGCAATTCATATTTTTTTTCGCTGAAAATAGGTGAAAACACGCACGTTTTTCACAAATGGGTTGACAACATGTTACTTATGACGTCATATCTCGTTACCATTGCAACCGGTTGTCTCCAAACCTTGCCAAAATGTGTCTCTAGGACAAACGAACAGCTACTGAAAACGGCATGTGCTAATCTTAAATGGTCTTGAAAATATCGGAGAAAAACCTTAAGGGACCCCCCACCCCCTGTACGTCCGAGTGTTAATTGTATCATATTTTCTAACTTCAGCAAAAAAAAAGATTTCAAAGATGGCGGCCAAGATGGCCGCCATCTTGGATTTTACTAAAAATTCAAATTTAACGGAAAAATGCGGAAGTTGCAAATAATTTTTGCTAGAGTTGCAAAATAACATACAATTAAACATTTTGAAGCTTTTGGTAGCAATTTATATGATTTTTTTTTCGCTGAAAATAGGTGAAAAACACGCACTTTTTTCACAAATGAGTTGACCACATGTTACTTATGACGTCATATCTCGTTACCATAGCAACCGGTTGTCGCCAAACCTTAGCAAAATGTGTCTCTAGGATAAACGAACAGCTACTAAAAAAGGCATGTGCTAATCTTAAATGGTCTTGAAAATATCGGAGAAAAACCTTAAGGGACCACCCCTGTACGTCCGAGGGTTAATTGTATCATATTTTCTAACTTAAGCAAAAAAAAAAAAAAAAAGATTTGCAATTTCCGAATTTTTACAATAAATTTAAATTTTTAGTAAAATCGAAGTTGTCGGCCAAAATAGCCGTCATAATGAATGACGTCAAGAATCCCAAGCAGCGCTATAATCCATATTATAATTCAACACAGTGATACACTGTCCAAATATGGTCATTAAGCTCTCGATATACATTAGGTCTACATGACGTATATCCAGCGATGAAGGTAAATTCCGCATTTTGAAGGAAAGTGAAAATGACCGCTGCCTTCAATTTCGTGTTTTTAGGAGAAACAAAATGAGTGAACTAATAGATAGAAAAGGGAAAAGAAAGAAAAAAGATAAGAAAACAAAACAAAAGGGAAATATTATTGATCACATGATTGGACAAAAAAGGGCGCGAAATTTTCGCGTTGTGTCATAGTGTTTCTCAGCGAAGCTGGATGAAAGCTGGTTCAAGGTTCAACTGTTCGACACAGAGCGAAGGAAGGAGCCCAGTTTTCGGAAAATGTCTTGTAGCTAGTTATCACCTCTAGATCCCAAATTCAAAGGGGACAGACCTCAAATAAATGTGGCTACTAAATATATCTGAATTGCGTAACTGTTCATCATTAGGTAGGATTAGGATGCCCCAAATGCGTGTAATTCCACAATTGGTTTCGGCTCCATTAAATCCTATAACAATTGCAGAACATTTTAGGAGGAGCCACCCACAGTGTGAGTACAGTTACTGACAAGACATATTAGTAAGGAAAACAACGCAAAATAAATGTAGTGCGTTAAATAACAAACTAAGCACACACGTCAACTAAGTAAGCTAAGCACGCGCACAACTTAAGGAAAGTTGCGCGCGCGCACCTGCATTAACCTGAATAGAAGCAATATAGAAATTAAATAGGGGCGCTAGGATAATATAAAGGATCTAAAATAACAAAGGATACGGCGGTGTTTCTCAATTCTGGATTGCTAGTCTAATTACTCGTCGTGTAGTGCCATACTTCTCAATGATAGCACTTAATACTTTCTCGGAAAAAGTTTCTGATCTTTGTTTTAAGCGGATTGAAGTTAAAGCATCTCGCCATTACGGCTGTAGGAGCTAAAACGAGCAAGCCTATAAACAACAGCGATCAACTCAGCTCGTACTTCGATGTTTGAAAATTTGGTACTGATGATGGAAGGGACTGCAGTTCTTTCAGACTTTTCGCCGCTGTGTTTAGGTAGTATAGCCATGTGTTTGTTTAATTTATTTTTTATTCTGAATTGAACTTTTTAAGACAACGAAAATTTAAAACTAAGAAATTATATGCCATTTTACTGTGTTTTAATTCGTGTAGTCACTACTCTGCCCCGTTCTTTACGTAGACGAAAGCTCTTCGTAGAAACTCTCAAATTGTGCTTGTTGTAAGAAATGGCGCGAGGTAAAATATTGTTGTAACCCTTTTTACTTAATAAAAGGTAGTATATCTCAGTGATTTTTTTTTCTGGAAACTGTGAGTTGTTATCAATGTGTTGAATTATAAGTAATTGTGTTGAATTATATGTTGAATTATGTGTTGAATTATAAAACAGTTGTTGAATTATAAAACAGTTATAGTGCTCAAGCTTGCCTAATATCGCCTGATCTTAGCCAACCCGGTCTACGGCCTCGTCAGCCTCGGTGATATAGCACTTCGTTTTCGCACTATAATTATTAAATATTCACCCTAACTTGAAGAGCACATTACATGCTATCTATAACTGTTAGATAGATAAGCACATAATTCATAAAGCTGACACTTACACTTATTTACAATTAAGCTGTGCATCTAAAGTATATTCGTAAGAATTAATAACAGTAGAAATTAAGACGTATAATACTAATTACAAACAGGAGTAAAGTAAACCTATGAAATTAAAATCTCTAAAATTAAAAGTAATACTAATTACAAATAAGTTATAATACATAAGTAGTTACTGAAATCTAAATGCGTCCGACCTATAGTTGGTATAAAATGACCTGACTGAACTAGAGTATTTCGTGATAAGATTTAGTCTATTATACAGCTTAGCAGCTGAATAGGTAAAGGACCTGCACCCAGACTTTGAAGTTATTTTTAGTTAAAGTATATTCGAAATATTGTAACACCAGGTTCACCAATAGTAGAAGCTTTGTGGATGTTTTAGATATTCTGCACTAACACTTCGTATTAACCGCTTCTTGATTACAAAGTAACAATTCAAAAGGCACTGTGCCTCTTGTCTCGAGGACAATATCGCGCATCAGTCAAACCGGGGTAGCCATTTCTTTGAACATATTGCCCAATTTACCATTTCCTCCATCCTCCAGATAATTCAAGTAGGCTTCGAAATTACCAATGAAATGCTTCATGATATCTGCATCACAGCCGTCTTCTGGCCGGTTAGCTTCCATTTTTTAACAATCGACATACTATCTGGCCATAAACATCCAGCCTTTGTAAGCTTTCTTCTCCATACCAGTTTGCGCACGAATGATGCATTTGCTTATGACACCTCCAGCGCGCGCACCCTTCGTAATTATCCTCCTCTGTAGGGAGATAAATGTTTGAATATTTAGTTTCTGTGACACTTCATCCAAGAGATAGCTAAACGTGAAACTATGTGGATGTCACCCTCGCTATGCTGTCTGCATATTCTTCAGACACATTGGAGACAAATTGGGTAAAAAATGGCTATTGACGTACATGTAGTACGAGATAATGTTCGTTGTAAACGGTACAATTTCGATGCTTCTAGGTAAAAAGGCAAAGCAATCAAGGTTTATTCCAAAACGAAGACAATTTTGATGACTTCACAGGTTCCCCTATTAACCATATTTTGTAGTGGATATAGTAGGTTGTTTGCGAAATGTTAACGTTTTCAAGATCCGAAAGGAGTTTCAAACATCTCACCCCCTCGAAAGTGTGGTATGAGAATGTTTGTCATAGTCGATAGAACGACCCTGGATGGGGTTTACAGTTCAAAAGAATCACTTACCGATATTCACGAAATTCTCTTTCTGATCCATCATACCTAAAGAACAAGTATAAAGTATAAGGATACGATGCCTTAATATATAATATAATCAGATTGCACAATCATACCAAATTAAACTAATCTCATCTTTTTTATCACACAAGCTTAAGGTGGTTTTCGATGGTTTTGTAACATTTGACTACATGTAGGTGTATGCTAACTGAATATTTATATTTTAATTGAAAGCTTCAGAACAGTTATATATCCTTTGGTGCTATTTATCATACTTACAAATCCCACAGTATAAATCCTACAGTATGGTCATTTAAATGAAAGCTTACGGTGCAGAACTTTCCGGTGAATCTGACTCTTTGTCATACTGTACACGGTGAATCCAGCTTTTAAGTCTGTTGATTAAAACACTAAGTGACTTTAACCAAATAAAAGTTGCATGCTGTAGTTGCATGCTTTTTTCAGTTTTGAAAAGAAATTATTTTTCTACATTTTTTTATAACTCTTGACATAAAGTACCGCTCAAATGTAAGTTACCACTTGGCTACGCTGTGTATTTTAGTGACACCGATTCAATCAAAGCAATACCTGATTCCAATGCGATATTTTTCATCAGTTCTACATATGGCAAGTTGTTGCACAGACCGGCTTTCACTATAAGGACCATGTGTTGCCATTCGTAAGCGATGATGACTTTGACGGGTTTGGCTGAGAAGCGACCAGTAGCTCTTAAAATGCACGGCACGAAAGTCTGCGTAAACAATGAAAAGAAGCCATAAACTTTGACTTTAGTGCATACAGCCGAACGCTCGGTTTTTTGACTATTCTCTTTCACCCTTGGAAGACTGCAGCACATGCAGTCGAAAGCTCGATTTAAAACGCTCGGTTTTTGACCATTCTCTTTCACCCTTGGAAGACTACAGCACAGGCAGCTGGAAGCTCGATTTAAAACCATTCCCGGCCTTTCGCCCTTAGAAGACTACAGCACAGGCAGCCGGAAGCTCGGTTATAACGTTCTTATATTAATTAATTACTAGTTATTTCTAAGCTAACAGAGTCGAAGAAAACGGAACGAAAAAAAGAAAAACGGTCTACTGTAGGAAGTTTATGATTGATTTGTTCCGAAAAACACGACTCGCAGAACCGGTGGTGGAATTGAGTTTCTAGAAATAAACCCGCGTCGATTTATGTATTTTTCTGTCTGTTAGTCACAGAAAAACGAATGTGCATTTGTTTGACGTTACACAATTAATAAACATATGATGCATAAAAACTATTTTAATCGTATGGAACTAAATCACCACCTTATATAACACTCCAATACATAAGTGTAGAAAATTGTCAATCGGTAAGGTTAAGGACCTAACTAGAAAGTTATTATTAGTTTAGGAAGTTTCCTTCATGTGCCGCCTAATTAAATAGCCAGATAAAACCGACAAACGAATGCGTGTAAACCTCACTCACCTAGAATATTCTAAATCCACGATAGCGCCAGTTAACTACAACTACCTGAGTTCATTCTGTTTTTCTTTTCTTATTTAATTTTAGTAATCCCAATGGAACTTAAATAACAATATCCCTAATTAACAAGAGAAAAAAAATGAAGGATGTGGGTAGTTATTTTAAATGAGAGACGCCATCATCAAATTAACACACTGAATTGAAAGTTCTCCAAACCCTAGTAAACATGCTTCTCCTTGACGTGTTTTTTTTTTTAATAAGAAAAGTTATCTCATTCGGTACCAAAGTTTATATATCGCTATCCACGATAGCGCCAGTTAACTACAACTACCTGAGTTCATTCTGTTTTTCTTTTCTTATTTAATTTAATTTTCTTTTCTTATTTAATTTTAGTAATCTATATATATATATATATATATATATATATATATATATATATATATATATATATATATATTATATATATACTTGAATTGTAGAGAAGTCAACAAACAATGCCAACCACAAAGTCCTAAAATGAAGGATCACTGGAAGCGATCGTGGAAACTTGAATAATGTTGAAATAAACTAATTGTAAAGGTCAAGAAACCAACTTCATATAGGTCTTTAGCTGTATTTGCTCTACGTTTCGGCCGTCGCGGCCTTCCTCAGGAGCGTACACTAGTTTGACAATAACGGTAACGGTTAGGTCAATATGAATTCAAATAATGCACTTACAATAAACGGTTAACTATGACGAAATAGCGCGATAACTTGACAAGTTCAAATAGATTAAAGGCGCGCGCGCGCGCTTGAAATTTAGAGTAGGTCACGGTAATAATACAAGATCACAACTACTAGGAACTTAACATGATTACAATTAATCCAAAAGCTTTCTCTAGCTCTTCTGATTGCAACGTTACTATTTCGTACCCCCTCTAGCACAGTTAATTTAAAATATTTAAGGCCACAGGCCCTAAAATGTCTGACTGTGGGAATATTCTTCTGACCGGTTGAAATATCCGAACGGTGTTGGTTTGCACGCAAACGTATACAGTTCCCGTTTTCTCCAACATATTGTTCCTTGCATTTCTCACAGTTCACTAGATAAACAACGTTGAACGTTTGACACGTAGTGTTCTCCCTTAATGATACTCTTTCTCCGGTAGTAGTGCTTACGATGTTTTGCGTAAATAAACCATAGGTCTTACAACAGGCACATCTGGAGTCATTGTTACAAGGCCAGAATCCTGGTTGTGTATTAGATTCAACTGGACGTTGCTTGTGTCTGTGGGTAAAATGAATCTTCAGATTTTTGTTACTTTTGAAGGTGCGGTGACAGATTACGCATTCAGTTTGAGTTGGGTTTGGGGTATTGATTGGAAGTTGGGATAGGCGGTTGTTAGCTTGCTCAGATTCTGCGCTGTTGAGAGGTGTAAGTCGCTTGCTTGTGAGTATTTGTGTTAGGTTCCTCCCTTTCCTATAGGCAATTATTGGGGGCTGATTAAAAACATCAGTACATCTTTGTGACGTGTGAAGGATTGGTTGGTGGACTTTAATGATTCTGCGGAGGTCTACTAGAGCTGGGTTATACGTGACTACAAGAGGCACCCTATCGTTGCGCTTTTTCTCGATATCCGTTCGTAAAGCTAGTTCTCTGGAGACTTGTCGTGCTTTGCTGATTGAGTCTTTAATCAGCTTGTCCTTGTAACCACGATCAAGGAGGATGTTGTGTAGTTGTTCGGTTCGCTTTTCGAAGAAATCTTCCGTGGAACAGATGCGGCGAAGTCTTAAGGCTAAGCTGTAAGGAATTGCGGTTTTGGTGTGTCGTGGATGGCAACTAGTCCAGTTGAGGTATTGGTGTGTGTCAGTTGGTTTGGTGTAAAGATCGGTTATGATTTTGCCATCTTGTAGGATAACGTAGACGTCAAGAAAAGGTATGGCACTAGATGATACTGATTGTTCAAATTTGATGTGTGGATCGAAGTTGTTACATTGTTCATAAAACTGATTGAGTTTTATACGACCGAATGTCCACAGGAAAAAAATATCGTCGATAAAGCGGAACCAGATAAGAGGTTTGAGCGTAGTTTGGTCAAGCAGTTGTTCTTCTAAGTGTCCCATAAACAGATTGGCATATGTAGGAGCCATCTTCGTCCCCATCGCGGTACCTGTCTGCTGAACAAAATGGTTCCCCTGGAATGTTAGATTATTGCATGTGAGTACTAGATTGATGAATTTCAAAATAGTGCAGATTTTATCCTCATTAAAGCCGTTTCGACGCATATAGTACTCACATGCTCCCATCCCACTAGCATGTGGGATGTTGGTATATAGGGACTTAACATCCCAAGAGACCAGTAATGTTTCAGGTGGTAGTGTCTGGGTGTTGTTAATTTCTACCAGTTTGCGTAAGAGATCGTTGTCGTCCTTTAGATAGGAAGGTAATTTCTTCACCAGTGGTTGGAGTTGGCCATCAACCCATTTAGAGATGTTAGCAGTTGGCGAGTTGATCGTGTTATATATATATATATATATATATATATATATATATATATATATATATATATATATATATATATATATATATATATATATATACCTTTTGTATTCCTATCAAAAACGTCACCTATTTGATGGGAATACAAAAGGTATATAAATAGATATATATTTCTCAAGTTGCTATGTTTTATATATATGTATGTATGGATATGAACACAAACTAACATACAATCCAGAGCCCACTCCAAGAAACAAAAGAAAGAGAAAAAAGGGACATAACATAGTACAATCCTCCTTTCGATTCAAATGTTAAAACCAACCTTGGGAGAAAGTGCTGCCATATCGTCGATAAATGCTTCCAGAAAAACCATCCACTCTACAAGATTTTTAACAGACACACTCTCAAGCTAAGCTACTCATGTATGCCAAACAATGAATCCATCATATCGTCACACAACAACACGTTCTTTCAAATGCAAATGCACCAACACCGCAACCCGACACCTGCAATTGTAGAAAAAAGTCTGATTGCCACTAGAAGGAAAATGCCTCCAAACTAACGTCATCTATCAAGCCACAGTTACCACCGAGACAACAACTGAAACCTACGTTGGACTAGCCACAAACTTTAAGGAACGCTACAGGAACCACAAAACATCCAGTTCGACACTCGAACAGAAAAAATGAGACAGAACTCTCCAAATATGTTTGGAACTTACAAGACGCAAAGAAACCTTTTCTGATTAAATGGAAAATTCTTAAGAAATGTAAACCTTACAGCAACATTAGCAAAAAGTGTAGTCTTTGTCTGAATGAAAAGTTCATAATTATCTGTAAAAAAGAACTGTGTAGCCTCAACAGAAGAAATGAATTAGCAAGTTCATGCCCCACAGAAACCGATATGTACTTCGGAACTTTAGAGTAACGTAGCTTAAAACTAGTAGTAATCATAGATTATAGTGCGTCTCCTTATCCCGTGGCACCTCGTCTTGACCTAGTAGTCCTAGTATCTCAGTTTCATGAATTAATTCAGCCACTGTTTAAAAGGGCTATGTCATGCAGGTTATGTCAGGTTTATGTCATGCAGGTTATGTCACGCAGGCAATAACTTCGGGCCGACATCAAACAAATTCACGCTATCGCCGTGGGATCGAGCAAACTCCTGTCGTGCTGTGTACTCGGAAAGGTCTCAGATTTTTCCGACATATAAATAGTATATTTGTCTTGATTTCATTTCGGTTATTTCTTCGATTCTGAAATCATACTCCTCAGTACATGTACTAATACGGGAACCGAAAATGAGAAATTTCTGAGTGCTCCCTCGAGCTCCCGTGATACTGACTTCTTGGACACCGCGTTAATGGATAATGAAATCGACGATTAAGTCATGCAACATTCAACGTGAATTTCGCAGGATTTTTCGGATAAAATTACAACTACCAGTTGCAAGTAAGACACAAGACCATAGGGAACCCACGCGTTTATTTAGAATGATCATAGAATAAAGTTACAAATAGACTTACGTGATGGAGGGTGGCAAAGGGGGGGTACCGATCACGCATCACGCCGAATTTTTAAGTGAAATCACGCATCACGGAGAAAATTTTTAACCAATCACGCGTCACGTAAATAAGGACTAATCCGACATTAAAATGGTATAAACAAAACTACGAAGAGTCGGCGTAGGCTATATTGAATGCATTGATATTGTATTCAATTTCCTTTTGGAAGGATTGCATGTTAATTCATAAATCTTAAAATGTAATAAAGGGTGTTGACAGGCCTAGCGCAAATCCTACTGGCGCGTGGTGTGGTTGTTATGTCCTTTGTTCACTCGGTTTTTTTGCTGGTTTGACTTTTACAGTTTAGCCCTGACTAGTATATCTTATAAAAGATCTACACCTCTTGTATGAAATAAAGGGAGGCTCTTTATTGATTTGTCTCAGTAAAGGTTGCGATTCTATTAAATGCCATTTGTCCATGAGGATTTGTTTTAAGTTAAGTACACATGGGTTGTATTGGGTAATACAAGCTTTGCGAGCTTTTGCTTTGTCTTTGGGAGCTGACTTTCTGTCAGAGAATATTACTTCTGAGAGCACCTTCTCGATGAGATTGTTAGGGAAGCCTCTTAGCCGTAGGTTTTATTTGAATTTATTGATGTTTTCCTCGAAAGTTTCCTTTGAAAAGTTCGTTCAATTCTGAGGAGTCTAAGGGCATGTAAGGGCCTCTGCGCTTTGAAGAAACCTTTCTTGACTCCCGGTGGGTGACAAGATTTAAAGTGCGTGTATTTCTTCTTAGCATTAACGGCTTTATTTCGTTTGCTTGTCTTTTGCGGTCCATTTGTTTCTTATTCAGATATTTTAATGTATCTGAGACCATCCGTTTAATTTCTTATCAAGACTCAGGGAGCACACGAGGATGAGATTCAACATGTTTATTATTGGCATTTTCAAGTTCTGACATGTTTTTCACCACTGAGCGCGAATTGTTTCTGTATGAACTGGACTCTCTCTTTTACATTTACGAGTGGCTTAGTGCCTTGTTCTTTGGCTAATTCACATATAAGTTTCGTTTGGCTTAGTAGCCTACTCGCTCTTCTTCTTTGATTTGAATCAATGTCACGATAGTGGAATTTGATTAGCGCTCCAAGTAATTTCTGTCCTGCCTGACACGTGGCCTGCTTTCCTTCGTCGGGTCTGATAAGTGCACTTTGGTATTGTAGCGAAACGTCTTGCGCTTCGAGTTTTCTGATTGCGTTTTCGGATTTCTCGATTCTGTCCTCGCCCTGCCAGGAACGGATTCTCTGGACCCACCACGAAGATCAAAGGTCAAGAAAAGACCGGACAGACCTTCAGTTAGACAATTAGGTTGAATCCTTTGAATGTAAGCTTTCTAGTTTTTCAAAGAATGTCAAAAGCATTCACGTATCACGGAAAAATAAAAGGTAAATCACGCGTCACGCGCTTCTAAAATAGCAAATCACGCATCACGCTGCGCTATCTGATCACGCATCACGCCGTTAATTTGGGCACAATCACGCATCACGCGGTTAATTTTGGGGCAATCACGCGTCACGTAAAACCCCTTTGCCACCCTCGTGATGTTGTGTTTCAATCCAAATCACTGACCGGCCGCGCCAGACGAACGCAGATTAACTTTACAGTGCTCGAAACTGCGCCTGTATCGGGTGCATTTGCGACTAAAGATTTCGCAGTTTTGTGACTAAAATTTGTCTAGCTAATAAAGGAATTATATTCAACAGTCTTGTCATAGGGAACCCACGCGCTTATTTAGAATGATCATAGAATAAAGTTACAAATGGACTTACGTGATGTTGTGTTTCAATCCAAATGTGCTGTTGAATAACTGAAATCAGCTTATGCCGGGATTTATAGCAGCCACAACGGTCCGATCAATTTCGAAACGATCGTGTCTAGTGTTATTTTTAAATGGTCTCGCATTTCGCCGTCTGTTATTAAATTTTAACTTGTCAGCCGTCACGCGGCATGGTCTCGTATTTCGGCGTCTGGAAATAGGGAGAAGAGAAAATTGACAAGGGACGAAACTCATTTGAGGACAAATTTCTTCGGAAGCCGTTCCGTCTCTTAACCGTCGGAATTAAGCTCAAAACCAAACTGAGTAGTATCTGAAAGGTTGAAGTTGATGTCAGACCGTTTATTTCCTGTGGAAAAGTCGTTTTTCATTCGTGAAATGAACAGAAATCTTTAGCTCTTTTATCGTAGAATCAATGACTTAACTTGAGTGGACCGGAAGTTGGCATACACGTTGTGACGTTGTGTTTATCAATCAATATCTTTTGTTTAAGTGACGTTTTCCACGCGCTAAATACATGCTAGAATATTTGTCGCGCTATGTTCCCGGTTTTCTCGCGTGTGATTTATTTGCTTTCGCGGGGCTTCTTTTTCCTTCTTGGCGCGCGCTCTGCGTTTAAATATTCGATTTTCAATCGTTTATAACATAATTTGCCATGTGACCACAAAGACACCTTCGGGAGTAAAAATGCAAGTGGATTTTTTAAATATGTCACGGTCTTTCCTGTCCTGTTCCAAATATATCAAATGCAGGCATTATCTCAAAGATTTTTTGTGTTATCACAGTACAGGGTCCTAAATCGGTGCCAACAGAACGCTCTAGATCGGATTCTTCAGGGACATAATGCCTTCATCACAGGAGAAGCTGGTCCGGGCAAGTCGTACTTGTTAGCCTGACCTAAATAAATCTCGTGCCCATGTATCAAATAAAAGTAATTTTATTTTCTCTTATTTATAAAGGAACGTTTAAAGAACGCAAAAGCTAGCTTTCTACTTACCAGTGAACAACATTATTGAATCCGCCGTTATCGGTTGCGGTCGCGTGAATCTCGCGAATGTTAACAGACTCGCTCCCTGGAGCTTTCGAGTACCTCGCGCATTGCGTGGGTGACCCGGTCCACTCAAGTTCAGTCACTGATATATCGAAACAACCTCTGGAGTTTCGACCCTTGTCACTCTCTCTCTCTCTTAACCGTTAAAATTTAAACTCTTAATTTAATTAATAACAAACGGTTATGTGATATGCCGCATGACGGCGAAATGCGACAGACGGCGAAATGCCAGACCATTTAATAACAGACACGATCGTTTCGAAATCGTATCAACGGATTTGATCGGACCGTTGTGGCTGCTATAAATCCCGGTATAAGCTGATTTCAGTTATTCAACAGCACATTTGGATTGAAACACAACATCACGTAAGTCCATTTGTAACTTTATTCTATGATCATTCTAAATAAGCGCGTGGGTTCCCTATGACAAGACTGTTGAATATAATTCCTTTATTAGCTAGACAAATTTTAGTCACAAAACTGCGAAATCTTTAGTCGCAAATGCACCCGATACAGGCGCAGTTTCGAGCACTGTAAAGTTAATCTGCGTTCGTCTGGCGCGGCCGGTCAGTGAATTATTGCTACAAGACATACAGCGAACTGCCCCATACCGTAGAACATCGCGAAGAACGACGTCGGTATTTAGGTGAAAGCTTCCCAAATCAGGCAGAGAACCACAGCAAAACCAAGATAGAACATTCAAAACAAACCAGAACGGTAGCAAGGAAAATCCGATAACTTCTTACCCAACAACTTTCTTGGTCCGGAGAAGAACCTTCGTCCAATTTTTCCTCTGCGTACTTTTAGTAGGCATTGAAATATTGAGCCGTACGATTCCAAAATCGGGAAAATATCCGAAACTAAATCAAGACAAAAAGATTATTCACAAGTGACACTTCGGAACTCCAACTCCCCAGGATGATACCTGATTTCCACGCGCTGGGAATGCTGGATACCATTGTGACGTTTCAAGATGGCGCAGATTTGGTACCGACACTTTTCTCGATTCGTTCCGCCTAGACGACGAGCTAAGCATGCTGGATACTATTGTGACGTTTCAAGATGGCGCAGATTTGGTACTGACACTTTTCTCGATTCGTTCCGCCTAGCTGACAAGATTAGGAAGCGTCTCCTTCGTCGACGCAATAACGACACATAGTCCCTCTTATATCATGTTTTTTGTTACCTAGCAACTCTTCGAATAGTTTCAAATAGCCTGAATGTAACGCATCTACTATAGCAACCATTCAAATTTTCGTATTTAACTGCCAGCTTTCCAATTTCAACAGTTCAGTCGTCAAAATTGCCTGATGAGTGGTCCTTGCACCATACGAAACAGTTCTGTAGCAGTAAAACGATGATTACTCGTGAAACCTGAACTTCTGTGAAGTTATATATATATATATATATATATATATATATATATATATATATATACACTATACACTACGGCTTTTAAACCCGTTAGAACTTTAAACACTGTTTTTAAAAAGCCTAAAGATCGACCGCCACTCATGGCCTGCAAAGGCATTGTTCCTCGCGAAGCGAGGGCCGAAGGCTTTTAAACCCGTTTAAACGGCTTTTAAACCCGTTAGAACTTTAAACACTGTTTTTAAAAAGCCTAAAGATCGACCGCCACTCATGGCCTGCAAGGGCATTGTTCCTCGCGAAGCGAGGGCCGAAGGCCCGAGCGTAGCGAGGTTAATAAATTTGGCGGCCGAAGGCCGCTCGGGTGCTCGGGTCTCGGGAGCTGAGCCGCGCGCAATCGAGCGAAAAGTTTATATATATATATATCTTATAGTTTCATTGCCCGATTGTAATTGTTTATGTTCTTGTTAGATACATGACATTTGGGCAGCACTCCTCTACCTATTAGGTACACTAGTATATATATATATACTGAAGATGTCGTGCAGTTGCCTAGCAACAAAAATCGCGACCGCTGACAATGGCGCGCTCTCATGTTTATTCATGGAGGCGGCCGGTCTGACGGTTGGGGGGTTGGAAGCCTATCCCATAATGTCTCATCACGTGACCTCGCATTTGCCAGTGTTCGCCGAGGCAAGCAGTGGCTGTCAAGACACCCTTTTCAAGGCCTCTTGTCTATCGGTCTTCTTTTGTCAGGATTTGCAATGTCAAGAAAACTTCTCTTGCAATGAACAGATACATGCTTTCGAAAATTTGTTTGAAGGATGACACGACAAACGAAATTTGCGCGCGCTTGAACGCGTAAGCATCCAACTGCTTGTCCACGCATATGACGACACTCTTGCACTGTGTTAACCAAATAAGTGTTCTAAAAAACTGAAAACCTTTGGAAAAAAGTTCTTCTCTTAATAGCTATTTGTTTTATCCACGGTTTTAGCTAGACACAGTAGTTCTGATGTCAACGACAGAAAAACAGTAACTGACACGTACAGCTAGCTTGTACGCGCGATATAGCGCGCGCATATATTTAATTTTGCTGCGTGTTTTGTACTGATTTGAGCTTTCAGCACTGATGCATTTGCCAAGATTTTTTCCGCTATAACCTTTGTTCAAGACGGCTTTTGGAAATACAATGTAACCCTTTTAATACTCATTTACTTGAACTTGCTTCGGTCTAAATTCGTTTTATTCCTCAAATAATTTTCATATTCAACTCTGCAAACGTGCGCAAATTTCCTAAATCAGCTCGCCGTCAATTCAAAGCATTGACTGGAAGTACCCACACTTTGATGGTTTTATTCAGTTTGAAAAACCTGGAGGGATCTGGAGGGATCTGATGTTTTAAGTCGTTATGATATTAAGGAATACGTTATTAATGTTAAAATGCTAGTGATGCTTCGATTAAGGAGGAGGTACAACTGCACTTTCCTGGTATTTTCCGGGATGATCGCCATTTTCCTGCGAGCGGAAAATGATATTTTCTAAGGACGAGAAACGAGGATTAAACTTAGAAATATAAATGAAATTCGTGCATTATAGTTCTTTTCTGTTACCAAACGAACTTTTTTCTGATTCCCAAGTCTCCCATAATTAAAACCATAAAATGAGACTACCGGCAAAATCACCGAAATATGAGATTTTACAAAAAGTTCGTTTATTCGCTTCAAATGTCGCCGGTAACTCGTTGCGTTGCATCATGGGATAGGCTTCCAACCCCCGCCCCCGCTGCTCTCGGTGAAACACGACCAATTTCTGATGCAAATGAGAAAGAATAGCAAATACAACAACGATGAATTGAACAAGTGGCTTGGAAGGTTAACCACCGAAACTCCGCTGGAGCGAGAACGGCGACTTGAAATTCAACGCGATCGAGCAACGAAGAAACAACGTCAGCATCGATTACAAAGACTTCGAACAGCCTGACCAAATGCCTCCATTAGAATTCTGAACGAAACCGATCAGAAGAGGCGACACCGAATGGAAGTGTTAGACAAAATGATTCTGTTTATAGACGCAACGAGAGCAAACACTGATTACAGGAAAGGCTCAAAGAAGAAGAACGATTAAGAAATCTAGCTCAAATCACCGCACTTTAATCCGCTCTTTAATGCTCTTCAATTGAAACAACCTACATTTAAAGGCAAGTAATCTTAAGCTTATATACAACCCTCCATAAATTATTCTTTAATCTACCTTTTGCAAGAAAAAAAAAAAAGATTTCAAGTAGCTGAACAACTGACAGGCAGATCATAAGAGGATATTTTTCAATATAAAAAATTGGTATTCAAACACTGGAAACTATTGTCTTAGTACATGCTGTAAATTGATAATTATTGATATTCTCGCATAAATTGCTTATGATATTTGCAAAGAATATGTTGCTTCAACTTGAATATTCATGTTTAACTTTTGTAATCAATTTCGTAATTCTCATGACCTGTATCCTATTAACTCCTGCAATCTCAACCATTCAAGCGAATAGTGAATTGAATTAGCAATTATTTGATACACAGTACATAGAACAACAGCTACAGAAGTATGTAAACGGCACAGGTTAATTTTGGGAGATAGTACTCACAAACTTCAAAAAGGCCCACATCGCTAAAATTTTGCAGTGCATCCTCCCCCGAGCTTCTGCGAGGCACGTATTTCTAGTTAAGAAGTAATCATATGGTTTTCTCGTTCAATTTGGGATTAATTTGCACTTGTGAGTTTTTTAAAAAGCTCAAATTGCACTCGCCGAAGTTGAGCTTTTTGAAAAACTCACTCGCGCAAATTAATCCCAAATTGAGCTCGAAACCGTATGATTACCTATACAAATTTGGCAAATAAGTCGTAAATTTCATCGAAAGTTTTAATAACCTGTCTCTGGTGGGCATATTTATTATTTCGGAAAGAATGTTTTGCTGAAATAAAATCTCTACAGGGTCTATTCACTGTGCCCCTGACGAGAATGACAGGTCTTCTGAGCAGATAAATATATTTTCATATTATCAATCTATGTTGTTTATTAATACGTTTTTAGTGAGCTCACTGAAGTACATGTTGTGAATAGAAAATTATTAATGATCAATAATTTTAGTTTGTTTATGTTTGGTTTGTTTCGTTTGTTTTTAATCAAAATGCTTACGGCGTTTTTTTTAACTCCTTCTTCAATTCATCTTCTTACGTTTCTACATTTCTCCTTAACTTGGGGGCTTGTAGTCGCGCTTACATCCCATTCTTCCCCTTTTTCTTCCATGCATTATATAGCTCTCCTCTCCCTTAGTCTTCTTGTCTATCCAAGTTCTGTTTCCTCATCTCCATCGTTCATTGGTGCTATGTTTCTTTTTTCTCAATGGAGTCAGTCTAGTGGACTTTGGTTTTGTGTGTCTTACCCTTGGTATGACTTGGACTATGGTCTTGGGGTTGTATATCTATGCATTTTGTCCGAAAAAAGCAATGTTTCTTCCATGTGCTTGGCTAGCCTTCATCCTGTTGCATGGCGGTGCAATGTTGACCTATGGGGCGTCTACCAATGGCCTGTTGTGTCAGACCTCTTTCTGAACTGAATGGTTCGAAATGCTGTAGAACGACGCGGCACTTTTGTGCTGGTATGGTCACTTAGACTGATATTACTTATTAGTATCTTTCTTTGTAAAGTTGGTTCTTGACAAACCTTGGTGTTTCATGCATTGTTAAAAGAACTCCGTTCTTTTTCCCTCAAAAAACTACTTTATTTAATTAATTTATTTCAAAAAAGAAGTGACTTAGAAAAACATTTAACTATAAAAAATTGCGACAAAACCAGTTTCTTAAAAACATCATAAAATTTTAAAAAAGCTAAAAAGCTGACGACGTTTCGACGTTACCGTGACGTCATTATCAAGTCAAAAATGTATAAACTAGAAATACGTGCCTCGCAGAACCTCGCGAAGCTCGGGGGAAGATGCGTTGCAAAATTTTAGCGATGTGGGCCTTTTTGAAGTTTGTGAGTACTATCTCCCAAAATTAACCTGTACCGTTTACATACTTCTGTAGCTGTTGTTCTATGTACTGTGTATCAAATAATTGCTAATTCAATTCACTATTCGCTTGAATGGTTGAGATTGCAGGAGTTAATAGGATACAGGTCATGAGAATTACGAAATTGATTACAAAAGTTAAACATGAATATTCAAGTTGAAGCAACAT
The DNA here is from genome assembly GCA_022457155.1 of Cladopsammia gracilis. Lineage (NCBI taxonomy): Eukaryota > Metazoa > Cnidaria > Anthozoa > Scleractinia > Dendrophylliidae > Cladopsammia > Cladopsammia gracilis. The sequence continues at coordinate 372,995 of JAJGOT010000434.1, read as the reverse complement.
ATTCTTTGCAAATATCATAAGCAATTTATGCGAGAATATCAATAATTATCAATTTACAGCATGTACTAAGACAATAGTTTCCAGTGTTTGAATACCAATTTTTTATATTGAAAAATATCCTCTTATGATCTGCCTGTCAGTTGTTCAGCTACTTGAAATCTTTTTTTTTTTTTTCTTGCAAAAGGTAGATTAAAGAATAATTTATGGAGGGTTGTATATAAGCTTAAGATTACTTGCCTTTAAATGTAGGTTGTTTCAATTGAAGAGCATTAAAGAGCGGATTAAAGTGCGGTGATTTGAGCTAGATTTCTTAATCGTTCTTCTTCTTTGAGCCTTTCCTGTAATCAGTGTTTGCTCTCGTTGCGTCTATAAACAGAATCATTTTGTCTAACACTTCCATTCGGTGTCGCCTCTTCTGATCGGTTTCGTTCAGAATTCTAATGGAGGCATTTGGTCAGGCTGTTCGAAGTCTTTGTAATCGATGCTGGCGTTGTTTCTTCGTTGCTCGATCGCGTTGAATTTCAAGTCGCCGTTCTCGCTCCAGCGGAGTTTCGGTGGTTAACCTTCCAAGCCACTTGTTCAATTCAGCGTTGTTGTATTTGCTATTCTTTCTCATTTGCATCAGAAATTAATCGTGTTTCACCGAGAGCAGCGGGGGCGGGGGTTGGAAGCCTATCCCATGATGCAACGCAACGAGTTACCGGCGACATTTGAAGCGAATAAACGAACTTTTTGTAAAATCTCATATTTCGGTGATTTTGCCGGTAGTCTCATTTTATGGTTTTAATTATGGGAGACTTGGGAATCAGAAAAAAGTTCGTTGGTAACAGAAAAGAACTATAATGCACGAATTTCATTTATATTTCTAAGTTTAATCCTCGTTTCTCGTCCTTAGAAAATATCATTTTCCGCTCGCAGGAAAATGGCGATCATCCCCGAAAATACCAGGAAAGTGCAGTTGTACCTCCTTCTTAATCGAAGCATCACTAGCATTTTAACATTAATAACGTATTCCTTAATATCATAACGACTTAAAACATCAGATCCCTCCAGATCCCTCCAGGTTTTTCAAACTGAATAAAACCATCAAAGTGTGGGTACTTCCAGTCAATGCTTTGAATTGACGGCGAGCTGATTTAGGAAATTTGCGCACGTTTGCAGAGTTGAATATGAAAATTATTTGAGGAATAAAACGAATTTAGACCGAAGCAAGTTCAAGTAAATGAGTATTAATAGGGTTACATTGTATTTCCAAAAGCCGTCTTGAACAAAGGTTATAGCGGAAAAAATCTTGGCAAATGCATCAGTGCTGAAAGCTCAAATCAGTACAAAACACGCAGCAAAATTACATATATGCGCGCGCTATATCGCGCGTACAAGCTAGCTGTACGCGTCAGTTACTGTTTTTACTGTCGTTGACATCAGAACTACTGTGTCTAGCTAAAACCGTGGATAAAACAAATAGCTATTAAGAGAAGAACTTTTTTCCAAAGGTTTTCAGTTTTTTAGAACACTTATTTGGTTAACACAGTGCAAGTGTGTCGTCATATGCGTGGACAAGCAGTTGGATGCTTACGCGTTCAAGCACGCGCAAATTTCGTTTGTCGTGTCATCCTTCAAACAAATTTTCGAAAGCATGTATCTGTTCATTGCAAGAGAAGTTTTCTTGACATTGCAAATCCTGACAAAAGAAGACCGACAGACAAGAGGCCTTGAAAAGGGTGTCTTGACAGCCACTGCTTGCCTCGGCGAACACTGGCAAATGCGAGGTCACGTGATGAGACATTATGGGATAGGCTTCCAACCCCCCAACCGTCAGACCGGCCGCCCCCATGAATAAACATGAGAGCGCGCCATTGTCAGCGGTCGCGATTTTTGTTGCTAGGCAACTGCACGACATCTTCAGTATATATATATATATATAAACTTTTCGCTCGATTGCGCGCGGCTCAGCTCCCGAGACCCGAGCACCCGAGCGGCCTTCGGCCGCCAAATTTATTAACCTCGCTACGCTCGGGCCTAGGTTCTATAAATACTAAGACGAACAATAAATGATGAAAACTAGAAATACGTGCCTCGCAGAACCTCGCGAAGCTCGGGGGAGGATGCACTGCAAAATTTTAGCGATGTGGGCCTTTTTGAAGTTTGTGAGTACTATCTCCCAAAATTAACCTGTACCGTTTACATACTTCTGTAGCTGTTGTTCTATGTACTGTGTATCAAATAATTGCTAATTCAATTCACTATTCGCTTGAATGGTTGAGATTGCAGGAGTTAATAGGATACAGGTCATGAGAATTACGAAATTGATTGCAAAAGTTAAACATGAATATTCAAGTTGAAGCAACATATTCTTTGCAAATATCATAAGCAATTTATGCGAGAATATCAATAATTATCAATTTACAGCATGTACTAAGACAATAGTTTCCAGTGTTTGAATACCAATTTTTTATATTGAAAAATATCCTCTTATGATCTGCCTGTCAGTTGTTCAGCTACTTGAAATCTTTTTTTTTTTTTCTTGCAAAAGGTAGATTAAAGAATAATTTATGGAGGGTTGTATATAAGCTTAAGATTACTTGCCTTTAACCCTATTCAGACTGGGGGGGGGGGGGGGCTTTTCGAACCCCCCCTCCAGTAAAATTGTGATAACTCTTACACCGAAATAGCTATGAGGCTGAAATTTTCTGACTTTTCCTAAAATTTATCTAGGGACATTTTGGTATCCATAACATGTCAGTGTGATTAACCATGTTGCCATGGCAACCGGTTTTTGACACATAGGTTTTCAAAATATTAAAATATGGTGAATTTTTTATTTTAAGATCTTGTTCTTTGACTTATAGTGCATTTTCTTGTTAGAATAGTTTCTTCTTGGGACTAGTTCTTGAAAAACATCAAAAAATTTTAACATCAAATATTTAGGGGGGAGGGGTAGGTAAATTTTTGCTCTCTTTTATGTATAGACAAAAAAATTGTACTATTCATTAAATAACGCTTCTAAGTTCATTGTTTGGATAATAGACATTAGTTTGATACGTGTTTTATACATTCTGATCCTTTTCTCTTTTAGATATTTTTTAAATTTTAATTTAAACAAAAAAAAAGGAAATCCAAGATGGCGGATCCAAGATGGCGGATCCAAGATGGCGGACAATAATTTCAAAATTATAGTTTTATCGCCTTTTTTTGCTTTTTCTAGCCTTACAAGTGTGTCCTTGTTTGTATTTATTATGTTTTAATATTAAAGGGATGATTTTACAGTTATATTTGATATTTTAAGTATCTGGATGGAAAAATATCAAAGAAACGTCGGAAAAACAAAAATGACGTCATTGTGACGTCATAATTGGGTGTAGCAGGTCAAAACTGGGTGTGAGGTTTCCTTGTATGGAGGTGAACATTGTTTCAAAATTTCATGGTCCTAGCCTTACTGGTTCCAGAGATATGAAGGGGGGGTCCGAGGAGCCCCCCCCAGTCACAGATTGCCAAAAAAAGCCCAGTCTGAATAGGGTTAAATGTAGGTTGTTTCAATTGAAGAGCATTAAAGAGCGGATTAAAGTGCGGTGATTTGAGCTAGATTTCTTAATCGTTCTTCTTCTTTGAGCCTTTCCTGTAATCAGTGTTTGCTCTCGTTGCGTCTATAAACAGAATCATTTTGTCTAACACTTCCATTCGGTGTCGCCTCTTCTGATCGGTTTCGTTCAGAATTCTAATGGAGGCATTTGGTCAGGCTGTTCGAAGTCTTTGTAATCGATGCTGACGTTGTTTCTTCGTTGCTCGATCGCGTTGAATTTCAAGTCGCCGTTCTCGCTCCAGCGGAGTTTCGGTGGTTAACCTTCCAAGCCACTTGTTCAATTCAGCGTTGTTGTATTTGCTATTCTTTCTCATTTGCATCAGAAATTGGTCGTGTTTCACCGAGAGCAGCGGGGGCGGGGGTTGGAAGCCTATCCCATGATGCAACGCAACGAGTTACCGGCGACATTTGAAGCGAATAAACGAACTTTTTGTAAAATCTCATATTTCGGTGATTTTGCCGGTAGTCTCATTTTATGGTTTTAATTATGGGAGACTTAGGAATCAAAAAAAAGTTCGTTGGTAACAGAAAAGAACTATAATGCACGAATTTCATTTATATTTCTAAGTTTAATCCTCGTTTCTCGTCCTTAGAAAATATCATTTTCCGCTCGCAGGAAAATGGCGATCAACCCCGAAAATACCAGGAAAGTGCAGTTGTACCTCCTTCTTAATCGAAGCATCACTAGCATTTTAACATTAATAACGTATTCCTTAATATCATAACGACTTAAAACATCAGATCCCTCCAGATCCCTCCAGGTTTTTCAAACTGAATAAAACCATCAAAGTGTGGGTACTTCCAGTCAATGCTTTGAATTGACGGCGAGCTGATTTAGGAAATTTGCGCACGTTTGCAGAGTTGAATATGAAAATTATTTGAGGAATAAAACGAATTTAGACCGAAGCAAGTTCAAGTAAATGAGTATTAAAAGGGTTACATTGTATTTCCAAAAGCCGTCTTGAACAAAGGTTATAGCGGAAAAAATCTTGGCAAATGCATCAGTGCTGAAAGCTCAAATCAGTACAAAACACGCAGCAAAATTACATATATGCGCGCGCTATATCGCGCGTACAAGCTAGCTGTACGCGTCAGTTACTGTTTTTACTGTCGTTGACATCAGAACTACTGTGTCTAGCTAAAACCGTGGATAAAACAAATAGCTATTAAGAGAAGAACTTTTTTCCAAAGGTTTTCAGTTTTTTAGAACACTTATTTGGTTAACACAGTGCAAGAGTGTCGTCATATGCGTGGACAAGCAGTTGGATGCTTACGCGTTCAAGCACGCGCAAATTTCGTTTGTCGTGTCATCCTTCAAACAAATTTTCGAAAGCATGTATCTGTTCATTGCAAGAGAAGTTTTCTTGACATTGCAAATCCTGACAAAAGAAGACCGACAGACAAGAGGCCTTGAAAAGGGTGTCTTGACAGCCACTGCTTGCCTCGGCGAACACTGGCAAATGCGAGGTCACGTGATGAGACATTATGGGATAGGCTTCCAACCCCCCAACCGTCAGACCGGCCGCCCCCATGAATAAACATGAGAGCGCGCCATTGTCAGCGGTCGCGATTTTTGTTGCTAGGCAACTGCACGACATCTTCAGTATATATATATATATATAAACTTTTCGCTCGATTGCGCGCGGCTCAGCTCCCGAGACCCGAGCACCCGAGCGGCCTTCGGCCGCCAAATTTATTAACCTCGCTACGCTCGGGCCTAGGTTCTATAAATACTAAGACGAACAATAAATGATGAAAACTAGAAATACGTGCCTCGCAGAACCTCGCGAAGCTCGGGGGAGGATGCACTGCAAAATTTTAGCGATGTGGGCCTTTTTGAAGTTTGTGAGTACTATCTCCCAAAATTAACCTGTACCGTTTACATACTTCTGTAGCTGTTGTTCTATGTACTGTGTATCAAATAATTGCTAATTCAATTCACTATTCGCTTGAATGGTTGAGATTGCAGGAGTTAATAGGATACAGGTCATGAGAATTACGAAATTGATTACAAAAGTTAAACATGAATATTCAAGTTGAAGCAACATATTCTTTGCAAATATCATAAGCAATTTATGCGAGAATATCAATAATTATCAATTTACAGCATGTACTAAGACAATAGTTTCCAGTGTTTGAATACCAATTTTTTATATTGAAAAATATCCTCTTATGATCTGCCTGTCAGTTGTTCAGCTACTTGAAATCTTTTTTTTTTTTTCTTGCAAAAGGTAGATTAAAGAATAATTTATGGAGGGTTGTATATAAGCTTAAGATTACTTGCCTTTAAATGTAGGTTGTTTCAATTGAAGAGCATTAAAGAGCGGATTAAAGTGCGGTGATTTGAGCTAGATTTCTTAATCGTTCTTCTTCTTTGAGCCTTTCCTGTAATCAGTGTTTGCTCTCGTTGCGTCTATAAACAGAATCATTTTGTCTAACACTTCCATTCGGTGTCGCCTCTTCTGATCGGTTTCGTTCAGAATTCTAATGGAGGCATTTGGTCAGGCTGTTCGAAGTCTTTGTAATCGATGCTGACGTTGTTTCTTCGTTGCTCGATCGCGTTGAATTTCAAGTCGCCGTTCTCGCTCCAGCGGAGTTTCGGTGGTTAACCTTCCAAGCCACTTGTTCAATTCAGCGTTGTTGTATTTGCTATTCTTTCTCATTTGCATCAGAAATTGGTCGTGTTTCACCGAGAGCAGCGGGGGCGGGGGTTGGAAGCCTATCCCATGATGCAACGCAACGAGTTACCGGCGACATTTGAAGCGAATAAACGAACTTTTTGTAAAATCTCATATTTCGGTGATTTTGCCGGTAGTCCCATTTTATGGTTTTAATTATGGGAGACTTGGGAATCAGAAAAAAGTTCGTTGGTAACAGAAAAGAACTATAATGCACGAATTTTATTTATATTTCTAAGTTTAATCCTCGTTTCTCGTCCTTAGAAAATATCATTTTCCGCTCGCAGGAAAATGGCGATCATCCCCGAAAATACCAGGAAAGTGCAGTTGTACCTCCTTCTTAATCGAAGCATCACTAGCATTTTAACATTAATAACGTATTCCTTAATATCATAACGACTTAAAACATCAGATCCCTCCAGATCCCTCCAGGTTTTTCAAACTGAATAAAACCATCAAAGTGTGGGTACTTCCAGTCAATGCTTTGAATTGACGGCGAGCTGATTTAGGAAATTTGCGCACGTTTGCAGAGTTGAATATGAAAATTATTTGAGGAATAAAACGAATTTAGACCGAAGCAAGTTCAAGTAAATGAGTATTAATAGGGTTACATTGTATTTCCAAAAGCCGTCTTGAACAAAGGTTATAGCGGAAAAAATCTTGGCAAATGCATCAGTGCTGAAAGCTCAAATCAGTACAAAACACGCAGCAAAATTACATATATGCGCGCGCTATATCGCGCGTACAAGCTAGCTGTACGCGTCAGTTACTGTTTTTACTGTCGTTGACATCAGAACTACTGTGTCTAGCTAAAACCGTGGATAAAACAAATAGCTATTAAGAGAAGAACTTTTTTCCATAGGTTTTCAGTTTTTTAGAACACTTATTTGGTTAACACAGTGCAAGTGTGTCGTCATATGCGTGGACAAGCAGTTGGATGCTTACGCGTTCAAGCACGCGCAAATTTCGTTTGTCGTGTCATCCTTCAAACAAATTTTCGAAAGCATGTATCTGTTCATTGCAAGAGAAGTTTTCTTGACATTGCAAATCCTGACAAAAGAAGACCGACAGACAAGAGGCCTTGAAAAGGGTGTCTTGACAGCCACTGCTTGCCTCGGCGAACACTGGCAAATGCGAGGTCACGTGATGAGACATTATGGGATAGGCTTCCAACCCCCCAACCGTCATACCGGCCGCCCCCATGAATAAACATGAGAGTGCGCCGTTGTCAGCGGTCGCGATTTTTGTTGCTAGGCAACTGCACGACATCTTCAGTATATATATATATATATAAACTTTTCGCTCGATTGCGCGCGGCTCAGCTCCCGAGACCCGAGCACCCGAGCGGCCTTCGGCCGCCAAATTTATTAACCTCGCTACGCTTGGGCCTTCGGCCCTCACTTCGCGAGGAATAATTGCAAAAATCACAAGTTAAGGACGTTCGCGCCCATTGCTACTGCGCATTATTTCGCGCATGTCACGCAAACGTACTGTTAATGAAATATCAACAAAAACGTACCCAGCGCGATCCAACGCGAACTTTTTTCAACTTTATAGAATGGAACGTAAAGAGCGTGTAGTATTATGGGATAGCTGTGGATCCAGGTCTTCTCGGAAATGTCACGCAATGACGTGACAGTGCGAATAGATAGTCGCTTTGAGAACTTCGCAGCGATTTTACTCCCTTGGATGCCCGGTGACCCCTATTTTTCTTTCCGTAGATCACTTCCTTTCCTAATTTTCTCCATTTTAACACAAAAGAGAAAAAATCTGTACGTGTGAAGTTACAAATATTTCGCCTTTTCTGCTCTGGTGCGCCCAAAGTTTTCTTCGAATGTGGACGGACAAGACTAATATGTTTTCTTTTTCAAGGCCTATTCTACCTCAAGGAACGCCATTAGATGCAAAAGTTTACGTAGTAGACTTAGTTTTGTTGAATTGAGGACGTTTACCTGATCTAAATTTCACTAAAGTAGCTTCTTTTATTGCTAATAGTTGTACGCTAAGATCGTCTTTAAATAACGAAAGCTTCTTAAAACGCATTGTCTTCAATGCGCCTCATCTCGAAAACGAGCACGGTGACCCCCCATTTTTTTGGTCATTTTAGCAATAGTTGATCTCCACCTTACTGCATGGCAAGTTTTAAAAAAATCTGTACGTGGGAACATTTTGGGCGCAAACGTCTTTAAACAAAAAGTTTCGCACATATGGAGTCCGTTTGGACGTTCAAATTAGATTTGAATTTCTTGATGTAAAGCATTTCAAACACTAAACAATCAAATTTGCCTTGACGCCTTCTCAAATTCTTAAAATGGCTCTCATTCAAAAGATCGCTCCCGCCGTGCGCTTCATGGAAATGTTTTCCGATTGCCGAATTTTTGTGCTCAGCAACACGTTGAAAAAGGTGCGTGGCTGTGTAGCCGACATAATCTGCATCGCACTGATCACATACAAAACGATAAACAACGCATTGCTGATTGACAATTGACGGCTTGGGTTCTTTAGGTTTGAGATCTTGTTCTAATTTCCTACTAGTAAAAACTGGCTGAAAAGTAAGGCCAATCTTATGACTAAAATCACGCAACTGCCTCCGAACGGCATTAGCAGAAACTTGATCTTTAAATAGTAAACTAATTCTGACTATGTTGCTCTCGTCAGTATTTTTCTACGCTATGTTTGCTGAAGGGTTTCGAGAATTGAAATTGGAAATAACAGAATCTATAAGACTCAACGGGTAATCAAGACAACTAAAAATGGAGCGCAATTTGTTAAAGACAATGCTACATCGCGCTTATGCTCTATCTTCCACAACAGATGCTTTTAATGAAGAACGCGCCAAATTGCGCTCCATTTTTAGGGCGGATGAGTGTTCTTATCCCAACAGCTGAGTCGGCTTGGAGGACGACGCCCCCAAGCTCGTATAGCATTGTAAGGTTTCTATGATGACAACGACACACGCAAATCGTATACTTCCAGCGGCCGGAGTCCGCAGAATCAAGTTCAGCAGTGGTATATGGAACTGGCCCTTTTAGGCACAATGACAATTGGTTCTCAAACCCCTTATGGAGGAACCGCTCCGATTTCAAGACCGAGACCACTGCGCCATTCTTACAGTGTAGGAATATGGTCACGATGTCTGCTTTCAAAGCACTTTCTGCTTTCACTGACACTCAGATTCGAAGCAAGGATTAAAGAGCTGGTGAGATGTTGCCGAAGGTGTGGGATAGTTATCTTGGGAGTTCAACAGTATCGTCGTATCCATCTGGGTGAAGAGATCAAGTTTGAAAAGGCTGACGGGATAAATTTCATCTCATCCTCAGCTTGGATGAATGCTAGCAATGCTGCGCAGGGAGGAGTCGGATTGTTATTAAGTCGGAGAGCAAGAATTAGGAATGGAGCACGTTAAGGAATGAGCGCTTAGTCAGTCCTCGTATCTTAGTTGCTGAATTTAGTGGCAAACTTGTCACCACAATAATCGTCTGCTACTATCCGCACAGCTGTAGCGAGGAAGAGGAAGTAGCACTGTTTTATTGTGAACTCCGAGTGGCGATTGGACAAGTTCCAGCACACAATTTCCTAGCAGTGTTCAGGGACTTCAACGCTCGGCTTGGACCTGAAGAGTCCCCCTATACTTACCACACTGGCGGCACCAACCGAAATGGTAACCACCTTGTCGAATGTCTTCAGGAGCATAACCTGCTACCAGCTAATACCCTCCGTCAGAAGCGACGAGGGAAGCTTTGGACCAACCAAAACTGGGCCTCGGACGAGCGACGACAGCTTGACTTCATCCTGGTTCGGCGCAAATGGCGTAACAGCATCCTTAATGCCTATGCATACAGTAGCTTCATGACTGCCTGAGACAGTCGAAATCAGTGTCAAAGGTGAGGATCGACTGGAAGGCTTTCTCCGCTAATTCTGATCTGCAGACCATGTACGCAGTAGCAGTACGCAAGCACTTCGATGGACTGGAGAGAGAGCTAGAGGAAGAGGAGCAGGAGGACGTTGAGCTAGACAAGGAATCTGGCGTTGACGGGACTGCCACGGCTCGCTACCAGCGCTTCATACAAGCTAATTTGGAAGGACAGAGGAGGCTGCCCAAGGTGAAACAAATAAGGAAGAGGCGTCACTCTTAGGGATAATGATCGGTATTAAATGGAAAGGAAAATGTACTTAATTCAGGTGATATGTTATTTACTTTAAACTTACCGAATAATATAATCCAAATAACGAAGTTTCATATCATGTTTGCTTTATTTTCCAGGTTCACCTTTTGTACAAGCTTTGTGGATGCTTTAGATATTGTGCACTAACACTTCTTACCGTACCCAAATTCGCAATTAGCCAATCAGAAGCCTAGTCTACTTTCCTGATATCCGACCATATCAAGCCACTGACCTGATATCGCACGATTTTATGGTGCAAAGTTTTAAAATGGAACATTAACGTCAACTTTACCTCTAGTTCCAAAATTTCCTCTAACTGAACGTTTGAACTGCTGAAGCGAGTATTTGAAGCTTCCATGTGACATTTACACTTTTTATGTGTTCGTTCCCTCGGGATAAGACTTGTAAAAATGATTTCTTCAATTCGGCATACACTGTAATTTTCTCGTTTTCAAATGCCGATAAAAGTTTCGCAGAGAAGGGTTTTACACATATTTTGCTACCACGACGACTTCTCACTTTTCTCGCTGTATAAAACTCAAAGTAATTTTTATTTCATTCATCACTTTTGCACCGTTGGTTCACTAGTATTATTCTCCTCGCGGGCCACAGGATAGGACGCCTGCAGATTTTATTACTGTAACTGCTAAAAATATCAGCGGATTTTGGGCTGAATTTGGGTACGGTGAATACCTAATTTACCTAAATACCTCGTTTGGTCTCGCCATGGGTATTTTGGCTCGACTGCGTCTCTCCAAAATACGAACCATGGGTCGACCAAATTCGCCTGATATGCCACCGAAGCGTACCAAAAAGGTACGATTAGCTATAAGTATTAACCGCTTCTTGATTACAAAGTAACAATTCAACAAGACACTGTGCCTCTCGTCTCGAGGACAATATTGCGCATCAGTCAAACCGGGGGAGCTATTTCTTTGAACATCTTGCCCAATTTACCATTTCCCCCATCCTCCAGATAATTCAAGTAAGCTTCGAAGTTACCAATGAAATGCTTCATGATATCTGCGTCACAGCTGTCTTCTGGTCGGTTAGCTTCCTTTTTTAAACAATCAACGTACTCTCTGACCATGAATATCCAGCCTTTGTAAACTTTCTCCTCCGTATCAGTTTGCGCGTGAACGACGCATTTGCGCAGGACATCTCCAGCGCACCCTTCGTAATTATCCTCCTCTGTAGGGAGGTAAATGTTTGAAAATTGGCTTCAGTGACACTTCATCCAAGGTATGGCCAAACTTGAAACTATGTGGATGCCACATGTGGATGTCACCCTCACAGTAGCTGTCTGCATATTCTTCAGACACATTGGGGACAAATTGGGAAAGAATTGGGAAAGAGAAGTAGTGCGAGATCACATAATATTAATATGTCTTAACCCTACTTTGCCTGGGGACGGGGGGGGGGGGATGGGGGGGTGGGGTCACAAAGTGTCTGTGCTAACTTTCAACATTCATAACTTCCTTAACCCTCGGACGAACACGCAAACTTATACCCCCCCCCCCCCCCCCTGGGTTTTTGCGATGTTGCAATATTTCGAAAATATTTTACATCTAATAGATAGCCCGCGATTGTTCTACAAGATAGCGCAAATATTGTGGGTTGTGGCGCTGCTGAGGGTCCGTGACGTCATTCAGTAGCTGTAGCTGTTCGTTTATCCTTGAGACACATTTTGGTAAAGTTTCACGACAACCGGTTGCTATGGTAATGAGATATGACTTCATAAGTAACATGAGGTCAACACATTTTTGAATAAAAATGCGTGTTTTTCACCTTTTTTCAGTAAAAAAATTATAAAATGCTACCAAAAGCATCAAAATGTTTAATTGCATGTTATATTGTAACTCTAGCAAACAATATTTGCATTTTCCGCTTCTTTCTGATAAATTTGAATCTACATGTAGCTATCTATTAGATGTAAAATATTTCCGAAATATTGCAACATCGCAGAAACCGAGGGGGGGGGGGGGGGGGGGGGGGAGGGGGGAGGGGGGTGGGGGGGAGGTGGGGTATAAGTTTGCGTGTACGTCCGATGGGTTAATATTCACATCAACAACATAAGCCAGAAGAATCACTTACCGATATTCACGAAGTTCTCTTTCTGATCCGTCATACCTAAAGAACAAGTATAAAGTATAAGGATACGTCGCTCTATATGTATGCAAACTGAATATTTCATTGAAAGCTTCAGAACAGTTATATATCCTTGGGTGCTGTTTATCATTCTGTACAAATCCCATAGTATATATCCTACAGTATGGCTATTTAAATGAAAACTTACGGCGCAACACTTTCCGGTGAAACTTTTCACTGTGAATCCAACTTTTAAGTATGTTGATGAAATCACTAAGTGACCTCAATCAAATGAAGGTTGTATGCTCGAGTAATACCGTTGGTTTTTCTTCAGTTTTGAAATGAAATTATTTTTCTTCAGTCTTTAAATTTATCCTAATTTTTTTGTTTTTATAAATCTCGGCATGCATTACCGCTCAAAAATAAATTATAACCTATAGCACCTTTAAGCCACTTGACTACGCTGTGTATTTTAGTGACACCGATTCAATCAAAGCAATACCTGATTCCAATGCGATATTTTTCATCAGTTCTACATATGGCAAGTTTTTGCACAGACCGGCTTTCACTATAAGGACCATGTGTTGCTATTCGTAAGCGATGATGACTTTGACGGGTTTGGCTGAGAAGCGATCAGTAGCTCTTAAAATGCACGGCACGAAGGCCTGCGTAAACAATGAGAAAAAGCCATAAACTTTGACTTTAGAACGAACAGCCGAAAGCTCGACAGGCAGGCGAAAGCTCCATTTAAAACCATTCCCCTTCACCATTGAATTGGAAGACTACAGCGCAGGCAGTCGAAAGCTCGCGGTTATAACGTTCTTAAGTTAATTAATTACTAGTTATTTCTAAGCTAACAGAGTCATTGTTAAGCGCGAAGAAAAGAACGAAAAAACGAAAAACGGTCTACTGTAGGAAGTTTATGATTGATTTGTTCCGAAAAACACGACTCGCAGAACCGGTGGTGGAATTGACTTCCTGGAAATAAATCCGTCGATTTATGTATTTTTCTCTTTTTTAGTCACAGAAAAACGAATGTGCATTTGTATGACGTTATACAATTAATAAGCATATGATGCGTAAAACTATTTTTAATCATATGGAACTAAATCACCACAAGACCGTAAACAAGTCTTCCGTTAGTTATCCCTGCGATCACTACCCTTGTTTAGTAACTACAGTAAGGAGTTCAAACTGGAAAGAGGACAAAGTAACTAAAAAGTAACAATTCTTATAGTCTATAACACTCCAATGCATAAGTGTAGAAAATTGTTAATCGGTAAGGACAAGGACCCAACTAGAAAATTATTATTTTAGGACGTTTCCTTCATGTGCCGCCTAATGAAATAGTCAGATAAAACCGACAAACTAAGTCGTGTAAACCTCACTCGCCTAGAATAGGCCAATTCCACGAGGGCGCCAGTTAACTACAACTACCAGAGTTCATTCTGTTTTTCCTTTCTCACTTAATTTTAGTAATCCCAATGGAACTTAAATAACAAAATTCCTAATTAACAAGCGAAAACAAAAAAATGAAGGGTGTGGGAAGTTATTTTAAACAAGAGGCTACTATTGTAGCCTACACTCATGCGCTTGCATAAGCAAGTTTTATGGTTTGTTTTGAACGGGTCACGCACCCCTTCCCCCCTCAACGAATTTTGCGTGACACACTAAAGAACACGCTAAAACACGTTTTTAAGTCGTAAATACGACTTATTGCGATTACTGGAGAAAAGTCACTCGCTCATCGTAAACTTTAGGAACACTGTTTGACATGCGCCGGTTCTCGTCTGATCACCGAAGTTAAGCCCTGTCGGGCGAGGTTAGTACTTGGATGGGTGACCGCTTGGGAATACCTCGTGTCGTTGGCTTATCATTTTTCTTTCCTTCACTCCCTTTCATTTTTCATTTTTTTGGTTCCGTCAAGGAGCCACTTGTCCTGAGGAGGGCAAACTGAAGCCAAACGGTCATGAAAACATAGCATACCTTTGACGATATTCCAACGACAACGAATGGGCGACGAAGTTTGTCCGTAATTTTCATTTTCGCTAGTAAACACATTCCTTCGTGCTAGCATGTTTTATAATTATTTCCTCAAAACTAACCAGAACACAGAGAATTGATATCAACATAAATTCCACCAAAAAATTGTAATTTCTTTTACGGTAAAGTCCCTCATCTGTAAGAAATCTGCTTCTTCGGTTTTGATCGCCCCGCACTGATAGCAGCGTATGAATTTCCTTGAAGCAAGATTCAGTTGCTGAAAGCTCTCCTTTTTCTCCACTATAGCGGCTTTGGATATTCTTTAAAGCTTTCTCTTTCCATTTAAAATATTTTAAATGTGAGTTATTAATGCGATGACACGAAACTACGGTTTTAAAAACCAAGCACATGCCGAGCGCGGCAGCCATTTTTGTAGAATATGTTGGTGACCCGAGGACCCGGTCACTAAAATATGCGTGCATAAATTTGCATGCAAAATCGTGACACAAAAAATAAAAATAACAAGAAAAACGGAGCCGAAACCTTACCTCATGCCGCTACGCGCATGAGTAATGAGAGACGCCATCATCAAATTAACACACTGAATTGAAAATTCCGTCTCCAAATTGTAGTTAACACGCTTCTCGTTAGTGTGTCTCGTTTATAAAAAAGATACCTCGTTTTTGTACCAAAGTTTCTATATATTTCAGCTTACCTTGAAAAATATGCAAATTTCCTCTACTTTATCGGCTTCGCTCTTGACGTGACCTCCGTTCTTCTGAATATCGTTACCAACACCCTTCCATCCTTCCTGAAAACAATTTCCGATTGCCTTATAAGCGGGGTTCTCTTCTCCGTGAATCTTGCTCGCAACATAAATGAAACTCACAGCAAAGACAATGCACGCAATCGTTGAACTGGTTGAAAACATGCTGGGCAAAATGTGCTCATACAGGAAAACGAAAGGCAACTATCCTTCGTTACTGCTTGCCTGCCGACGAAGCACATTGATAACGAGCCGAGAATTTGATTGGAGAATCATTTGTCAGATATACTGATTAAAAACTATATGCTTGTTTGCAGAGCTTGTCAGCTAAACAATTATTATTTTTAAGATTCTAAGAGCAAACTCGAATACATAATTAGAATGTATACTTTTCCTGAATTCAAAACATGATTTTATAAGTATGGGATTTATTTAGCAGACTCGAATGAAAATAGTTCTCGAGTAGTTTTCATTTGGGGAGTGACACAAGTAGTCACAGATTTCCTGCAACGTTCAGGGTTATCGTCAGTTACGGAACTTTACTATGTTAATCGTGTCGATTTGAATGTAAAATACTTCTATGGAAAATTCAGGCAGGAGCAAAGAAAAAGCGGAGATAGGCTAAACAGTGAATGTTCTAGTCCTGTTTTTATAGACAAATATGGACTTTTAATTAACTTGCAGTTTGTTTCAATTTGCTCCAAAAAATATCCTCGGGAAACAACTTTAAAGGAAAAAAATTCTCGAAAAGTCGATGTAATCAAGTTTTGCTGATAACTTGATGACTTAAGTTAATACATGTATAAACGTACATGTCACTAAATGATATGCGCCATATTAGTGGATGTGGAAACTTGGGATTGCCTTTTAAGCGGTGTTCTCTTCTCCGTGAACCCTGCTCGCAACATAAATGAAACTCACAGCAAGACATTGAATGCAATCGTTGAACTGGTTGAAACATGCTGGGCAAAATGTGCTCATACAGGAAAAGGAAAAGCAACTATCCTTCGTTACTAATTGCCTTCCGAAGAAGCATTGGAAAACGAGCCGAGAACTTGATTGGAGGATTGTTTGTGAGACATTTTGATTAAAAACTCTGTGAGTGTTTACCGAGCTTGTCAGTCAGCTAAACAATTATTTTTTTGCAAGATTCTAAGAGCAAACTCGAATACATAATTAGAATGAATACTTTTACTAAATACAAAACATGATTCTATAAGAACAGGATTTCATTCGCAGACTCAAAGGAAAGTAGTCCTCCAGTTAAAGTTTTCATTTGGGTGGTGACACAAGAAGTCACATCTGTCCTATCTGTCCTGCAACGTTTATTTTGTCACTTTGTTCTAAGAGCTATAATGCCAGTTATGAAACATCACCATGTTAATCGTGTCGATTTGAATGTAGAATATTTCTATGAAAAATTCAGGCAGGGGCAAAGAAAAAGTGGAGATCGGCTAAACAGAGAATGTTCCAGTCCTGTTTCTATAAAAACAATATGGACTTTGGACAATATGGACAATTTGCTCCAAAAATATCCTCGGGAAACAACTTTAACGTAAAACAAAATGTTTCGAAAAGTCGTTTTAATCAAGTTTTGTCGATAACTTGAGTAAATACATGTATAAACATACATGTCACTGAATGATGTCTACCATTATTGATGCGAAAGCTTGCGAATTAAAGTTAGCTTCTATTCTCCTATCGATAAGTTCAAAAGAAGCGACGTTTAAGCCATTTAAGATCGGACAGTTATCGATAAAATCACCAGCAGCTCATTCCACGGATGTTTTCTGCGGTAAAGTGAAAGATAAACTAACATTTCATCGTGTCACGAGACAATGAGATGATAGACATGATAGTCTCTTGAGTGTGAGTCTCACAAAACATTGTATTCACAGAAGGAAGTGTAGGGTACCTTTAAATTCATTTTGAAGTAATATATCAACAACGAGTGCGAGGGTTTCATCAGGGGTTCCAAACTCCGAGAAACAGATGAAAGCACGAGGCCGCTTCGGCCGAGTGCTTTTATTGTTTCGAGGAGTTTGGAACGCCTGATAAAACCCGAAGCACGAGTTGTTGGTATAGCTTCTTAAACGAGTTGCCAACTATTATTGTTTGTAAACAATAGCTTTAGAATGTGATAAAAATGGTTTGGTTGGAATGTGCCATTTGGGAGTTAGCCAACTTATTACAGTTTTTTATCAAATTCAGTTTTCTGCGCGAGATGGATGAGTCAAGTTCAAGGTTTCGGATTCCCACAACTTGTGACGAGGAAAAGGCGTGTGTTATCAATTCTGTTCCGAAATCCACGGTTTACAAGAACAAATGGGCGATACAGATTTTTCGAGAATGGCAAGGCCAAAGAGCGAACAAGATTTGCACCATTGAGCCAGGCGGAGTGTTCAAAGGTGAAGACATTTGTTTGGATGTGCAAGAGTTGACTGAAAGCATTAAAGACATGAATGCCAAAAGTCTAAACTACTGGCTATGCAAGTTCGTTCAGGAGGTTGCAAATAAGTCGGGTGGACGATATCCCTCTCGGACGCTTTACAATATTGTTTGCGGCTTAAAATGTTTCTTGGTGGAGAAAAATGGCGAGGGCGCATTAAATCCATTGGCTGTCAGCGATAAAAGGTATCATTCGATAAATGTAATGTTAAAGTCGTCATAAATTCTACCAACTGCGATAACATGTGAAACACCCAACTATTCTGTTACATTCTTTGAAGGAAAT